>VUYV01000149.1:1264906-1290169 GCA_008711295.1 Anarhynchus alexandrinus | reverse complement strand
TCCTTCAGCCTCTCCTCATAGGAGAGGTGCTCCAGCCCTCGGATCATCCTCGTGGCCCTCCTCTGGACACGCTCCAACAGGTCCATGTCCTTCTTATGTTGGGGACTCCAGAGCTGGACGCAGTACTCCAGGTGGGGTCTATGTGTAAAGTGTAAAGTAAGGGGACGTGTGTAAAGTAAGAAAGATTTTAGAGGAAGGTCTTTTTTATATTTCTCAATTTGGATTCTAAATATATTTTTATGTACTCTTTATTTCCTTTTCCTCTTTGGATCCCTGCTTTCCATTAACTGGGGAAGAGGTTATCATTTTCATTTTATGGCTGAAATCGCATGTTCATTGAAGTAAGTGGAAAATATTTATGCAAATGATGAAACTTTGTGACTGCTTTTCCTTTGACTGTTATTACACAAAAAAGATAATTCATTTCTCCAGTAGGTGTAGAATACCTGTTGTTTCCTATGAGAAATAGACGCTATGGTATAAAGGACAATCTTTTTTAAGAGGGTCTTTCATTTACTTACTGAATGTTAGTACCTGTT
This sequence comes from Anarhynchus alexandrinus, assembly GCA_008711295.1. Classification (NCBI taxonomy): domain Eukaryota; kingdom Metazoa; phylum Chordata; class Aves; order Charadriiformes; family Charadriidae; genus Anarhynchus; species Anarhynchus alexandrinus. The sequence continues at coordinate 1,289,630 of VUYV01000149.1, read as the reverse complement.
GGAAGCTGCAGGTATGGATTGTTAATGTTAAGTGTGAGAATTCAGCAATACGTGGCCTTGATTTGTTACCTGCCTGTTACCTTCTTTCACGTGCTATGGTTACCAGCTGCTTAGGACCAGGACATTTATCACTGCTGCTGCCTGTGCTTGGAGTGCTTGATGCGCTGCCTTGATGACCGCTTGGAATTTCTACCAGAGTAGAAATACCTATAAGCACCTTTTTGCCAAAACAATTCTAAAGTTTTTCAGAAAAAGATTAGAAGGGGTTAATTTCCTTTGTGTTTGTACCTGTAGCTCGCCCATTCACTCATTCCTGAATGTCCAAAAAAAAAAAAAAAGGATAAGCTTATGTCATTAGCGTGTGTCCTTTCCTTCTTGGTCACTTATCGTTATGTGAGTTACTTCATGATGGGCCAAAACTCCAGTAGAGCTGTGTCTTCTTTTAAGGAAACTTTGGATTCTCTTTGTCTCCCATATTGGAGAAAACAACTTAGTTGACTTTTTACTGCGTTCTTGTAAAACACGGCATCTCAACTCTGAAAGGCAAATGCACCTAACCCAAATTTAGAATAAAAAATAATATTTCATTGACGAGCTCGCTCTCTTGTGGATATGATAGTTTCCCCTCCATAATCTTATGGGTTTTTCTCTCTCTCTCTCTCTAACCCAGAACTGCAGTTTCTCTGTTGGAATCCTCTCCCAGTGAAGGTCACTGTTAGTAGACAGGCTGGGGACGTGCTTAGTGTTCCACATGTAACTTTGGCAGCACTCATGGTTCTGTTTTCACGACACCATAAAAATGAATGCATCTACACCATACACTTTTTTTTAAGCATAGTGGTTGTTAAGTGGTGATTCTAAACAACTGTGTTAGGAAAAGGGGGAGGTGATTTTGAATTATTTTCTGGTGTGGCTGTACAGAATGATGACAAACAATTTAAAAAGGGTTTGGAAAAAGACCCCAAAAGTGCAACCAAAAAGTCTCTGTGAATGCTGTCACTGCAAGAAGCGAAGCCATCTGTAAGCTTGTGAAGTATCGAATTTTATTTTGGACTGGGAAAACAAACAGGCTCCCTTTTGAGGAATATCAGTTTCCTCCATTTCTCTCCCCAAGTTACCCATATGTCTTTTAACAAGCCCGGCTTGTATTAAGGATTTCCTACTCTCCAGCAGCTGGTTAGAGCAAGAGGAGTACTGGAAATTCTGTACAGTATTTGGGGAGGGGGCTGACTAGGAATGTTAAATGCTCCCCAGCTTCTTTGCTTCAGGGACAGTTTGTCTCGCCCATGGTTTTTCTTTTCATCATTCTTTGTTCTAGGAGATCGTATTTGTCAATGGTACTGGTAAGATTTCAAATAAGATTACTATTTGTCAATGGTACTGGTAAGATTTCAAAGAAGTTTACTTTTTTTTTTTTCTTCAGATCTTTTTTTATAATTTTCTTAACCACTAATGTATGAAAAGATGTGGCAGATATGGAAGCTTCAGAGAGACTATATGTTAATCTCTATTTTGTAATGATTTCTTTTGTTTTTTTTTTCTTAGATTAGTTATGTTTAAGTTTTGGTCTTGACAGATAGTTCAAAATTTAATGAGCTTTCCGTATATGTTCTGTATTTACGCTTATGTTACTGAGAGTAGAATTTTGGCTTGAGGTGTGCTTTATTTCTTGGGGTTTTTTAAGCTAATACTTAAGTACAAACGTATGAAGGAAAATATTTACACACCTGTATTCATTAAAAAAGAAATGAAAAGATGAAACAGAGCAAAATGGATTTGTTATTTATAGTGACCCAGGAACAGCTTTTTGAGGGTTCCTATTTGTCTGTGTAGAAGTGCGATAGTCAAATATGCCTGTGCATTTGGACTGAGATTGTGGAAAAAACAAGGATTGAATTCTCATATTTAGGGCCCACTGACGGCTGTTTCCAAACTAGAATTGTTGCAAATTGGGAAAAATGAGTGACTATGGATAAATGGCTTATAACAGTTTTAATCCTGAGAGGGACTGGGGACATGTGTAGTAGCGTATGTGTGTAATCCCCAAAAGGAGCCCGAGCGGGACACCGGCTGAGCTGCTGATAACCCGGTGTCCCAGCAGCTGCACAAGGCAGCCACATGCTAAAGGTTGCACGCATTTTGGTTTTTTTTTTGCATAATTCTTCACATGAGGTGTGCACGTGTGAGAGAGCTGCATTCATCCATAATCCCCCTGACAATTGTTTTCTGCCCTGCCGAACATGAAAATAAGCTCTGGTATTTGTGATAAGTGTATCCGATCCTTTTTCAGAATTAGCCCTCTGCGTCCTCGGACGCTTTTCTTTTCATTTTCTTTCTACCTGCCATTATGGAGGCAATATTGTGCGGTTATTCTTTTGCTCTTTGTGCGTGTGGGTAATAGATCGCAGGCTGAAAATGAATGTGCGACTTATTTTTGGAATTGAGTTCCGTGGCCTAAGTATTTAATTAAATGTTCAATTTGGATTGGTCTCCTTATGTTTTTGGTGTTTGTATGGCTGTAAGGAAATCCACTTAATGTCATTTGTAAAGTAACTGAGATTATTTTAATTTCAAGACATTGCACTGAAATTAATTAATGTAATGAAATATTTAAAATATTTAATGCTTTTAGCCAATAATTAAGTAATATTGCTAGTCTAGTTTATTTTTTTTTTAATGTTTCTTCTGCATTTTGCTGAAATAGCAAGAAATAATTTGAGAATACTTTGCTTCAGTTGAGAATGTATTCCTAGCACAGTGGAACAGAGGTTTGTGTCCTCAGCTTTAACTGAAACGTACCTCACTGCAATTTGGCAGTTGCTCTTTTAAAAGTATATTGCTAACAGTGAGCGAAAGGTGTGGTGAGAATTGTAGTAAAATGGGGGTGGGGGAATGATAAGATAGGCTGCCCTCTGTCAGGGCGTTCTGAGCACATTTAGTGCATTTTTTTTTTTGCAGTGGTGTGAATTGTTGAGGGGTCCTTTTAGCCTATAATTTGTAAGAGTTTAGGTATATAAATATTTTTATAAGGCATAATATCCAAGGCATTCTGATGTCAATGTACGAGAAGAAAACTGGAAAAGCGTAGGGAATTCTGCAGGGAATTAAGCTGGAGGTTGGGGGGTGTGGGGAGAAAGGAATTGAAATTTAAAAGATCCTTTAAGAGCTGCAACATTATTTCATAAAGTCTGTTACAGTCATATTTTAGCTGATATGGATTTTTTCCGACTGTAGGGTTTGGTTTTGTCACTATACTGTGAAGTAGGTATTGAATGTGTTATGATCTAAATCAATGACAACACTCTCTTAACTTTTCTGGTGCAATGTTAGACAAGGATGAGGAATAAAATTAACACAGTGCAATGTGGTGACTGTTCAGTTTCTGCTGAGTTTGAGATATGGGCTGTGATTTCCTTGCTTGTGGTGGGTTGGCCGTGGCTGAACGCCAGATGCCCACCAAAGCCGCTCTGTCACTCCCCTCCTCAGCTGGTCGGGGGAGGGAAAATATAATGCAAGGCTCGTGGGTCAAGATAAGGACAGGGACATCACTCAGCAGTTACCATCATGGGCAAAACAGACTCGACTTGGGGAAATTAGTTTAATTTATTACCAACCAAATCAGAGTAGGATAATGAGAAATAAAACCAAATCTTAAAACACCTTTCCTCCCGGGCTTCCCGTGGGGTCGCAGTCTCCTTTGGGCACATCCACCTGCTCTGGCGTAGGGTCCTCCGTGGGATGCAGGTGGATATCCGCTCCAGCGTGGACCCCCATGGGCTGCAGGAGGACAGCCTGCCTCACCATGGTCTTCACCACGGGCCACAGGGGAATCTCTGCTCCAGCACCTGGAGCACCTCCTCCTGCACTGACCTTGGGCCCTGCAGGGCTGTTCTCACATCTTCTCACTCCTCTCTCCAGCTGCTGTTGCCCAGCAGTTTTTCCTCCTTCTTAACTATGTTATCCCAGAGGTACTACCACCGTCGCTGATGGGCTTGGCCTTGGCCAGCAGCTGGTCCCTCTTGGAGCTGGCTGGCATTGTCGGACACTGGGGGACGCTTCTAGCAGCTTCTCTCAGAAGCCACCCCTGCAGCCCCCCTGCTACCAAGACCTTGCCACGCTAACCCAAGATACTGCTTTATAGATTGCCAGACTACAGAGAGTTTTGATCTGATACAGCTCACTGTATTTAAGAATCATCACTGTTGAAGCTATTTTATACGGTGTCTGTCATGCATAACTAGAACGTCAAGCTTCATTGCTAACTTAGTTTACAACTATGCAGAAAAACTTTTAACTAAAGTATAATCATGCTTTTAACAAGAATTGTCCAAGTAGCCACAGGCTTTAGGCTAAACTTGAAACGAGTATTAGTCACTGTTTGCATGGTAGATCAGTGTATTTCTTCTTTAAAAGATGTTTTGGCAGTAAACCTGTTGTACCCCCCCCCACCCCTTCCTTTTCTGAAGAGGTTGTGGGTGATGCTCAGTGTGCCAGGTCTCTCTGTTTCTGCTGTATGCCGTTCCCGTTGGGCTCAGAAGTCTGCGGGAGGTGGGGGTGCCCGTTGATGTGCTGTGCCTCACCCCTGAGGCTGTGCCTCCCTGTGCCCCCGATCCTCTGCTGCCCAGCATCTCTGCCTCGCACAAGCATCCGCTCGGCTCTTTCCCAAGCCTGGTCAGAGATGCCTGCCTCCCAAAAACGTTACTGAGTAGTTTTCCACGATCTATTCTCTAAGACCAAGTCAGCACTTTGGCTGAGGATGTTATTTTATTCCAATTGCTTTCCACCGCGCACATTGAGTAGAGCGGCACTCTCCACGACTGCAAAGGAATTGGAATTTATTTGTTTAAACAGTCGGCTCTTGGTGTCATACCCCCTGCCAGTTTGTTTTTAGGCTGTGTACAGATGTGTTATCCATTTTACTTGGAAACCAATACAAAAAGACAACTTTGTGCAGACCCTTGTGATGGCAAAGTAGTATCAGTTCAGCGTTGACTCGCATGAGTAACGCTACAATACACAACCCTTTTAATTGACTCAAGTCTTCATAGGGCTTACTGCAGTTGAATCAAATCAGATCAAAAATAAACTTTTTAATTGGCATATTAGAGGGGTATACATGTAAGTGTGTGAAGACAAGAACTTGATGTTTCTATTAGATTTTTTTTTATGTGCTTATTTCGTTTGGGAGGCCTCGCTGTCACCTACTGCCGTTCTGCAGTTAGAGCTGTTTCTCTGGAATCACTGTCTTCCTGAGCTTACGGTAAGCTTTATTACACAAGTTTTTACACTGGCACCCAAAGATACAGAATTTATTTTGAATGTTTGTTATGCAACACAGTTACCTGAGTTGTATCACTTTTTTTTTTTTTAATAGTGTCTTTTTTTTCCTCAAAACTTTGCAGATTATCAGATACGTAAGAACCTCTGTCAGTGAGCGCTCAGATAGCATTCGTGATATTTAATTCCAAGCCAACTGCTGTGCAGGCTGGTGGCGTTAATTGGTTTCTTTGGGATTGTCTTCACTGCACAGACATTCCTGACACAAGTCCCGTCTTCAAGCAAGCAAAGGAAACATAAATCAAGTAGGCTTTGGTGGGTTGGTCTGCCTGGGAGTACAGAATAAAGCCTAAATTAGCACAACTCCTGCGATACAGAAACCGTGTTGCTCAAATATTATTCTATAATGTGATGGCTCTTTCTTGTGTTAGTGTAACTGGAGGGAAGTTTCCATCAGCATAGACAGTTCACCAACTCTTTTGAAGCCATAAAAGCTCAGGGAGTTCAATCTTCGTTAAGTACGGGGAAAAGCTCAGGAGAAAGTGGTGTACAAAAATGAAGCTGTTACTGCCCGTCAGTAAGTAACAATGAGAATAGTGACCGTGGTGGAAGTACAGTGTAACTACTACTTTGTGAAAATTGTGCTAAACTTTGAAAATTCATGTTCCACATGTACATGTTTGTGTTCAGAGAAAAATGGAGGAATGTAGAAAATGTATATAGCTTGGCAGAGATGGATTTTCTTGGTGGTATAAAATTCAATAGAAATAAAAATCAGACCTCAGTTTTGACAGGACTCAATATGTTAGTCTGTTCTTTCACACAGGCAGCTCAGTTGGTCTGCTAGTTTAGAATATTAGTAACATGAATTTACTTGTGGCATATCTGCTGCAGTCTGACAAAACATAAGCTTTTGAGTTGGGAGGATTATTTGTTTAGGAAAAGTGGCAGGCATGGCTTCAGCCCCCTGTTTATGTTCTTCGGGCAGCCTCGTGAAGGTACTTTTCCCTAGGGAAGTGATGTGTACACGTGGAGAGCTGTGTTGGTGTGGGTATGTGATATAACTCTGATGGTATGTCTCCCTTTGTAGCTGAATCCTGCTGCTGATAAGTCTGTAAGGTGAACTTTGATCTGGGGATCATCTGTACTGCACATTTTTTACCGAGGCTGCAGTCTTGCCAATGCTTATTCCCACGAACAGTATTGCGAAATTCTAATTAATGTGATGTATGTGGATATGGAGTCCTCGTTTTGGCTAGCTTGCTTATATTTGATCTTGGCAGAGTCAGGCATATCCCAATTTAAATGCAAAGAAAGTGTGAAAGGACGTCTTTCTGAGACCAAAGTCAGACTATGGTTTTTTCTAGTTAAGAGCCAGATTGCGCTCACCGAGATGTGTAAAGGTTCACAAGAAGAATCCAAGAATGTCAGGAGATGTGCAATTCAGCTGGTTTCCCAAGGGCTGTCGGCAGCAGCGTTTTCATTGATGCAATGCTGGGCTTGCAGATCAGGACGTACGGGCAGGAATGAGCTGCTGTCGCTCACTTCTGTGAATCTCCTTGTCTTCGCAGAGGGTAAATGCACGCTGCGCTTGCTTGTGAGGAGATCAAGTCTTCTCCCTCACGGTCCCTGGAAGAATCTGAACCCCACCAGTATTTTCAATGGGAATTTCTACCACTTTGCAGTTTCTTTTTACACATTTCATTCTGCCTTGATCAGAGCAAGAGGAATAATACACTCCTATATTTATTTGTTTGTTTGCTGACGACTGAAATAATTCCTTTGTCTTCTTGTAAGCCATGTTTAGAGAACACATTCCCTCCTTAGAACAAGAATCTGGTACAATTTATATCCCCCGTCATCCAAAACTAAAGATTGTGATATGCAGAATGAACACAGTCCGGAGGAAGGCAAAAGAGTTTGGTATTCTACAAGAAACATGTAGTACCAGGATTTTTTTAATAAAGGTTCTCCCCCGGCTGTCTGTCTTGTGAACATTGTCAGTAAATTAACAGGTCAGACAGGTTCTGCCTGAAAAGAATATACAGACCAAGGATTTTTTTTATTTTTAATTACTAGAGTGGATGAAAGCAAGGTGTGGTCTTTGGCTCAGCGCAGGGAGTCAGGAACCGACTAGCTTCTGTGCCTTTAGGTAAATCTCATCTTCCTGCCTCGGTTTCTCCAGCTGCGCCATAGGTGCGATACTTGCCTCGGGAGGGAACGGCATATGTGCACCTTCGCAGGGTTCCTTCGAGACAGAAATTCTGTCCACGTCGTCTTTCTAATAGGTTGTCTGTATTAGATGTTAGAAAATTAACCTTTTTCGTAAACATTTTAAAATAAAACTACTGCTCGCATGGCTTGAGTTTAGTTTAGTTGGGTTCTTTCTTCTCTCTGTGGAAAGTAACCGGGAAATGCCCTCTTAGACCTCTGTCATAAATATTTCCATATGATAATCTCTTCAGTTTTGTGTTACGGGTGCCTGAAGAGCTGACTGCAGAGAAAGCTCAAAATAGAGAAGTTGGCCTGAGACAGAAGATATCTAAATGATTGAGTGCATTTGATGAATCAGACGCCTAAGAAGAAAAGGTATTTTAACAGTATTTATCCATTTACGCTGTTTTTAAAGTTTTTGTGTCCTGCCAAACCCAAACAGTGTAGCGCTTCAAGACTGGCCTTCAAAATTGTTCAACTGAAAAGTTTTCACTGCTTTCTGGTTTCGAGCTTTTGGACTCACTTTGAGGCATAACTTACATGATTCTTTGTTTATCTGTTAGAATTAAAAGCTTAAAAAATAAAAATAAATTGTGTGCAATGTCTTCAGATGCCCCTGGGAGAAACGGGGCTTTAGGAAAAACATCAGTATTGCAAAACTTTGCAATATTATGGAGTTGCAACATAAAGAACATGGGGAAAAAAGGGGCAAGGTCACTGCTAGGTTTTAGTTTTTAAGCAGTGGAGTCTCCTTATTTCACTTACTGTACGCGGGCTGCTATCATATTTGGAAATACGGAACAGTGTTTAAGTTTCGGGCACATGAGGATTTTGCTCTGTTGACCCCAGCGCTGTCCTGTCTCTGCCCTACTTGAATTTTCTGAAGACGTATGTCTGAAATACTTGGAAATCTTCTTCAGTTCCAGTGCCGTGGCTTTAAATTGTTAAGTTATTCATCCACATATCTTGTTTCGTGTGAGTGCAAGTGTGGACAGGAGCGTGTGATATCAGCGGAGCGGCGATGGGCTGAGCGGCTTTCCCCGGCTGGGGCGGCGCTCGCCCTGCCCGGGAGCCCCAGTCCGCCTCGGCACAGCCACGCGCGCCAAGGAAAACGTGTCGGGAGTTGAAGCTGGGGCCGGTCACGCAGCTGCGCGGAGGACGGCCGGAACCCAGTCTGTGTAGGGAGCTCTTCTTCGCATTGCTTTTTTGCCTCTAGATAGAGCTTCGCCACTCCGCTGTCTAAACCCCCCACCCCAATGACTAGCAGAGGAAGGGTGCAGAGAGAGACAGCGCCGGGATGTGGAGACTCTTCACTGGTTTCGTTGCATTTCTCTTTGAATTGCAGAGTTGTCGTTGTGCTTTGTAGGGTGCAACACGTGCGTAGACATCACAGGGTTTGGTTACTTGGTGCGGCAGCCGCATTCTGCCTTACAGGAGATGCAGTGAGCTGTTTCACTAATCCTCTTCCACTAAAGCCTGTAGGATTAATTTTGGGGGCAATATTTGCTTTGCTTTCTTTGATACTGGATCTTAACATTGTTTCATGGAGGATTTGATTGATGCATATTTAGATGGACAATTGGAAAAGAATAACGACTTCAATTTTTTCTGTTTTAAACAGTTTTAACATTTTTTGTCCTTATTCCAATTAGTAGCACTGTCCAAAGTGTATTTTAAAATACATTTGAGAACATGGAATGATTTAGTAGGGTATCTACTTGAATAAAATGTGCGATAAATAAAATTAGGCATGTCCAAAAAAAAGGAAAATAGGTCATCAACTCCCTTTAACTAAGCTGGATATTGCTCAGGTTTTGTTTGTTTGTTTTTGATTAAGCCAACAGCATGCATGGAGAAATGGATTTCACATCAGTTCTGTTTTAACAATCTGAGGCAATAATGGTATAGAGAAAAATGAGCCTGGTTTTCAGAAGTCATTGTAGATACACACATATGTGTGCATATACATGTATGTACAAATACGTAGCTGCAATAGGTAGCACCGATTATTTTCATGTTTTTTTAGTGACTAGAGGCTTTGTAAAATCCTAATCTCAGCTAATTATATATTCAGTGGACTTTAACAGCCTGAGAGGTGACCTTTTCCCCATGCTAAAGGTCTAGAGTAAGATGATGTGGCTGGTTTTTAACCTCTTTTTTTTTTTCCTTTCTAAAACTCCTTTCCTGTAACTTCATTCAGAATGAGTTACCTATTTCCAAAAATAAATTAAGGTAAGAAATAATGAAATAATGCAGGAAATAATAGGAAAAAAGAGGAATTATTTTCTCCGTATTTAAAAAATAATAATAATTCTAGTGACCTGTTCTGGAGGAGGGATTTGAAGTCTGACCCTTGTGTACTTTCTACCACCCGTGTAAACACCTGTTTAAGTTCACAAGAAACTGAGAGGTGTTAGCACCTAAATTTTGTCAGCGGACTGAGAGGAGGGTGTGCTTTGGGAGGCAGGAAGGGATGTTGGCAGGAGAAGGTGGGAACCGGGACTGGTTGGGCAAGAGTTTGGGGCAAGTAGGTACTAGTGAGGGAGTACTGGAACTGAAGGTGGGAGTCAGAGGCGGGGGGGGAGCAGGGCTGGCGCCTCGCACGGGGGGGCCATGGGATGAGTTGGGAAGGGGATGGATGGGAGAGAAGGGGCTGGTAAGCAGTTTGCCTGCTGGGCGGATAGGAGGAGTTCAGCCTAGCTCTTAATTCTTGTGGGATGCTAGTTTTGTGGGGCGGTGGGGATAGTGCCAGGGGGGTGATTCTTCTCTTTTTAACTTGCCCTGTTAGGAAAATAATACATGCTGAAGTACTGTGTTGAAAAGAAATTTTGAAGATGGCAATTAAATTCAGCTTCTATGTTAAAAATTTATGGTATAGAGCAGTCCTTAGCACAAACTATTTTTCACATAAAGCCTTAGTCTCATGTAGTTAGAGGGACAGTGCCGACTGAAAGAACTATTTGATATTTGGGTGGGTTTTTTCCACATTGCTTAGTGGAGCCTAAACTTTATTTTCTGCCCAGTGTTCAAACAAAGCTCAACAGGCAGGATTATTCAATTCCTTGTAGGTTTTTGTATGGCACTTATCACTGTACTCCCACAAAGCTTCATAAACCTTTAATTAATCTTTACACCACCTCTTTGATATGATTCAATTCAATCATTATTCAGGACCAGAGCCAGTAAATCTTTCTTTACACAAAATGAGGTGAGGTCCTGTGGGAATACAGTCTGCAAGGTAATCAAATGTGATTATGCAGTACGACTGCGTAAGGGTGGCAAATCAGGGTTACCCCCAAAAATCCTTTTCCTGGCATTTTTTAACTTGCGGGTGTTTGAGTTTTACAATCATTGTGATACTCTTAAAACATTTTTGTATGTTAAAAATCCTATGTAACATAATTTATCCTGAAAACAGCTTCCTAAGACATGTAATGGAAAGAATAAATCATCTCCAGCTCAGGATGTCTGGCCTTTTGATTTATTAAGTTTTTTAACCTTTTTGCTGCTGCTTCTTTTAAAACAAACCCAAAGAAAACCAGCCTAGCTAAGAATAGGTGTTGTGCTGGCGTGTGCGCGAGCATTTCGGTGCTGTTCATGTTCAGTCGGGGCTGCTCACCCATGCTGGAGTCTCGCTTCTTGACTCATTACCAAGACTGACATAAACTCAGTTATGCTGAATATTAAGGTCGTAAACTGAGAGCCTTTGATTTTGAGGACACAGTCTCATACTTTCGTGCGTGGTTTAAATGCTTGTTGGTGCGTGTTGTGCCTCTCTTCATCTGTCATCGTTTCAACAAATCAGCAATTCAGACCAATGATACCACTTCTTTGACTGTCCTGACCCAGCCTGAGCAATCGCTTTCATATGACAGTCCAATTTCTCTGACTTCTGGAAACAGCAAGCCCAGAATTTTTGGCAATACTACGACTTACGTAATTAGGCTTTTGCCCTACCATTTCTCTCCTCCCCCCCCAAAGTACTTGTGAATGACTGAAAAGGTAGTGTATCTTGAAACCTCAGTAACCGCGCTTAAATGGGCTTCTCTATCCTGTCTCAGAAGGATCACTTCAAGAAGAAACTCCCGTTGCTCTTCTAAATGTAAAAATCACTTTTCTTGTTATTATTTATGGCTAAGCAAATTACATTCTTAAGTTGTTTGGAGAATTATAATATTGGCAGTCTTAAAACAAGAGTTGATAGAGTGTATCTTTGCTTTTCCTAAGAATTGTCTGTAGGCAAATAGTTATATTTTGTGTAGTAAATTGGTTTGCTTTCTTATGTATGCTTGCTGTATTGAATGGTGTCATACTAACAGGATGTTTCTGCTGAAATAAGGTCTAGGAAAAGTTTAGCGTTATTGTAAAACTTAGTAATTCTCTACTGCCTTATTTCGCAATGGGATTGGATTGTTTTTGTTTCTAACCATGTCCCAGAATGGGATTTGATACAATAAGTGGGAGCCATAATTTTTTGTTGTGGGTGGAAGGCAAAACAGAGGAGTTAAGTACAATTTCTCTTCTGTCCTGCCAAGTTCTAGGTCTGTGAAAGGGCAGAGTGCAGTAAATTCTGTGCAGTGGATATCTGGACAATTTAATTCCAGCTCCACACTCGCATATGGTCATTACCTGAGTCTTAATTAATACTCTTAGTTAGATTTTGCTAATAAGGTTTGCAATATAGCAACGTCAGTGATATTAGGATCCTCATTTAGCATTTGTGTGATGTAATTAGGAAAAAAAAAAGAATTTGCTTTGTTTGTTACGGAAATGAAACCTTTTCTAAAAAAAGGTGCTAACTGCAAATGTCTTTGGGTTTTGTTTTGCGTTTTTTTTAAAGGTGATTTTTCTTACGTTTCTGAATGCAGGTCTGAGATAGATGGATATTCACTTTGTATAAACACGACTAGCAGTAAGATAATATTTTTGTTCAAGGTGGATACTGTTGTCTCTGTGCCATCTAGTCATTGCTTTATGGAAAATAAGGGGACTGCTGGGACCCGTCCTAATCACCACAGCCTTCCAGCATGCTATGTTTGTATACAGTCTTCCGATTTACAAGCCACCTGTGGAAAATGTGTGGTTAATGTTTTTTGCCTATACAATTATTTCATTGTAAGGCACACTGATGACGCTTGCACATATAAGACACCCTGCCATGTTAATAAATTTCATGTTCTGCATCTCTGAAGGAAAACCTTTGTTTCGGTAATGCATCATCTTTTATAAGCGTTGTATGCATCAAAGGAGAAGGAATGCCTATATTCAGGTATGACAAACTTCTCCAGCCAGGTGCAATTCAGTTTTATATAATGAACGCTTTGTGGTATGTCCATCTAAAGTGTTATCAGTGTTATTTTGTCAATTGAGGTAGATTTAGGCAGCATTTTAAAAGCAAATGAGACTGATGCAACGTCTCGTTATGTTTTTGTAGGATAGTGAATCCTAGATGTTAGTTTCCATGCGAGTGGTGCATCTGAACCTTACATTCACAAATTTAGCTTTCTGCAAAGGTGTAAGTGAGGAAAGTTTGTTCTCTGTCGGTAACGCTGTGCATGCTGGAGTGAGCCATTGTATTGCTGGATGCTGATTTTTTTTCTTACTTGGGAGCTGGGATCTGTCTATGGGGGAATTTTATCTACAATGCAGTCTTGATCGGAAGGAGATGCTGGGACTGTTAGGACTCTTTCCTCTTTAGCCACCACTCCTGTCACAAAATAATGCCTTTTTTACCCTGTTCTCTAGAAGGAGGAGTATGTAGACTCCATTACACCCAGGATGACTCTGCCTTGTTCAGCACTTTGGGAAGAAGATGGTATGTTACCAGATTAGTAGAAGCAAATGTTGCTTATCTTGAGTCCTTATTCCTGCAGCTGAGAGGACCTGTAGTTCACAGGGAGGAAATAAAAGGTCAGGAGGCAAAGGACCAAGACAGAGAGGGATAGGTGGTATAATGCTGACAGTGTGATCTACCATTTCATTTTTGGGATATCGGTGCCCCATGGTTGTGTATCTTTTGGTATTGTGTGTCCTTAGGCCTGTCCCATTGCTACAGGATTGGTAGCAACCAGAACTAGAGAAGCCTTGCAGCTGGTACAGAGGTCAACAGGCTGAGTGAATTTTAAAGCTTGGGTTATGAAGTATTAGGCTTTGATTGGGAAGGGCTGGGAAGTTGGGGTGTGGGAGAGGATGGGAGGCTCTGGGGTGATAGGTCAGTTGAGGTTGATGAGAAAATTAGGTGCTTAGTGCAGGAAGAGAGGGGTGGGATTTAGGGCAGTTGGAGAACATATCTTGAGTAGGGATGTCTAGATTGCTGGGAGGAGAGAGAGAAGCCTGTAGGTAAGCAAAAGGGGATGTTAAGATGGGAAAGACTTTAAAAGGCTGAGGAAATTTTGGGGACATTGCAGGATATTTGTCTTGTTTGGGAAGCACTGAATGTCAGGAATTGAAGGAGTGGTGGATGTGAGTCTTGGGAAAAGACCTGACATGTGCCTGTATGTCTGCACGCCCAAGTCCTTTTTTGTTGTTGAAAATTTGGTAGGTCTGACCTTTTCCTCTCTACCTCTGTTTCCCCTCCTCAGTAGTCAGGGTCAGCCTGCTTGTTCCTGCTGGCCCTCAGCTGAGCTGTGGCAGTGTCACCCAGCCAGCTGCCACCAAACAGAACGCACAGCAGTTGAGTTCTTCTTGCTTTTCCCCGAGTGGTGACACTGATGGTGGCCAGTCTTCTCTCCCTGCCAGCTGTTTGCAGGGAAAGGACAGGGGTGCAGTTATCTTGGAGTACTCTGGCTGCCTTCGAACCACGAGTGAAACTTGCCCGCTATTTCAAAGTCTGGGGTAAGACAAGTGGCAGGAGGTATGGTTGTATAACAAATGTTTTCCCTGATAACTGGATTAAAAACAAGCGAGTGATAAAAAATGGGAAAGCGTTGTTCCCTGGTAGTGTTCACTCTCAAATTACTGCAGCATTTGTCTGTGATTCCACGGAGCGGTGAGTAAAATCTGTGGCATGGGCAGCGTTAATCAAAGGGCAATTTTGACTTCATGGTAAATCAAAAGCTAATGGTTGGTTTTAAAATGCCGTTTTTAGCACTGCAGTTTGGAAGCCCCATGTTGCTGTTACAGTTTCCATGCTGTGCAATGGTCTCTTTTGTTGAAGGTGGTGAGTGATTGTTGTGGGTACTGTGTTCCCTTAGAAAAGGCGAGTGCCAGCTGCCCAGAGAGGGGTAGTGATGGGAAATACATATAAATATGATTTATATGTATAAATTTGCTGTTTTGCCAGAAAGCTGAAAGTTAATAAAAATAATTAAAACTTTCTTGGGTTTTTTTTTTTGTTTGTGTCTTTTGTTTAATGTAAAATGTGAAAAATTTGTTTAAAACTTATTGTTTCCATTTTTTTTGGGGGGGGTGGGGAAGCAAAAGCACAGTAAGAAAAACTAGTGCGGTTTCCATGGAAAAAAGAGTTCTGGTGGAGAATTTTCAGCAGTCTCTAGGTTTGCTTTTGAGACTAAAAATGGCCTTTCTGGAAGGAAAAACATCTTGTGTACCTGTGGGATTGGAAATGATAACTTGGATCCATTGGAACAAGTAGGGTTTCAGCTTCCCAGTAACATCACGGCATTCGCTGTCAGTACTTGTCAGGGCTTGAGAGCGTGAACTTTTGAGGCTTATGTCGGGGCTTTGGAAGAGGGAGGGCTGGCTGCTTTTGAAAGGTGTTCCCTTATAAAGGGGCTGATGGGGGTGTTACTTCTTTACTTTTGAGACCAGTAAATTTGTACTTGGGGACAGCAAGGGCATTCTCTGTAGTAGCTAGTGGAATCAGTGCAGTTTTTAACATTCCACATGTGTGTTACAGAATACTACACATGTGCACATGTACATGTGTGTATGTATATAACATATACAGTTAAAACATACTCTTTCTTGCATTACTACTTTAAACAATGCAAGGGCAACTCTTTGACAGCTGAATGTGGTGGTTTGGTGATTCTTTTTTCTTCTTTTCTTTTACTTGATCCAGAGGATGATAGCTTCATCAGCATCTTGAGCGAAGGCGCTGCTCTCTGGGTGGCTGGGGTTTGGGGGAGCACTATAAGTTGGGATAAGTGAGTCTGTTTAGGTTGTCGTTTGGTTTGTTTTTAGTGTGGTAAGACAATTTATTAAGATGAAATAATTTTTAAATGGCATAGAACAAGACCCTCAATTGGAAAAGAATAGTCTTAGAACTTGAATGAAATTTCATTTTAATTTAATGAAGTAGTAGGTTGCAAGTTATATAATTGCATACTGTAATAGGTACTTATTAGCATTTTCATCCTAACATTTAGGATAAGTAATTACTTTAATATTTAAAAGCCAAAATGAATTTGTTTTGTAACAAAAGTTGTAACTGATTTTGCTGCATGGTTCTTAGCAAGATAGCATTGGGATTCATGGTTTTATCTCATTTATAAGGTTGTTACCTGTGTTGCCTGTAATAGTCCTCGTGCAAGCAAGGTCAACTCCACACACTGAAGTAGATTTACGTACGTTGACATCTAAGTTGAATTAGGCCCTCTGAGTATATCTTATGTCTCGCCAAGGTAGCTATAAAGGGGAAATATTTTCAAAGACTTTAGCAATCTTAGAGCTCTTCGCTTTATTTCTAAACCCTGTCATTAGTGGTTTCAAGAAAACTGGATTTGCTTCTTCCCAAAGCTGAGGGATACGCACAGTAATTTTGAAATCTAGCCTCTAAACGTGGGCTGGCTCCAAACTTTCCTAAGGAAAACGTGTTTTAGATGTCTGAGCATCAAGCTGACTTAGAATTGGCTTTTTTCTTTAATACACTCCTTTTCTTTTTTCTTTCCCTTTTTTTTTTGTTTCTTTTCCTTCTAATTTCTCATATTGGAAAAATATAAAGTATTTTCTTTGCCCTGTTGACACAATATTAGGGCATGGCAAAGATAACACTTTACTGTTTGCATCTGGAGGCTCTGATCGTGTTTGAGACTCTTTGTAGTTGAAGATAAATTATGTTTGTGATTATCATCAACCCTTCAGAAATTTAAATTAGTATGCAAATAACAGGAAAGATTATCAAGATTTTAATTAGCAAATAGCAATTTTTCAATCTAGATAAACTAGATTTATCTGTTATGCATTCTAGCTGCATTTTTGAAGTGTTTTTAGCCCAGCTTAAGAGACTAAAAAGAGAAAAACACCAGCAAATGGTGAATTGCAAGGTACTGCTGAGAAATGAAAGATATTCTTGGTAAACCCGATCTTCCTAGCCTGCTGTTCAGTTTGAGTAAGCGGCCAAAGAATGAGGTCAAGATGAATCAGGTGCTATTGAACACTTTTTTCATTTGCATTTCACCTCATAGAAATTGGAAGAGACCACCGGGTTCGTTGCCTCCACTGCCCTGCAGTCTTCGGCAGTTGTGAAATAGTTATTTCGGTTTAGAAAGATCAGCAGAATGTGTACTCGGTATGTTCCTGCTCACCATTCATTATACAGCTTTAAAAAACAGTTTAAGTTTTGAAACAACCCGGAGTGACAGCTTTTGTGCCACAGTAAGAGAACAGAAGGTAACGGAGGGCGTAGCTGAGTTCTGGGTCAGCGTGATCCAACCGATGGAAGCAAAGTGGGCTGCTTCCAAAATTGCCAGCTGCTGCTTTCTGGAGATGAGAAGTACCTGCCGGAGCAGCAGTTGCTGCCAGGGCATCATACACGACCTTCTGCGCCCCTTTGCTGGTTTGACCCAGAGAGCTAAATGTGGCTATTGCCAAAAACACCCCACCAAACCACCAAAGCCAAGTGAGAGTTGCCGTGAGGGGTTGTCTCTGCCCTGCTGCCTTTGTCCCTGGCTTCTCTGTCCCCTTACCCTTCCCTCACTCCCGTCGGGAGAATGGGCTGCGGTACAACAGGAGGGTGCGTTCACTTTGGAGTAGGGGACTAATAGCTTTCTGGAGGTGATGGCGGGAAAACTGGCAAACAGAGGGAGAGGGTTCTTGCTGATGAGGGCAGGCTGTAATTAACCAAGAGCTTTTTGAGTTGTTAAATGTCTGAGAGCTTTTTGGTCTGATTTGAAATGGCTGGTTCTAAATTGCTAAATATTTACAAATAAGTGATAAGAATTTTTATCATTTACAGTCACAGTGACAGGCTTTTTAAAATGTCTCTATGTCCTCAAAGAAGTGAGTAATACAGAATAAGAACTGCAGTACCGCTGAACATTTAAGAGAAATTTAAAAAAAAAAAATAATCCAACTCCCACTCCACACAAGCCATCACCATCCATTCCTGGGTCCTAGAAGAGCTTGCAACCCTACATATTCTTGGGCATCCCTATATTTTTGGTTTCCCTGGCAGTTCTATTCTTATGAGGCCAGTAGGGAACTGAAACCAGGGCTGCTGCTGGCTCGGTCCTTCAGGGAACAGGCAGCTTCGTAACTTGAGTTACCCGGCAGCTCACCACCGCGGGTGCAGTTAACTACACACGCGCGCTCAGAAACAGATCTCCTTACTAGATATTACTATGTTTGTTTTTTAAGCAGGATTGCATAAGTTAGGCTATGACAAGAATGAAAGAGAATATACAAATGATTTTGCTACAACTTAATATTGGGCGTAAGTAATATTTCAATCTAGAGGAACTTCACTGATAAGAACAAAAACATCTTTTGTGTTCCATAATGTCTGGCATATTGTTGAAACCTTTAGCTAATAAAGAACAGGTAAAACAAGAAGGCACGCGCTAGCTTTATTTCAGAGGTGTTCTATATGGCGGGGCTTTTTTCTTTTTCTTTTTCTTTGTTAAGGCTGCGACAGGGAGAAAGTAATTTGATGTGATTAAAATCTATTTGCAATGTACCTTTATGTTAAAAAAAAAAAAAGTGATCTGGAAGAATGTGTGTTCTGTTATCTTCTGTTAACTGGTGTAGTCGGCATTACTTAACGCTTCGTAAGAAGTGTATAAAGTTGGTACCTTTTGTGGTATCTGACGCACTGAGCAAAGAGTTTGAGTATTACTCTGCGCGGATCTCGGAGGCACAGCTGTTGAGATAGCTGTTTGCGAGAAACTTTAAATGTCTTTTTCCTTATCATGCCTCTCTGAACTTCCTGCATGTTTAATACATTTTAACTGTATTTCCTTATCATATCTGAATGTATTTAAAAGCAAACACCCTGTCTTGCTTAAATGAAAATTTTTGTTTACTTTTTTTTTAATGTGAAATATATTCTGACTGAAATAATAAAAATTGCAGTGGTAAGTGCAGCAACTCTGCAGTTGAGCGTGTGGAAAAGGAAAAGCAGTATTTTTCCTTCAGGCACATCGCCACCTAGCAGCTGTTAACTAAAATTTGCTCCTTTTTTAGTGCCTGAGCTGCAACAGATATTTTTGTCCCTTCAAAAATGGAATTACAGTGAGCAATCCTGTATGGTGTTTTACATCAGAGAGTGTCTCACCTCTATAAAGACTGTATTTTTTTTCTCTCGGTTGCAAAATTGGTCACTGTAGAAATGGTTCCTCTTTGCTGATGATCATCGAGGGTGAAACTTCAGTTGTGTCCAAGTGAATGGCTTTCACGTTGTTCTGCCTCGGTGTTGATTCCTGGCCAGGATTGCGCATTTTCCCAGTGGAATGGGTTGTGTGGCGTGGAGTGTAGACCAAGCTACTAAAACTGCACCAAAACCATTTTCTCAGGTAGAAGAGGCAGCTGCAAGCGTGGGAGAAAAGAGAGTAAGGAGAGAGGAGGGGAGGAGGGTGGCAGAGAGGCAGGGGACTGGCAGGGCTGAGGACTGCAGAAGGGAGTGTTCTGTTGTAGCTTGCTTGAAAAGGTTTGCTCTAAAGCAGCTCAATACGTGTTTAAGTGCTGTAAAAACCATATAAAGTCTTACTGTGAAATCGGATGTTATGGATTTGATATGTTACGGAATTGCCATTTTTTCCTTCAAAGATTCAGGTGAACAAATAATGCACATTCGTAAGGATTTATTTTTATATTAGGTCATATTACTGCTCAAGTAAGTCAGGACTATATATTTTTATAGTGGAAAAGTTTTATCAGCATTTAGGAACCAGTGACACAATAATGTGCTATGTTCATAACATGCACTGTAACTCTTTGGAAAGGTAAGTTTCTCAAGCTTTTTTTAAATCTGAAAAATGCTCTGCTCTTCTTATTGACTGTTGGTACATCCACATCAGTGCCTTAGTTGGGGCAGATGTTTGCTTTTAGAGTGCATCTCCCGATTGCCCTTCTTTGGTCTGCATCACAGAGTGGGCTCAGCCACAAACCAGATTGTGTTCAGACAAAAAGCAGCTGAAAGAAGCGCAGCAAGAATGTCCCAAATGTGCTCCAGCTGCCCAGGGACATTGGTCCATCTGACCATACGTAAGCCAGTTCACAGAAAACACATGGGGTGTAGATTTTTGGGCCCACTGCACCAGTTGCTTCACATTACTTTATTAAGCATAACACTGTATTCTCCAGGAGGGAGAGTTTTGATATTTTCTTATTGTGAGAATTCATAGAATCATAGAATGGTTTGGGTTGGAAGGGACCTTAAAGACCATCAAGTCCCCCCCCTGCCCTGGGCAGGGACACCTCCCATCAGCCCAGGTTGCTCCAAGCCCCATCCAACCTGGCCTTGAACACCTCCAGGGATGGGGCAGCCACAGCTGCTCTGGGCAACCTGGGCCAGTGCCTCACCACCCTCACAGTCAAGAATTTCTTCCTAATGTCTAATCTAAATCGCCCCTCTTTCAGTTTAAAACAGTTACCCCTCATCCTATGGCTCCCCTCCCTGACCAAGAGTCCCTCCCCAGCTTTCCTGTAGCCTCTTTAGGTACTGGAAGGGGCTCTAAGGTCTCTCTGAAGCCTTCTCTTCTCCAGGCTGAACACCCCCAACTCTCAGCCTGTCCTCACAGCAGAGGGGCTCCTGCCCTCGGAGCATCTTTGTGGGTCTCCTCTGGACTTGCTTCAACAGGTCCGTGTCCTTCTTATGTTGGCCCCAGAGCCGGAGGCAGCACTTTAACCTCCACACCTGGAGGCAGGTGGGGTCTCATGAGAGCGGAGTAGAGGGGCAGAATCCCCTCCCTCAACCTGCTGGCCATGCTTCTTTTGATGCAGCCCAGGATGCAGTTGGCTTTCTGGGCTGCAGTCATGCATTGCCAGCTCATGTTGAGCTTCTCATCAACCAACACCCCCAAGTCCCTCTCCTCAGGGCTGCTCTCAATCCCTTCTCCGCCCAGCCTGTATTTGTGCTTGGGATTGCCCTGACCCACATGCAGGACCTCGCACTTGGCCTGGTTGAACTTCATGAGGTTGGCATGGGCCCACCTCTCCAGCCTGTCCAGGTCCCTCTGGATGGCATCCCTCCCCTCCAGTGTGTTGACCGCTCCACACAGCTTTGTGTCATCGGCAAACTTGCTGAATTGAAATTGTAGAACTCCTCCATGCTAATGCCAAGGACTAGCTGTCAAAATACATATCTGGCCTCCTGGTTTTCACAATGGTGATTTACATACTCATTAGAACCGCCTTTTTTTTTTTTTCTTGTGTCACAATACTACTGTGATAAGACATTCTTGTGTCAAGGCTGAATTTGTTTTCTGTATTAAAGTGGATCAGAAGATCACTAAGAGATTGAACCATCTCATCTGCTATGTGGGCTAATTAGAATCAAATCTAATGCAGTTTGATGTGAAGCCCAGGGTGATTCAGACAGACGCGTGTGGATTTTCACTTACCTCTAGGGGATGCTGTTGTGTTAAAAGTGCCAGTGCTTTAAACATTTTAGGTATAGATATAGGTATTTATCTGCCTTACAGCAGAAAAGCATGTGCAATTCTGTGGGAAGTACTCTAGCTAAGTGAAGCAGAGATACTACAGCACATAATTGTGTTTGCAACTATCCATATGTAGAGCGAACAGAATGAACTAACAAAGGTCCAGGGGTGATGTTAATAGCTTGTGTTTCTGTGTATGTTCCATCTAACCCGCTGATGCAATGATTGTTGATTTCAGTTCAGTGGAAGGTATCTCAAACTGGTGAAGTGTTTGAATCAAGCAGTTGGGAATCCTTTGCTGTCAGGAACAGAGGACTCCACAGTGACCCTGTCAGTATTTAAGGTTAACGTCTGCTGGACTTGAATTTATTGAGCTGTTAAGTTTTCTTTCAAAGAAAGGTTTCCTATGAATGGATTTTGGTTTTAGAATGCCCGAGATACATTTACATAGATAATTTCCCCCCCTATTCTTTTACTAGGCACTACCTTACTTTCAGCATAGATATTTTAATTTAGAAATTCATGAAGCTCCCCGTGTTTGGTACCAGTTTAGTATTATTTAATGTGAAGCATCCAAGTTGTTCATTATGGAACATTTCACAACTGTTAATCATAGTGTATTCTGTACTGCCGAAAGCCATTCACAATAATAAAGAGATCGTTACTGTCTAAAAACCTGTAGACCAGTGACTACTGGTCTAATAAAGAAAACTTGAACTTTATTAGTGTCTAGACAGCAGTACTGAGCAGTGATTGGCCGACAATACTCAACCTTGTTTTTCCAAACAACTTGAAGAAACGTGTATCTTTGAATATAGAGGGGGATTTATATTGGAGTTTGAACTCCAATTCCCTTGTGTAGCTAACGCGTTACCTGCAAACCCTGTCTTGTAGAACACTGCTCTAAAGAAGTTTAGAACTTTGCTTTCTTTTCTTCCTCATCACCTGCACTTCCGCAAAAATTTAAGTATTTTAAATTGGAAAAGTGAAATACTTCTCTCTTCTTATCCTTCCCAAGCATCCATACAATATGTTGTATTCATGTAGATTCAGGGATGCTCTCTATATTAAAAACTGTATGTATCAGAAATCTTTTTCCCAAAAGCTTTAGCATACTTACATGAGAAACTTGCATTTCATGCTGAAGAAACATGCCTCTCTTCTGTTTATTTTGTAGGTATGGATTTTTACCGCAGTTTATATCTTAAAGGATTAAGACTTTTCTTGGTGCCTTTATTAAATGGCTGGTTTAATCTGAAGCATTGGTATAGAATATCTTTGAGTGTGCACCATGATCTGCTATGTAAAGCCTCTAGTCGCCCTGCTTAAAAATCACTATGTTCATCTGTTTCTTAAAAACATTTCTTTTTCTAGAAAATACTATGCACTGCTTTGGTCTGGAGATGTGTGGCTGCAACTTTTGGGGTAACAAACACTGTGAGGCAAAAACCCAACTGCGACATTTTTGTTAGGTACTGTCCAAGAAATGTACTGTTACCTCAGCGTTAAGTACCTGTAAGTTTTTACACCATGTTGAAGTCGTAAAGATAAATAGCACTTGCAATTGGGGGAGTGCCCTTTTTGCATATAAATAATCACTAAATGCTTCTTCATCTTCCCAGCAGTGCA
This sequence comes from Anarhynchus alexandrinus, assembly GCA_008711295.1. Taxonomy (NCBI): domain Eukaryota; kingdom Metazoa; phylum Chordata; class Aves; order Charadriiformes; family Charadriidae; genus Anarhynchus; species Anarhynchus alexandrinus. Next base: position 1,266,732 of record VUYV01000149.1, on the reverse strand, counting down.
GAATTCCCTTCAGGTAATTTGTTTCCTTCTGTATTGAATTCAGCGCGGTTAGTGGACGTTCTCCTGCAACTGTAGCACATAGGTAGATAACGCGTAGGACTACTTTTTGTATCTGAAGTGAAGAGAAACCTCATTTGGCTTCTAGGGAACCTTCCTTGGAGATAAATTTCCTATTCCTACTTATCCTGGTACAGCTGGAAGAATATGAGCCGGCAGTGTGCCCAGGTGGCCAAGAAGGCCAACGGCATCCTGGCCAGCATGAGGAATAGTGTGGCCAGCTGGACTAGGGCAGCGATCGTCCCCCTGTACTTGGCACTGGTGAGGCCCTACCTTGAGTACTGTGTTCAGTTTTGGGCCCCTCACGACACTGAGGTTGCTGAGCGAGTCCAGAGAAGGGCAACGGAGCTGGTGAGGGGTCGGCACAAGTCTTCTGAGGAGCAGCTGAGGCAACTGGGGTTGTTTAGCCTGGAGAAAAGGAGGCTGAGGAGAGACCTTCTCACTCTCTACAACTACCTGAAAGGAGGGTGTAGTGAGGGGGGGTCGGTCTCTTCTCCCAAGTAACAGGTGACAGGACAAGAGGAAATGGCCGCAAGTTGTGCCAGGGGAGGTTTAGGATGGACGTTAGGAAAAATTTCTTCACAGAAGGGTTATTGAGCATTGGAACAGGCTGCCCAGCAAAGTGGTTGAGTCGTCGTTCCTGGAGGTATATAAAAGACGGGCAGATGTGGTGCTGAGGGACATGGCTTAGTGGTGGGTTTGGCAGAGTTGGGTTAATGGTTGGACTTGATGATCTTAAAGGTCTCTTCCAACTATAACGATTTTATGGTCAGTAGTAACTTTAACTGAATTACCTACTGTCACTGAAATATCCAGAGCATTTAAGCAGTACTTTTCAAAACACCTTGACAAAATGTCACTCCATGAGTTGCCTCTGTAATGTAATATCTTCCCCTTCTCTTAACAGAGGGGAGAAAATCTCAGAGTGGAAATGACAGTTTGTTACTGGCAGGGATGAGTTATGTGCCAAGGCAAAGAAGGCAGGGGGAGGCACGGGGAAGTTTAAGACTCCATTAGCTGCTTTTGTGTGTCTTAGACCAAACTGCCCCAGTATCTATTTCTCTTTTTCTGTGAAATCAGGCTTCAGGTGCTGCTGAGCTGCAGGAAATGCAAACTGATGCCCATTAGGTTAGCAGATGCTTACGCCCATACAGATGTTCTGCCTTCTTATGATGAGTCATACACATCTGTATAAGCAGCTAGAGTCTTTGTGATGAAGGTTTGGCCTGCAGAGGGGCAGACCACATCCTGAGATGAGAGCGACTGCCGTGAAAAATCTCCATCATTTGTGTCATCTGAGCTGGAGCTTTAGCAGCTGTTGGAAAGCAGAACACAATGTTTAACTGCTGATAGCCCTTTAAAAAATCGAATGTGATAGTGTACCGATTGAATTGTAGCAGTGTGAGTGTGCGTACGTGGTACCTGTCTATGTGCATACAGGTGTACCTCATGCCTTTCATTTTAGTTGTCCTTACTGTGCCAGAGCTGCTGTTCTGTTCCATTACTGTAAAACAGCATTACTCTTCACTGCAACAGTATTGGGATATGTCTGAGGCCGCGCTAGGAAATTAAGTAAACGTTTAAGAGAAAGAATTAATTTTAAACAGACGGATTTAGCTCAGTTCTCCTGCTCAGGAGCCCGACCCAAAAAGTTGCTCTCGCTCGGCTCTTGCCCCGTGTCCAGAGGAGGCCCCTCTGCTCTCCCTGCTGCCCCTGCTTCCCTCCTCCCCCTCCTCCTCCCTCCCCTCTTCCGCCCTCCTCCTCCTCCT
>VUYV01000149.1:948192-1264741 GCA_008711295.1 Anarhynchus alexandrinus | reverse complement strand
GCCGCGGGCCGCCAGCGCCGCCCGCCCGCCTTTGTCCGGGGAGGCGGCCCCGCGCCCGCCCCGCCTCCGCCGGCATCCGCGCTCTCCTCTGAATCGCGGAGGCTCGGGAAAAGTTGGCGGACGGCCTTCTCGGTGTTTAAGGACGCGGCGGAGTTGAGTTTTCGGGAGTTCGGGCGGGGGAGCGCGCGCGTGTTGAGCCCCTCCGACTCCCCGTTAATCTCCGTTGTTCTGGTGGCGCCGGCGGCCGGGCCCTGTGCCGGGAGACTTCGGGAGGCGCCCTCGGCACCCTTCCCCTGCCCTCCGCCGCCCCGAGCCTGGGCGAAAGCAGACAAGCTGGGCTTCTCTGCCAGCCCCATAAATGCTATTGATGAAGATGGACCTGTTGAACTACCAGTACTTGGACAAGATGAACAACAATATCGGCATTCTGTGCTACGAAGGTAATGGTTTCGTTTCACGAAGCGTCTCCTGCCGGGGCTGTTCGCTGTTGTTTGTCGGCCTGAATTTTTCCTCTTGAAAGGAACTCTGTACTCCTGGTTGGGAGAGACCCCGCGGTCTGTATTGTTAAGGCTTTGTTTAACGGAAGGAATTTTATTCTTCCCGTTTAATTTTTCTGTCCCCCCCTTTTTTTTTTTAACAAAGGGTATTTTAAGTGTTAATTTTTTCTTTTTCTTTAAGGATAACATGAGTTGGACTGGAGGGCCGCGTTGCTTTTGTGGCAGGCGGAGTTTCTGTTCCTCATTGCCGCAGCTGTAAAAGCAGCGGTTGTGCCCCGATGGGTGTGCGAGTCCATCCCCCCNCCCCCCCTCCCTCCGCCCCGCGGGGACCGCCCCGCCACAACCCGCTGGAAAAGGGCTTTTTCTCTTCGCCGGACTCCGCGTTTTACCCAATTTTTTTTAGGCTGGCGTTTGCCCCCCGTGTTGGGAGCGTTAAGAGGTTGGCAGTTGCCCGGAGTAACCGGGTAAAATGAGTTTCGTACTGTAGCGGAGTTTTATCTACGTGCAGTTTGAAGAAGTGGTTATGGCTTGGCTTGGGCTGGAAAGAAAGGCACCACTGAGCTAACTCGGCTTGGCAGTGGAACTGTTTTTGCTGTAGCCACACACAAGCATTGCAGAAATCTTTCTTCTGATTCAGCAGGAACATTTTCCATCTTCATTTGGAAAATAAACTTGCTGCAGTTTTCAGGGGAGAAACAATCGGGAGCATCCATAGGACCGGGAGCTATCTGTTCACGCTCTTCAGAGAAAGACCAGGCCAGAAGACAGGGGGCTGAACCTCGCGTTGGAAAAATCCCATCTTTTCTATGGTTAAATGGGCATGGCCACATTTCTTTCCTTCAGGAAGTGGAGGGGCTCCCTCGCAGAACAGTTAATATCTCTGCCTCTTTTTTTTTTTTTTCCCCCTCTTTTCTTTTTCTTTCCTGCACAAATACGTGTATATTTGTTTGAATAAAGCTCTTTTACAGAAGATTGAGCTTGCCCATCAGTACTGAATAATACAGAACTGGGATTCAATAGAGTTGAGTTTTCAAGCTCTTTTTGTTATCCCATGCTTTCTTCATTACAGCAAGAAAACTAGTTTAAAAAAAACCCACAACTTGCAGGATCCTTTAACTTTTTCATTTCCCCTCTGTAGTAGCCAGTGCTTTATTTGGAAGCAATTGACAACTTCTGATGAAGACCATGAACTTTTACATAAAATTCTACTTACGTGGTACATGTTCTGAGTGTTTTGTTGACTAAGGCAGAAAAACTGTAGTTTTGGCTTATTAGTTCAATTCGTTGTAATTATGCCTAATAGTTATGGAGGAGTCTTTCCAGCCCCCTTTTCCCCACCCTCCTCCAATAATTGTTATTTAACCAGATCTTAGCTTTAGTAGTTGAAAAGCAAAAGAACAGCTTAAGGAATACACTCTACTATAGCAATCTTTGTTTAGTTTAAACATCTGTTGCTGTGTCCCTTATTATGGAAGTTAACGTTTTTAACACTAAAATAAACACACACAAAATGAAGAAAAGAAAAGCAAAACTTCAGTGGTGTTTATAGTGAGGTGTTTATATCCCAGTGGTTTTAAAAGTATAAACACTGGCAACATCTGCACCGAACTGGAAGGGTGTTTTAGAGATGCCTACAGATCTTCCATGCCTCAGCCATAGTATTTATTTAATAAGTGAGTTGTGTCAGCAGTGATGGATCCTGTCTTTTCAAAGGTACTGCTGTGGTAGTAACTATGTTGACAACAAAGTCCCCTTTCAAACTCAATTAATTAGGATTTATTGAAGGTCATACTTGGACTACTTATAAATAGATGTCTTCCTGAAAAGTACTTTTGCAGATGTAGGATAAGATACAAATACATTGTATGATGTGAAAGTAGGTTTGTAATTTCAGGGGAAAGAATTATGGACCTATATGCCACAAGAAATAAATGAGATGGGTTCCTTATTCCTTTCGAACCTCTCTTGAAACACTTCCTTTTGCTTATTGAAATAATTGGTATGCTGGTGAAATGTGTCATTATCATTTTATGAGGTTTACTAGTGGTTTTAATCGTTCACCTCTGGCACAAGCCACCGGAACTATCATTGATTTGTAGCTGCAGCTTATGGATAAGAGATGTATTGTGTGCATTTGGCAGCTCTTTAGTTCCAACATGGAGTAGAAGAAGATAATTTGTGTCCCAAGACGAGTCCTGCTTTTTCCTGCCCAGCGAGAGTTACAGATAGCAATTTGTTATGTGCAAGCTTCAGGCTACTGAGTTACCGCCAGCGCTTGGTTAGTCTTCCTTGACTGGTAGGGGCAGGAAACCTCAGCTATGTCTTAATCTCATTAGGTTCCTAACTAGTGTCATTCATGACCATGCTCCAGTGAGTATGGGAACATGTATTGACAGTGCTGTTTAGTTCATAAAACATATTTCTGGTTTTGGCTTACTCATTGGAGGTCTGGGGGAAGAAAGTCGAATGGCACCTGATACAGATGAGATCCGCTTTATGGACAGACAAGAGTCTTTTTGTTGAGATTGGGGGGAAGTGGGAGATCTACTAGAAGTTCTCCCATTGGCCTTTAAGAAGTAATGGTGCGTTGCAGATTCAGCTGACCGCTTTGTAGGATGGAACCTTGACTGAAGTTGACTGTTTTTGCAAACATAAGAATTTTTTTAGTTGTTTGTTTGTTTGGGTGTGTTTTTTTTGCTGTGAGGGTGGTCTAACACTGCCACAGGTTGTAGACTCTCCATCTTTGGAGATACTTAAAACCCGACTGGTCACGGCCCTGAGCAATCTGCCCTCGGTGAGCCTGGTTTTGAGCAGGAGGTTTGGACTAGGGGATCTGCAGAGGTGCCTCCTAGCCTCAACGCTTCTCTGGTTCTGTAATATGATAGAACGCTCTGCACACTCGTATAATTAAGAGAGCCACAGCCAGCAAAAGGGTTATAACCAGCGAGGAGGTGAGAAGGCTTTTGAAAGGGGGTCCATAACTTGGAACCACAGAATAAAGCTATTTCCTTTCCTCAGGATTGTTTGGTTTATACTGATAATTTGTGTCCTTTTTGAGTGTTTCCTTACTGTTATTACTAGCTTTGAGCTCCTTGTGGTGCCCCATAGTAATCTCAACTCTGATTGATGCTTTTGGAGGAAAATTTTACTTTTAACAACATAGTGGGTTTTCTAACACGTTGCATAAAAAAGAACACTTGAGTTTTGTCTCCCTCTGCGGTGAAAGAAAAATTTTAAATCATTCAAATGAGAATGTTTAGCCTTCACCAATGGGAAAGCGACAGTTATATTAGCAATGATTAACCATTTCAAGCAATTTATTGTAATATATTTGGTGCAAAAGAAAGGTAAGAAAGAAAAGAAGAAATAATTAGAGAATTGTTGACTCATCATCTGGATGCTGATTTTTACCATGAACACATCTGATATTCTCCCACTAAACCTTTGCTGCCAGTGATCAACAATGGCCAGTTTAATGAGTAGTGCTTTCTTATAATTGTTTTCTTCCTAATGAGCTCAGAGACATCAGAGAACTCTCGGGAGACGGTTGTCCTCGCTGAGGTGCAAAGGCCACGAAGCAGAACCGTTCTGTACCAGTCTGGCGTTCCCAGTGCTTCCTATCAAATGACAAGCACTTGATCCGGGCATGTATTCAGAGGTAGAACATCTGCATCTTGTTTTGCAGTGGAAACTCATTTAACTTCAGCTGAATATTCTTTCTCCGAGAGCTTTGTGTGTGAGGTAATGGCAGGAGGGCTCAGAGTGAAACGAATCACAGGTGATCCTGCTCTTCGACTAGCGCACGGGCAGCAGGGCAAGTTTTGGCTCCTCGTTTCCACTGGAATATGTATGAGAAGGTGCAGTCTCCAAGAGGCAGATTTGTTTCGTTTTGTTGTTTATCTGAGGGAGTGTACAGATGGCTGTGCTTTGGAAGGCAGATTTCTGCCTTCCTTCCTCTCTCTCCCGTTTTCGAATGCTTTGGGTTATTACTGCATTCTCGAGGCTTGAACTGCTGTGCTGGGAAAGGTATAAAGAAATGCAATAAGATGCTAAGAAATCCCCCAGGCATGTTAGGAGACTTGGAGCACTCAAAATAGTTATACAGAGTTCTCTGGACAGTCCAGAAGGCTGGATTTTTTTAATGAAGAAAATTGGATCCAGACTTAGAGAAAAACACCCCTTTTTGGTTTTGGGACAGCTTACATTAGTTAGTGGCATATTACATAATTATTTCACTGAGTTCCTCTAACAATGAAGCATTCGTTGGCTACAGCCCTGAGCTTGCATAGCTGTGCATCTTCTTAGGGCACCGCAAGGCACTTTGAATGCATGTCTGGCTTCCCAAAAAGGCCAGTTTAGATGTTCGATATCAAATGAGGAGCCTGAAACAGATTCTGCTAACTTCATTAGCTTTTTAATGAAATGTAGTGTGTTTTCTGAAGTGCTAAAGAATGGTTTCCATCAGTTTTCTTTGCTGACCTTGCATTTTACTCTGGGTTTGTAACATCAGTTTCTCCTATTAACTCCAAAGTTTGGTTTAGTTTCTAAATATATAAAATGACTTTAACACTGTTCCTCTATTAAGCATTAGTGGAGTAATAAATGGGATAAAAATCGCCTTTATGGTGAATTCAATGCTCTTATTTGTAATGCAGTGTAAAATTTCTGTTCAAAGCCATGTAAATTAAGATGCACCTACAGAATGTTCCCCATTTATAGCACATTCTGTGGGTTTTGCTTTTTCAATGTCTTTTATCTTCAGGAAAAAACAAAGAACTCCAACTTCACAGTTGGGCTTTTCTTACTCATTTCCTCCTAGCATGAAGTAGGGAATATCCTTTTCGGTACTGACATCAAAATTCAGTTTATTTTCCTCATTCATCAAAGGAAGATAGATTCAGGTCATACTTTAGCTTTTTTTGTTTCCCCTGGAGTTCTGTTTTCTCATCAGCCTTGATGCTAGTTCAGCATTTGTACTGAGAACTCAAACAAGGAAATTAAAAAAACAAATACAATAGTGGGTTATCCCACAACTTGCAATAGATAAGATAGGCAGCACGTTTTTTTCTGAGATAAAAGGTAGTGAGGTTTGCAGCAGTAAGTTGAATTCTGTGTTAATGAGCAATTTGCTTAAAGGCTGTAACTTGTTACTCACAAGTCAAATTTGTTACAGTGCCAGGTCTCTTTGGATATAAATCCAGGGATTTTAGGAGACATTGAAAAAGCTTAAATTGCTCCAGAGTTTGAACAATGCCCGGTATTGTAGAGAGAACTGTTAGAGAAAAAATAAAGCTTAAACAACAGTCTTCATTGTGCGGCATCTAAAATTATGAATGAAAAAGTTCATCCATATGTATTGGTTTTGCCTTTTTTTAAATATCTGCTTTGCATGAAAATAGTTGTCTATTAATTTCTTCTTGAGGATTAATACAGATGGGCCTTTATATTTGAATTTGGCTGAACAGACTACAGAGTTTTAACATGCTGCATGCAGACAGTGTGCCAAGCAATTTAGCAAAGTTGTTTACACTAACAATAATCCAGCAGGACAGAGCCTATAATTTTTCACTGATAATAGTATGAGGTAGTGATGAATACAAGTTTCTGGAGCAGTGTTTACAAAAATGGTATTATACTTTTTCAGTGTTAAGGAATCATGAGTGGTTTTGGGTTTAATTTCTTTTTTAAAGCCAGCCAATTTTTTTGTTCGTTGTACAGTCTGTATCATCTCCCTGAAAATTACTTTACAAATCAGCATGGAAGGATTGCTGGACACACAGGGTCATTGTTTCCTCTCCCTTTCAGTAAAAGCCGGGCGCTTTGGAAGATAACTGGCTGTGTGATATAGCACTGCTAGATGTTGTTGTGTAAGCACTGTGCCAGGGCTGTGGGTGCAGTAACGTATACGCCATGAGTGCAGTGATGCCCAGCTTTAATTTCCTGGAGGCAGGTTTCCCCTGGTGCGTCATCTAACAGCTTTTTTGAAGAACGAGCCGAGGTTCTCATGCCTGTCTCTACCAGTTGATGTAATGGCGCGTGTAGCTTGGTGTGTACTGGCAGGTATCTTGGGAGTCTGGGTGGGATGGAAAGAGAGGCATAGACCATGCAGCACAAGAGCAGTTTTGAACAGGGAGTTGAGCTCTTCATTAGGGTTATCTCTGTCAATTTGTAAACTTCACCTTATCCATGGATGGAGTTGGAAGAGTTTTATTCTTAACATCAGTAGTAGTTTGGCACTGATTCTAAGGTAAGGCAAGCTTAGAGCATTTTAGTTGTTAGGAAGGAGCTCCATACAGCTTTTTCTTGTATAGCCTTGGTGAAGTTGAAGTAAGGATATTCCTGGGACCGCCACAATGTTGGTTCCAGCCAAAGAAAAAGTCATCCAGAAACTTCAGTGAGGTAGTGAGTCTTCATCAGAGGTCTTGAGATATCAGCTTTCAATAGGAATCTAAGTGCTGAAAATCTCAGGCAAAAAGTAATACAAATGTGGGGGACAAAAGCGTGAAACGGAGTTTAGAAAGTTTCCTTTACCTAAGTTTCATGGCACTGTTTGGTATCAGATTTTTTAAAGTGGCACTTATCTTTTTTTCTTCGCTTTTTAACTTTGTTGTTGCTAGCGTTAAAAACAAGAACTTGTTAAACACAGTAGTGCATGGTGCAGTCCAGCTTCTCCCTCCAAAAATGTTATGTGACACTTTGTGCCTCACTTTGTCTTTGGAGGAAAAGATCATCCAGAATGTGGTGTGAATGGAGGAAGGTAGATAATATTTGGGATAAACTGGAATGTTACAGTCTTTGTGGCATAGGAGGAGGAAAGCAAGTATGCCTTCGGCAGGTAGGTGCCAGCTTAGTTCCTTCGCAAAAAATGTGGCTCCTGTCTTTTCATAACGCACATTGTTACAAGAGTCTATCTTTGATTATTTTAAGCCATGTTCTTTTTCACTCCTCATCATTTTGGAGTGTTCCTTGTCAACTGTGAGAATCAAGCACTGTAGTGTGTAACTTTCCTCCTGTTCTTCCAAACGTTGCTAGCAGGTTCCAGGAAATATATTTGCTCTCCCAGGAAAAGTTTGGAACCGGTTGTGTTTAAAAAGCAGTAGTTTTTCCTGGAAACCCATTTGACAGGGCAGGCGTGGAAACCACTCAGTTTGCAAGACTTTAATATTTATTCCTCAGCATGCAGAAATAGGGGTTTTGCCTTTAAGCATGGGTTGTCGTTAGAAGTAAGAGAGATGTAGTGGATGAGATCTTTTTTGCCAGGGTAGGAATGGCACTGCTGTACGCAAATATAAGCCAATATTGAAATACTTATTGTGTTTTATTTTAAGCAAAAATCATAGAACGACAGATTGGCAATAGCCTTTGTAGTTTCCATCTACGAAGTGCCCAGCCCAGCAAGCCTTTGCGTAAGAAGAGTGAAAACCAAAGCTGCTAAGTGGATCTTTTGGAATAGCCGTTGTCTTTTGGGGAATGAGTATTTCCTTATTTTACAAATGGCATTAGTGCACTCTGGTTGCACTTTAGAGATGGTATTGTGACTTCCAATATTGTTATTTAATTGTTGATGTTTAGTATGTCTCACTTCTGAAACTAAATGGAGATATTTGTAAGATTAGCAGGTTTTGACACTTTCAGGGCAGAACCTTTCAGAAAATTACTGTTTCTGGGCTCCAGATTACTAAATTTGAGTTATTTTCTCTGTGATGGATTGTTAATCTTAATTAAGTGGCCGTATGAAGAAAATCAAACTTGATCAGTCAGAAGGAAACTACTTCTATGGATCTAAAATGTCTAGGAGGACGGGTAAATGCCACACAAGAGCTAGCCAAGTAAAATAAGGCTGTTTAGTTGTCCTGTTTATATTCTTTGGAAAATAATCTGTTCTAAAGCAGGAGTTCTACAAAAAGTACTCTTAGCGCATAGGAAAGAAAAGTTGACATAGCTATGGCACCTTCTTTGTGGTGGTTTTATACGGAACACATTAAATGAAGATGGGGTGAGGGAAGTGCTGTATGATTCATATAGGACAAGTTTGAACTCAGCTACTTTCTTGGATTTAGTATAAATATTTATGGCATTGAAGGGGATTTTTTTTTAATATGCTTCCTTGTGCTCCGGATCTTTCAGATGTCCTCCTCAGACATCTGGTGTGCATTGCTGCTTGTTTAACCCCCACCCTTCAGTTTTCATGCTGTGGCATCTCGGAGAGCTATCGCAGTCGCTCTGTGGTTGGCGTAAATTAAATCTCATCGAGCCAGCTGGGAGAATGCTGACGTGCACACTTTTCCTGCTGAATGCTCTAAAACCAGGGGCTACAGTTAAAGAGGTGAACACTTTACTCTCGTCTTGCTGTACGCATCATACTGAGCTATTTACCAAAGGTGTCAAAAAAAGGAATTCCAGCATTAGCAATGATGTTTACAGATTCTTGGCTAGTTTCTGTGTCTTAGAAAAAACTTCACATATCAATGTAATATAATCAATGTACCTAACTTGTCTCATCAGAAAAGAAAATAAAAATTAGGCTCTCTTACTTTAAAAGTCCTTAAAAGTCCTAATTTCTGAGACTGTTAACTGCTTTGAGGTACATTATGCTTGCCTTAACAGCTAATCTGTGGATGTACTGAGTTTTTCTTTGTAGTACAGTAAATTGAACACTACCCTATTTGGTTTCAAGTGTTTCTCAATGAGTTCATTTAGAAGCAAGTATGATAACAAACATTTTAATACCCATTGTAACGTATTTGTATATATCTGGTTTTAATCCTCTCTGTAGAATCATAGTCCTTGCATAAGCCTAAGTCATTCAAACTTCAGCTACCCCCATGAAATAAATAGTGAACGTTATCCTTATTTACAGAGGGGAAAAAAAGAGCTGTAATTGCTTAAATTCACGTAAGTCAGGAGTAAAGCTGGCAGCAGCATTGAGTGCCTTCATTATAATACTTTGCTGTAGCTGCTAAACCTTACTGTGATCTGCTAATGAAAAGTGTTTACCTGTTTGTTTTGAGATGTGCAAATCAAAAGTGTAATTAATCAGCTAAATAGATAAAACCTCTGATCTTTGAAACTTGGACTGACGATATATGGACTAGATGCTTGCTTCTGCTCAGCAGTCATGGAGGGAACAGGAGCTTTTGGACTAAAATCTCTTGTGACTGTGGTTCATCTGTAGTGGACCCCTTCTAAACTGAGATGATGAAATCTGTTTTGGGGGAAGGAGTTGAGTCTTTTTAGCTGATCCAAGGAATGAGCTCTTACAAAGAATAGTGGGATGGAAGAATTTTAAGTTCCCCTATTTGAGCTGCAGGACCTCTGCAGGTCTGCTCTTTTCTATTTGAGGCCTGTTGAGTTGCATAAAAGGAGCGTGCCCACTGATGCCGGCAGTTAATTTTGTATTCTCTCCAGAAGATGAGGTGGGGTAAGAAACTTCAATTAAATAGCAGCCCAGCTGCGGTCATGCAATGCACAGCTCGACAGCAGGCAAGCTGATAACCCATTAATGACCTAAAACAGTACTTCCAAACCTTTTTAATTAGTGCAGCATCTCACTGCCCCTGAAATGACTGTTTGGTTCCAGTACAAAATTCACAGAGGTATTTAATACAGTGCCCACTTAATTATGGGATGGAACATCTTTAATGTGTGATGGAGGGTAGAGATCTGCAGAAATGTTTGGGATGTACATCATTCAAGTGAAACGGGGAAGGGTTTAACAGATAATTAACTGGGGAGTGGTACAGTAATGTAGCGAGACAGTTAATTTCTGGGTCCTGTGGGGCTGGTACCATGGGAATGGGGGGACACAGACATCACAAATGACATTTTTTGTTACCTTTGTTTTATTGACCCATCTGATTTTCCCTGTCTTTTCTGTGTTTTGTCAGGAATGAGTTGCTTCTGCAACTTTGAAATAAATAACCAAGGAGCCGGGATTTAAGTTAATCAAAAGGGCGATTCAGCTAAAGACTAGGAGGTATGGGGGGAGGAAGATGAAGCCCTGATTAAAGGTCTTTGAGAAGTAGTGTGTAACTTCGGTACTGCTTACCCGCTGCAATCCCATGACTGTCAAGATAACTTCAAAAGTATTAATTTCTGCTTGTTCCTGACTTGTCCAAGAGTTCTGGAAAACCTGCCCTCAGTGCTCAGAAAACTGAGAGAAAGGCTGTCTGGGCACCGTCTAATTTCTTGGTAGCAAACACAGTCCCTGCCTCTATCTTTCCTGCCTTAGGTTCCCCTTGGAGACAACATTTATTTTAAGTGACCTTGCAACTTGGCCCCATAAAGCACCCTCCTTCTCGTGAAATAAACAGTCCAGCTATGATTTAGAGAGTGCTCCCATCTATCCCTTAGCACCGTAGGGTTTTCTGCCCTTTCATCTCTCGGAATCTGACAACCTCTCTCAATCCCAGTCACCGTGTAGTAGTGCTGGCCACTGGAGTGGGTAGGAGCGGTAATTCAGATCCGGTCTCTTCAGCCCTTTTGAGGAGGAAATAATAATGTTCTCTGCTACCAGATTTTTCACAACTGAATCTTCTAGTGAAACAGCGGGTTTCAGGCTCTTGTACTCTGTGGTTACCTAATTTTTTTCTGTGGACCTCTTCATAGCGAGTTTTTTTTCCACAATAAAATTACTTATCTTAGTGGCATGTCATGAACCCAAGATTAAAAACTGCTATGTCAGAGGAGCAAAATTAATTTTATCTTTTCCTTCGTGGTGGTGTGTGCCTCTTGGTCTGTTTGTTTTGGAGACAATCCTTTCAGGAACAATGGTAATATTTTGGATTTTTTTATGCATGTTTCTTTATATGAGCACCTGTAAGCCTGGAGAAATTACATGGCATCCTTTCCCCTCCATCTCATGAGCCACTCTGGTCTCTGGGCTTTTCTAGAGGATGAAGCCTTCATGAGTTTTTGGTTATTAAAACACTACATGTGAGCAACAGCTGAGGAAGACTATTGGGTTGTGTCTTGGAATAATACAAGGCCAGTGGGATGAAGGATGGGTATTATCCAACCTTGTAGTGCTTATGATGAGCTTGAATTCATTTTCTTCTACTGCCTGAGGCACTGGCTGCGTCGTATCTCAGCCTACTGCCATCAGTTACAGTAATGCACATAAGGAGTTGGCAAGCTGACACGTCCTCCTCGTTTTCTATGTAAATAGCATGATCAAAAGACTATCTTGTTTTCATCTGAATGGCTGATGCAGTTTGCCGTTGGATTCAGAGTGCTCGACTGCCCTGCACAGTTGTCATTGCTCTCTTGCTTTCCCTCTGTAGAAGGGATTTTGGATCCCGTTTTGAAGGACAAAGGGATTTTGTTCTTTACAATGGATTCTTTGTGGGAGATGGGTTGGAATTGTTCTGCCACTCTGTGGATAAAAGTCTTCACTATTCTGTCCAGCTTGGTTGAAGGGGCTCTGTGTTCCTTAAATACGCGAGTCCGTTTCAGACGGGCTGCGATCAGGTAGCGGAAAGCCAAAACTGAAATTGAAGTTTTTCCTGTATTCATTAGGCTGAATGCAATTTGCTCATTTCACCTCAGTTTAGGAAGAGATTATCATGTTGGTGACCGTGAAGGCGGCAGCAGCTCCTAGTTGTGTGTCCGTGTGGACGTGATGGTTAAGGCTTGCCTCCAGCCCCATCTCCTCCTGCCCTGTGCCAGCAGCTTCGGCTGTCCGACTGCTTGCCCACGTGCCATATGGCGAAAATGCAGCGGCCAAGACTTCTTTGCTTTTTGTGGGTTTTTTTGTTTCCATTTTGAGGTCACTTGTGTGCTACTAGTAGGAACGTAATCGGGGAAGTTAGCACTAAGCTTTGCAGGACTTGCACGCAGTTCAGTGGTCTAACCAGTGACCCACCTTTTTTCCAAATCCATTCCGAAGGGAGCCACCCATGTGTGCGTATCTCTTACTGACACTTTGAATATATTTGCTTTTGTGTTTTTATTTTTAAAATACAGCATTTATATCCTCTCTTGGGGGCCTTCTACCTTCCAGGTAGGAAATTTGGGGGAAAATAAAATGGAAATAAAAGGAACATTGCTTGAAAGTGCAATACTGGATTTTGCAGCTCTTTTAGAAAGCTCATTTTTATTGATGCTTCGAATTTTTCCACATGTAGCAAAAGAGAATAATGTGAGAAAAGGTGTGTGGAGCATGTTTATAGTAAACTATAATAAAACCTTGCAGTATATCTAAAAATAGGCTCCAGTTTAAATAAGCCCAATATTTATTATTTTTTTTACCTTTGCGTAGCACCTTGTGCTCCAAATCCTTATGAAAGAAACAGTGCACAATTTATTGGATTGAATTTTAATGTGACCCCATTACAAGTAAACATCTCAAAATTAATGTTTCGAGTGGGGTTGCCATAGAACATACTGAGTGTGCTCGTACTCACAAGGGGCATTGATTACCCAGTGCAGTAGTCAGGAGTTTGATTTATGTCGCAGGACCGTATCCGTGAAGTACCAGCCATTGGAGCAGAAGGTGGTGTTTCAGACCTGAGTTTCTGCGTTGCTCTCCACTAACAGAAACACTATCTAAAAAACCCAGAGGGAGGGTAGCAAATACTTTCTGTCTACTTGGGAGGAATTACCCAAACTTGAGCTTTCACAAATTTAATTTCCTATCTGTCTCTCTTTGCCATTGAATGAAAATACGTAGTTAGAAGGTATCATTTGGTATGTTGAAATACTGCTTAAGCACCCAATCTAACAATTTTGTCTGTTGTGACCTTGCTGTGACTTTGATTTGCTTTTGAAATAGATGGCAGGTCTTCTAGCTTTGATTGTTTCTGCGACAAGACAGGCTAGTCTTTGATCAGCTCAGCTTTCCCGTCTTTTATGTAGCACAGTAAGTCATTTAGCTGAGTGACGAAAGAAAGAACACCTAGTTCTGGAAACCACCATCAGTTTGGAAAGCAGTATCTTCAACATGTTGACTTACAGTTGTACTTCATTCACAGGTTTTTTTTATAGTGTTTTTTACATTTTTAATAAAATCACATTACTACACTGATAAAAGTAAATCTTTTTATCTGGCAACTTTTAAAATCTGCTTATCAGAAATGTGAGTGCTGTATAATAGTTATGCAAATAAATTAAAGGAAGCTGAATTCTGATGATATGTTTATTATTTAAACTTTGCATGGTGGTGGTTTTAATTGCATATTCTGGAATTATTTTCTATATTCGGTCTTTGTTTCCCGCTCTCTCAAGTGTATGTGTCCCATAAGCATTCCAGCCAGGCTACAAGGTGCAAATGAGTGTCTTACCTTGCGGCGCCAAGGCTGGTGGGACTTCACCTCTCTTCGTGGCTCTAGCCCCACAGATGCTCACCTAGAATCTTTAGAGATTTCAACTGCACCGAGGAGAAAATGTTACCTAGCACTGAAGAAACTTAAATGACTAAATTTCAGTGTTAGTATACATGGAGCATGGTGTTAGGGGTACACCAGAACTGCTTACAGCACTCCTAGTGCAGTAAGTTCTGCCAGGGAATTAAATGGATCATGTATCTTTGCTGACCAGTAAATACTAATGTTGTGTTTTCTAAGCAAATACAAGAATGTGAAATTTACGGTTTTCTGCAGAAAACGTAAATTATGCTTCTCCCTTTGTCTTCCTTTCTCTTTTATCCTCCCTCTTCAGGGTGCCCTTGTTGGGTCATGCTGTTCTGCACCAAACAAAAGTAATCAGTAGCTTTCTACATAGGATGTACAATTAGGCAGAGGAGTTGAGCAGTTGCACCTTCATCAGCTTACTCAGCAAGGTACTACTGTCAGTTTTGAAGTATCTAACACAGGGCTGCGTTTGCTCTTCTGACAGTTTCCTTTATGTACCAGTATATTGACTGGGGTGGCAAGGCCTGTGCGCATCTGGCCATGAGGAGTCCCAGGAGCAGGATAGCCGGAGAGCGAGCGTCTGTCTGGGCAGGACAGCCCGCTGGTTTGTAACCACCGTGGATCTTGCTGCGGACCGAAGCCCATAGGATGGGGCAGGGCTGGGTGCCCGAGCGCAGCCCCGATTAAGGCCCGTGCTGCTTTCTGGCTGTGGTCAGACTCGGTGGCTCGGCTTAGCTGGGCAGCTTGCCTTTCTTTTGTAAGAACCTCTAATGCATTGAGCAAACAGCAAATGGTAACTTGGGCTGTTTTAGTCCCTCTTAACTGACTGTAAATGTTTGATGGAGGTTTTTCCTGGGAGAGCTGGCAAAGAGGCTCAGAAAGGAGTGCTCTGTGGGAGCAACCCTGCTTCCTGAGTAACATCGCAGCCTTGACCCGGGGGAAATCCTTTTTTGACGTTGATGTTAACAAGTATTGTAGACATCCTTGGTACTATTTATCTGAAGATTAGTGTAGTTTAGCATTAATTGCATTTAAATCTTGCCTGCCAGATAACTGAAATTGGTTTTTAGCCATAGCTTACAGGAGTACAGGTACTCTAAGCAGAAGAAAGGAACATTTTTTAGACTTTCAGCTCAGCCAGGTGCTCCAAGAGTTAGCTAAATGGGACACTATCTTAAAGGGAGATCTGCAAATTTGTGAAGTAGTCCCATGCTCTACAGTTAGACCTAAGCCTGAATTCACTGTTGGGTTGGAACTGAACACAGCCCCATAGTCACAACTGTTGAGGTGTGAAAATTGAAATTTGATAGAGGAAATATTAAGAAGCTCTGCCAGACCGGAGCATTAAAATTTATTCCATCCTGCTTCCTTTGTGACATATCTTCTGCCCTCTTCTTCTTTCCATGCCATCAATTTCTTGCCTACTTACCAAGATGCTTTTTTACAGTTAATTTTTTTTTTAACTCAACACCAAAAGTGTATTAAAAGGCGAGTCTTTCAGTTGGCACCTGGTTAGCAGAGTGAAGAGAATTTATTTCAATCCTAGTTTAAGTGGCCAGCAGAGACTTTTTAGTTCTCTTAATGTTTATGAAGTAGTTTGTAGAACTGAAAGAGTTACCCATGTAAGTCAATTTATGTACAGAGAGTATGCGTATGCTATTTTGTACAGTTATGCTCTACTATATGATGAGAGAGAATATAAGGTGATGTAGTCAGTTTTTCATGGTACGTTTGAAGGAGCAAATACAGTTACAGTCAGGTTTGGGGAGGCAGTTTTGCCATTTTCTGCCTGTTGCAATTTGATGTTTTATATATAACATAGCATTGTCAAGACCTGTTAAGATGAAATCTGCTTTAACCTGTTTTACTGAGCTCTGATAACAATATGTGTTTTTTGAAAGGATCCTCAAGCAAGCATGCCTGCACTCTGCAAGTGATATTGCTGTACCTAAATTCTGGCTCCTTTCTTTGCGCAGTCTTTTGAACAAAAGAGGGGGAAAAAGTGGGTGGAGATGATTGAATGCAGAGGTCACTATTTTATGTTCTTGCTTGCCATGTCAAGCATCATGTGTCCCTCATTGGCAGGCATGGTCAGATGGAGCAGCCAGAACAGAATAGTCGATTTAATCGCTGTATTTTGGGTTTGGCCATGGGTTTTCTGGCATACATATCTCTGCACAGTGGTAGCCAGAGCTTGGTTCCAGGAGTAAGTGCTTTTCATATGTTTTGTAAATGGATGAGAGCGGGCTTTTGCCAATTTTTCTTTACATGTGTATGTTTCTACTAAATTAGCTTTTTGTCATATTACAAGAAAGTCAGTAAAATATGCGTCAGATAAGTGAATCGGTAAGTTGGCTGCTGAAAGAAATCTATCAATTATAATAAAAAATATATCCAAGACCTAATTTTGTAGCAGCGTTTTATGATTAGGCTGTTCTCATTAATACTTAATTTTTTGTTGTTCCTGTAGTTTGCTGTTTTGTTACGCTCTCCAGGTAGGCTTGTTTTATATACTACAAAGGAAATGCAGACTACTGTGACTTTGTTTACAGCATTTGGCAGACTACTTCCCAGAACTAGAACTTATTTAAGCTCTGCTTAAATCATATCTTTTATAGAAACTGCAATCCAGAAATAAAGTAGTGGTGCAAAATGCTGTTTTTACATAAGGGATTTTTGTGTTTGTTTGAGTGGGGGTTATAGAAATATGCAGCAATTATAGAAATAAATATAATTTGTGACTGCTTCTTAGGATATCTTTTTTCGTGAACCCGAGGTTTACTACTGAGGGGTCTGAATGGATTAATTCATTTTCTTTGGTTGAGCAAGTGAAGTAAATCTGCCTTAAACTACATACTTTTAAGATTGTCTGTAGTCTAACTACTTCACACAGATTTAATTTCTGGGGAATTTCACAATTTCCAAGGATATCAGTCCTCTTACAATGTACAGTATGCTATGAAGTAATAGCCAAACTAGGCAGCTGACAGCATCTGCAGATTAATTCTGCGGTATACTGTGTTGTGATTCTTTTGTTTTGATAACTTGTTTTGATGACTTGTTGAATTGAGTAATTTGTGGTGGCTTCTCTGCTTGGTATTCGATATCTCAAATCATGTGATTTTTTTTTTTTTGTCCATGAATTGGAATTTTTATGCCATTTATCCCAATTTATGTTGGCACAGACTGACTTCTGTCTGAGATAGTGCAAGAAAACATGCAATAGTTTGTAAATTCATTCCAATCTATTTGCAATTTAATCTCATGATTGTTAGAATATAGGAATAGAAAATAAAGCAAGTTTCATTTTATAGTATCCTTTTCACATATATGTAGCTTTTGTGAATGCCCTGGCTTTTCAGCAGAAATGTTTCATATGTCATGAGGGCTAAATTTTGATCTTGGATTAGTAGAGAAAACTGCTTTATTGATTCCGGGGAATGTCTGACCCTTAGAACATGAGGCAGCTCCTCTTACTGATGAGAGTTTGTCTGCATGGAAGTATTGGAAAAGGTAATTAAAGGTGTAATGCATGTGAATTAAAGTCTGTTAAACTCTCATGCTCATGATTTTATTAATTGAGTGGCCTGAGGTCATGGTAATTCAATCTGAGACCTTAAAGGGTAAGGACACTGTGACAGACACCACAACCCATGATTTTTTTTATTTTTTATTTTTTTATATTTCCCCCCCCTCCCCTTCCCCAAAGTTAATAAACATGTCAGGAATTTACTCTTGTGGACAAATCCATTTGTCAGATGCAGAATGGGAAAGTAAAACGGGCAAGGGCAGTGCTGGAATTTTCTTGGAAGGAGTTTTATTTCAGTCTGTCTTAAGGTCCGTATCATGTCAGTCTTCAGTTTGAAAGACTAAGCCTTTCACTTCTGGATTGTAATTAGTGCTCAGATTTTATGCATTAATAGTAGCCAGCGGGAGAGAGGAAATTGGGAGGGGGAATAGTTTATGGTAGCTGCGTCCCAGTGCAGCCCACACTGAGTTGCTAGGTCAGAGAGGAAGGAAGCTAGCTGCCAAAAGAGTGTATATTTTTTTTTCCAGTCTTTGGTAACTCCTGGAGCTCTCAGACATATTTTTAAGACTTCTCTGGTGTCTTGCTATCAAATCCACACTTGTAAAAACATGACTTTTGCTGTTGTGGTGTTTGCATTGCATGGGCATTGCAGTAGGGACGCAGATAACTGGTGACTGAACTGCAAGAGAAATGCAAACAGTGTTGAAGATCCGCTGTTTACAGAGAACTATCCCGGTGGTGTATATGTCTGAAAAGAGCCCTGCTGGTTTCACAAACGTTTAGTTTGCATGTGTTAATTTGAATCACTTTCAGTTTCGGCTCGTAAGTGGTTAAAATAAAGAACATTCTTGCTGACTGCATGGACTTCTGTCAACTGAGTGCACTACTGCAGTACTGCTATATAGGCAGACACTACGTCACGTCGTTATCTCTGTTTAGCTTGTCTGTGCTTTATCGTGTTGCCGAACAGTTTTAATAAAAAAAAGAAGAAAGGGGGAAAAAAAAAAAGAGACTAGTATGAATAGTTGTAAGTAGAACTATCTGAAAGCAGCAGATCTGGAGTGCCTTACGCCAGCTGCTTACTGAAACAAAGAGAAGTATTATGAGAGGCACAATAAATGTGTTTGCTATCTCTGCTCTCGGTTGCAGCGCAGACACAAGCCGTCACAGTAATGAATTTTGAAGACTGGAGTTTGGACTCGGGGAATTTTATGAAATGCAGTTGTTTTATCAGAGTGTTGTCTTGCCAGCTGTGTGATGCGAGTCTGGTTACCATGGCGCGTGGGCAGTTGGGGGAGACAAATCTAGTCAGTAAACCAGCATTTTGTGTGGTAGACTCTGCTGTGGTTTCTTCCTCTCTGCTTTAAAGTCCAGTTTGGTAAGGAGGAAAGTAGTGGGGGGAAGAAGTTGCCTTTTAATTTAAATAAAAAGCAGTTTTACCCCTAATCAAACTTACAGACCACACGAGAACTGGTGCAGTACAAATACAGTATATGAATACACAGTGTATCCCCATGAACAACGCAGACATATTTTTCCTCTTGATCTTACCCTGTCGTCTGGACTCTTTTGTTTGCCAGTGTTCTCTGCTCGCCTCCTGTCTGCGGGGTGGGCTGTAGAAGATGCTGAGCGCCTGTAGCTTCTCATGAGGAGGTGCTCAGCGCCTGCCCACCTGTCCTGTAAGAGACAGAGGGTGTAAGAGCTCTCGCCGCTCCTGCCTGCTGACCGCTGCCGCCTCTTTGAAGCTTTGTTAGTTTGATTAATTTTGGCCAAATGGCCCTGTGGTGTTGCAGATACACTGGACAGTTCTGGTATGTTTATCTGAAGGCCTTGGTGTCCCCTGCGTAATTACCACGTTACTTTACAATTAGGAAAATGCATTACCAAATTTGACAGGCTTTAATTAGAACCCATTCCTTTCTTTGGTAAATGTCTTTAAAATGCATTTCTTTAATTCCAACATACAATAGCATTAGCTTTTTTACCAGATTTTATACTCAACCTGGATGTCAATATATAAATGCTTTTGTTACTGTACGTATAATAAGATGTGGTTTTATATTTTTTTTAAAGAAAAAAACCCTTTGAGGTAATTGTATAGTACCAGGCTCCTAGCTGCTGTTTGGGAAAAAGGAAAAGTTTCTACCTTGCTAAATTGGACAATGTCTAGAGATTTTTGTCTTTTGTAAACATCAGAGTTAGCTTTTCCTGGATATTTAAATTGCCTGCATTCCTGTCAGGAATTGCTCAGGAGGAGTCAGTAGGAGTTAGGTGCCTACATGGAATTTATAATTCCTGTAATGGAATTTTGGGTTTGAGTCTTCAGAAGTGATCTGAGCTACTGCAGAGAGAAGAGCGATTGCCTATGGGTGGGGTGAAAGCATTGCAACCTTAGCTGATGAAAGTTTTATCTTTTGACATTGGTATTAACTTATTTTTTTCAAAGTGAGGGAGATTCCTCAGTAAGAGAAACTGGTATGATGTGGTTTACTTCTAAAGTTTAGAACGTGAGCACTACGTAGGTGGAGGTTTCTACTGGCACAATATAAAGGCTGAAGGACAAAAATGCAGAAATTTTACGGATATGAAGATTGTTTCACATGAGAGGTCTTTTTTGATAAAAGCTTCTCTTGTGACACCAGCGTGGTTGTGGAGGGCTTCCCAATTAACACTCTGGTTGTTTCAAACGGGAGAGGGTTTGGGTGTCTGTCTTGAGCGTTCGCAGTAGAGCACAGTTTTTACTATTTAGAGCTGAGATGGAAAGTTCCTATTTAGATTTGGTGCCAGAGTCTTTAATAGAAATCATGACTTGTGGTGTATTATAGGTCAGTGTATATTTGCTAGTTTATATTATGCTGACTAAATTGGCAAAATGCTTGTTTTTACTGGTAAACATTCAGGAGGTTTTCTCCTCACTCGTTCTTTTTCCAACAAAATAGTATTTGTCGTGTGTGGAATTAAGGCAACATTTTATAAATCATCTGCCTCGGCGATGATGTGAAAATGTGTGGTGGCATACAAAGATTTCCATTGTCAGGTACCTCAGGGCTGTAGATGGAGTTAACTTTATCCTAATTTTAGTTCTGGAAATTATGGCCGTGTAAAAAAAACAAAATGCTTCTGGCAGTGTAGGAAAAATACAAATTTTAAACTCTAGCAAAAGTGGCTATTTCAGGGATATTACCAGAATAGGTAACCCTGGTTAATTTAGCTCCTCTCCAAGCCCCTTATGGAGCCCCAAGAGCATTTTTTAACATCTTTAAATTCCTGTGAGGTCTAAATATGACCTGTGGCTGTAAGGATGTGAGTTCCAGTAAAGTCCATAACTGCTGGGGAAATGCAGCACTGGCCTTTAGGCTATACATTTAGTGAGACATTTAATTGAAATGGGGAAAGTACTATGGTCACCCTTTAATACGTGCTTAGTAACAATATGTGAATGTGTTTATGCGCAAGCTAATTGTATCACTTCTGGAATTATTTTATACACAGCACCCACCGTGCTGTGAGTGGCATTTTCTGATAAGTGTCAGATCATATAACATTTAGAAACTACTTGGTACTTTATCACCAGTCTGCCCAGTTGAAAATTAGCATTCTTCAAATTGAAATTTTGCGATTCTTGTGCTGAAGAATTGTGTTCGTTGCTCCATAGTTTAAAAGTATAGAGAAAGACATCTAAGGACAAAGTTAAGCCTTGCATCAGCAAGTTCCAGTCTTTTCCCTAATTTTTACCTTGCATAGTTATATACTAGACAAGCTTGTTTTGGACAGCCTTTTATAAAAGGAATCGTTTGAGAATTTGAACGTTTATTCAGTTTTAGATCTTGAATATTTGGCATAAATGTGAACTGTAGCCCTGGAATTTATAACCACAACCATAAGAAAAGGAACAAAGCCTATTTCATTGCGGACAGTCATGCTTTGCAGAATGAGGTAATGAGAGTTCAGGGTTGGAATGGCAGCTTGTAAGAAGGAATGCTTCTGAATAAAAACACTGCTGGAAAGATGCGTTAGCTCAGCCCTTTCAGATCATCTGGGGTGAGTTGACCCCTCTCATATTACCTTTTTGCAACTGTTTATTCCAGCATAAAACACTGAAGTATGGTTTATGGTGCCTCATGTGTCTTGCAACCATGTTAAATGTGCCTATGCAGACCTGACGTGCGTTTGGGAAATTTTTCTGTGAGAACGTCTTCAAGGAGCGCGCACTTTTGCCTCTCTTTTCCCTGGCGCGTTCATTCTCACTTGTCTTCTTCCTGCAGGTGAAGCAGCTCTAAGAGGCGAGCCCAGAATGCAGTCTCTCCCAGTCTCCTCTGCGCTCACCAACCATCGCACAGGCCCTCCTCCCATCAGTCCCAACAAGAGGAAGCTCAGCATGGACCAAGGGGATGATGAGCTAGACTGTGAAAATGACCACGTTTCTAAAATGAGTCGGATGTTCAATCCGCATCTGTAAGTGTCCTGCTTTTGTTACCTCTGGTTCAGAGAATTTGCTGCTATCCTCTTCATTTGTGTGTGCGCCAAAATCCTCCTGTGTCTAAAACTTTGTGCTAGATTTTTCCTTTGTTCCAGTTTGTATGGAAGGTCTGCACAAAGGCTGGTGTGATTCCATGGGTGACTTCTTGTTTTCTTTTGTTTCCATACAGCGTGAAGTAACGGGAATTAGCCCGACTTTTAACTATTTATAGCAAAACATACGTATTCACCTTGCAATTCCTAAAGTATTGTTCCTTTGTTCTGTGTAATCTGCTCCTTTGGCTTCCCCTGATTCTGAGCGCTGTGTACTCCGGGCCGATGGGGGCGGGGAAGCAGAAGGAGGGGAAACAGAAGTGCTTGGCGTTTTTCTGAGGCCGGGAGATCGCGAGCCAGCTGCTCCGTAGTCTGCCTTGACAACTGGGCAAGCTGCAGTTGTTGCTAAACATGACTTAGAGGATCGCACCGCAGCTCTGACAGTCAGATGCGGAATTTTTCGTACAGGTAAGGTGTTGATGAGTTAGGTGCACGTGTTGGGTAATCATCAAATGCCATTCCTGCCGTGTTCTCATTCCTGGGAAGGCAAGTCTGGTTGGCATGAGGCGCAGGCTTAGGGAATTCCTTTCATTCCTGACTGGAGGAAGCGATGGGAGCGGTTCAGCAGTCCGGGGCAGGCTGATAGCTGCGCGCCTTTCCCTGCTGCCTCAGCTCCCGCAGCCGCTGCATTCCCCGCATTCCACGCTGCTGTGGACTGTTGTGTTCAGTCATAAGATGCGGACAGAGGTATTTATCCTCAAATAAATCACCACAGTGTTAGTCAGAGGCTGGGCCTGTAGTCTGCAGTCTTGGAATTTGTTACAAATCAGGAATCCAGCGCTGAAGTAATGCAAAACAATAAAAGCTCACAAGCAGAGAGAGACTTCTCATTTACAACATACCTCGTTCTTTCTCCTGAAAACTTAACTATTTATAGCCTTTCCTTGGGGCTGAGAATGCTGGTATTGGAAAGAACCGTATGCCGTGTTTCTGTGGCGTACAGACATGGCACAACTGAAGACTTTTGTGGCATTTTTGAATTATTATGTAAGTTTGTGGGGAAAGGTGTGATTTATTTTTTTTTTTAACTCATTTGCTAGTGATGAAATAAAACACAGCTGGCAGTTACGTACATTGTAACACTTTATACAGTGGAGGCCATAAAAATAATGAAGTCTGAACCAACAGACTCACGTGCGACCAACGTTCAAAACTAAAAGATACAGGCAGCTTTTTCATGTGATCCCTTAGATATATTTTAAAGCTCTGATATTTTCCGGCACGGTACATTTTTACTCATGCAGTATGGTATGTTTTAACTCTTTCTGCGATTTTGTATATGAGATGTGCATCTTTTCTTCTAATAATAAAAAGCAGCGGTTGTCTGGCTAGTGTTCATGTGATGGGACTTAATCTATTTCAATTAAACCATCTTCTGCAGATGAATCGTAATGCAAAGTACCATTCACGAGGCCATCTTTTTTCTACTTTATTTTGTAAGTTTGATCTGGCCATATGAAAATATGCTTTCAACTGAATATTACAAAAATTCAAACTTTTGTGATAGATCTGAAATAACTATATATTTCAGATCTATCAGAAAAGTTCACAAACGTTCTCTGAATTTTACTCCCATTTCCCTGCCACCGCCACCAATGAAGTTACTTTTTCGAAAGTTTTTCATATTTCCCCTCTTTTTTTGGATTACGACGTTCTGGTTCAACAATAGAAACGGATTACTCAAACTTTGTGGAACTGTCCTAAAAATTTTGTTTTGGAGGTGGGAAGTATGTTGTAGAAGCTTGACTTGTTTGAGCTAAAGAGAAGACAGTAGATTTGGGGATTATGGAACACAATAATGGCAGTCACATTGTAGTGACTTGGAGGTTCTGGAAGTGTAAGTTCGACAACATTCAATTCAGAAAACCATACCCATAGGAGAAGTGGAGCATAATGTGAAGTCTAAATGGCACAGTATCTTTGGTGATAGCAAAGACATTTTTGTGAGTTGGACTCTAAAGGTGAAGGTTAGAGTCTATGTATTTTGAACTTTTCGGGACAAAGTCCCCTGAAAGCACAGGACAAAAGAGTTGGTGGTACAAAAACTGGGCATAGCTGCCTGAGTCAGTATTATTCAGGGCTACAGACTGCACACCTTTGCCACAGAGCGCTGTTTAAATCCATACTTCTCTGGCTGAATGTCTTCAGTTGTTCTAAATGTCCAGACGGGCAGATCTTTTTCATTTGGAAGTCAGTGCCTGGAAGACAGAAGTCTTTATAACCGCGAGAAGCTCTTGTTCAGACATTTGGGTCTTTGTGATTGCGTTGGTAGAACTGTGAAGCAGTTGTATATTCATCCTCTTAACACCAGCATATTGTGGTTGGAAACGTAATTAAATAGGACAAGAATTGTGTGCTGTGGTTCATTAGAAATGGTAGAACCTTTTGTTAGCAATCAGATGTTAACTCTTAGGTACCAGCATCTCAGTCACTGTGCTTCAGGGGGAGTGAATCCATTTAAATACTTTGGATATTTTACTAGCAATCCCGGAACCCAGCCTTTTGTTTGGGAATTGAATGCTTTGAGATATTCCCCGATCAGGTGTGACTCCCTGAGGTATCTTCTTTGATCAGGTTCTTTGCGTTGTACTTGGGTATGTTTACTTTTATCATGGAAAAACACAACGATTGGAGTACAGTCTCTGGAGTAGAGCGAATCAAATGCCCTGGCAATCCTACTATGTTTCTAAAATATGTAATGGAATTCCTGTGCAAAGAACAATCTATCAAAGGTTCTGTTTTTCAGAGGAGGTAATTCTCAGCTTTAAGATAATAAAATATACTTGAGACCTTGTGGATTAATTTTAAAAAATCAGTAGGTGAAACTGCCTGCCTGCCTTACAGCAGTGTACTGGACTGTATTTATGCAGCTTCTGTATTTTTCTGGTCATAAAAGATTACACCCATAAGCTCCTCACTTGGGAAAAACCGAATACTTCCACCCCAAATTAAAACCTAGGCACTGTAATATGAAATTCCTTTATTTGCATTTCATACTTCCTTGTATGGCCCTCAAATGTTTTACTTAAAATGTATTCACTAAAGTATAATCTTGCTGAAGTAAAATGTGCTTTTTGTACCATACTTTATTTTCTGGTGCTTTGTAAAGGAGAAGCAAGCTTATTTTAAGCCTCAAGTTGAAACATGCCTTTGTTTTCGTATGACTTCACTAAAATCACCTTGATTTACAGAAGAGTAATTAGGAGCTTGATTTATGTAAGAATTACGAGCGCTTTATGTATGGGTAAAGTGGCTGGAGAGCTATACCAGTCTTTCTTAACAAATGAAGCTGCTTTGTTACATTTCCAAGGTGAATTTAGCATTTCATGGCAACTCCTGTGTAAAATTACCTCTATCTGGGCATTGTGATGTAAGGGGATCGTGAAAGAAGTGTGTTGTACCTTTAAGCGAAGGACTCGGGCCTGACCTGTGTTATGTGGGTTTCTTGTTTGTCAGGCTGGAGGCATTTTCTCATTTTCACAGTTCAGCTGAAAACAAAGGCCTCCTTCTCCTGGCAGGGAGCTCTGCAGAGCTGACATCAGCCTTTTCCCAGCGGGCGGCAGCGCGGCCCTAAGAGCCTGCGCAGGGAGCGGAGGAGTTTCTGCTCATGGCATTTTGTTTGCCAAGTAGCAAAGAAAACGAGTAAATGCCAAGAGCACAACTTTTTTTTTTTNTTTTTTTAAGAAATGACACTGGGCTGGGTTTGCCTCTCTGATTTTTAATAGGAACTAGCAAATACGTAACTCTTAACTGCTTGTGGGCAAAGGAGAGTGATGGCTAATACTTCATAGTTGTGGCGTAGCGATTTGAAAAATAGTTTGTGTGCTAGCAAATTGTGGGATCAAATCACTGTATTTAACCTTAAAGTGAATTGATGTCACTCACATGTTCAAAAGGATTTAGATTTTGTGTTACTGGTAAAATTATCTGTGCGACTGACCATTTGAGTTTGTATTGGGAAGGACTGTTATTTTTCATAGAATCATAGAATCATTTGGTTCGCTTGTCGAGTATATCAGGCTGAAAGTTAGCATTTTGGGTTTGGGACAAGCAGGCTGGTGAATGCAATATTTTCCCCGCAATCTCTTTGTCACAATTCCCATTTGGTTTGGTGGCATTAGGATTGCAATGAAAATTAATTTCTATATGAAAATGGTCTTACAGCAAAAATTTGCAGCTGCTATATAGATGTCTGAGGAATAATCATACCTTGATTGGTGTGAATACATAATTTGGCTTTTTCTTGTAGTAAAAGAAAGGTCTACATATGAACAATGTAGTTTAATGAGTATTGTGTAAGATGATATTTAGTTTTGGACATAACCATACAGATCCTGTTTCAAATTCTAGATTGTGTCTTCACTTTTGTTACAGTGAAGAATCACAGCAGATCTGATCTATAAAGCCAGGCTAGATTCCTGGAGTTCAGAAGCTGCCGCGTATCGTAAGTTTCTTACCATGAATCCAATAGAGTTTGCTCACTTTAATGACACTGTAATAGAAATTACCCTGGCATCCTTTTAAAAAAATCTGTCTTAAGCTGTCCTGAAAGTTACCTGGATTCGAAGAGCATCAATTCAGGTTAGAACAGGCTTGAGGAGGCCATTTCATCCAACCTGCTGCTTGAAGCAGGGCCAGCTGTGTCCTCTTAAAGCTTGTAGCAGCTCAAAGCAAGGAATTTTGAGTAAGGTCTGAAGTACTCATGCTCCTTATTAGAGGAGGACTCCGTCACCTTCCCCTGTACCATTGCCTGACCCCGGCTGAGAACACAGGGTGGAAATGTTCTGCAGAGAATTGGGTCCCCATTGTGGTGGAGGCTGGTCCCAGCTCCAAGCAGGTCTTGAAAAGATTTAGAACTGGGTGTCAGAGGTAGCGTGGGAGTTTACAGAAAAGTTCTTTGCTGCTAACTACTGCTTTTTTGGTTCCAAACGTCAATGTGGTATTAAGAAATATGTTTACACTGTCATTTTATTGTGACAAATTGAAAAAAAAAAACAACAAACCCTGACACACACTACTCGGAACACCCAAAATGTCTCTCATTTGCTTGCAGGCATCTTCGCTCAGTTCTCTTGGCACGAATATGCCTTTGAAGTATTTTAGGATTAACCTGGTGTTTTCAAAGCAGTCCTGTTGTAGCTGAAATCCTCTGTGCTGCCAGTGGGACTGGTACAATGTGGCTCTTGTTGATTACAGTGGACAAAGGATTACAGAGCAGGTTTCAAACCGCTTTTCCTAATTTATTTTTTTTCTTTTCTTGTACGCATTGCTTGAATGATGGACCAAATCAATCAGATGTATTTTCTCATTTATTAATGGACATCACGCACTGCACAAAATTGTACTTAAATTGTTTCCAACAAATGTACACTAAATTGGACCTTCAGAGATGGACTTGAAAGAGCTAATGCATCTGAGTTAATATTTAACAGTGACCTTTGCAGAAGTTCTTATCCAAGGGGGGAACATCAGAAAGTACTCAAGTCTCTTTCAGTTCAGGAGGGTGTAGCCAAGCACATGTGAAATTCTTGTTATGAACAGTTTCAGGGCTAAAAATTGATTGATAGCTTATCAGTCCTTCACAGAGAGACCTGATCTGTCTAAATTTGGGTATATGTTTAAGTACTTGAAAAATCAGGCAATGTTAGTTCAGGTGTCTCCACTTGCAAACAGAAGGGTTTTGTGAGCTAGCTCCAGAATTCTGCTTTCATGTAATGTTTTCCACTTTCATTTTCCTTCTTCTGTAAAGGAGCGTAAAACTTCCATAGTGCGTTACGGCTCAGAGCTTCCTCGCGAAGGCCAAAGCCGTGTCCCTCGTCCTGGTGGAGGGGTGCCAGCGCCGGCACCAGGGATCGCCCACTGCTGTGGGTGACACGCAGCCCTGTGCCCACAGGAACAGAACACCGTCCCTTGAGCCCCGCTGTCGCCTTTTTACCCAAGGGGAGATGCTGCTCGTTTTCGTTAAAGGGAAATTTTACATGGCCTAAATTATCATATCTCTACACCAGGGTGAAATCCAACACCAGCCCAAAAGTCTGATAGCTCAGCAAGAGGCAAGAAAAGAACCAGTGACATTTACAAACGTATTCTAGATGTATATCCTAACCATATGGAAACAAAGGTTTAATCTCACTTCTTTTTATTTAACCATTTTCCCAGATGTTTCCTGCAGTTTGACAGATGTACCATTTGCTAGAAAGTTGCACTCTTGAGAATTAGAATGTTATGGACACGGTTGCTATAGACAATGACTCTATAAGGGTAAGATTTGGAATAAAATATTACATTAATTTCTAGTCGAATAAGTAAATTTCTTTCCCCAGACTGGAAGTGCTGGACCGGACAGTCTCCTTTCATTTTCCCTCATGCTGTAACGCGCTCCAAAACCAGGCGAGCTGGCTTTTAACTCATTCCTGCGAAACTGCCGAGCGCTGACTCCCAACCGGTGGCATTATTTCTCGGTGTTGAAAGGTGAAAAATCACTCCTCAGGCTGTCCCTGACCATCCCGGGCCGCCTGTACCTCTCCAGCAAGCGCCCTCCCCGGCAGCCAGCCTGCCCCCCGCTCTCCCCCGAGGCGGAGCGTGAAGAAATGGGGGCGAAACGAGCCCCCAGGTCGCTGCCTTGCGGTCCTGCGACCTTCACGCTAAGGATAACCAAAAAATGCCGGGGGGAAGGGGGCGGACGCCGATGAGCCCCCCCTGAGGTACCGGGCCGGCTCCCCGCCGGACCGCCGCTGGAAGATGGCCGCCCTGAGGGGGGCCGGGGCGGGCGGCGCGGGGGGACTCTTATCGTGACGAGGCGGCGGGGCCGCGCTGCGCGCCTCAGCCGAGCTGGTGAGGCCCCGGGCGGGCCGGGGGACGGCGAGGGGGGGGGGAGGCGGCCGCCTTCCTGCGCCCGGGCCATGATCACCCCGAGGTTAGTACCGGGCCGTGCTCGCCCCGAGGTCGGTTAGTACCGGGACCCGCACCGCGGGCCCTGCGCTCGGCTGGGCCCGGCCCCGGGGCTGAGGGGACACCCCGCGGCCCCCGGCGCTGGGAAGGGGTGGGTACGGTTTGCCTTGAGGATTGATCCCTAAAGAGAATGGCAAGGGAAATAAAAGGGCTCTGCCGCCATTGAAGCCTGAAGGTTTTGACCTCAGTTATTTGACCACTTCCCCCAGTGGAAAATGTTGCCGGAATCCGCTGTGCTTTGTAGTTGCCGTGATGAGGAGTGAATCGGATACCCATGGCCATACTGCCTGGCCGGACCCGCGTCCTCCTCTAAATTTCTTACATAACTCCGCGAACGCTGTAAACAAACTCTGCCGCTCAGCAGCTCTCCAAGGTTGCTCATTCACAATGTAAATATTGTTCCTAAAATCCCCTGGAACGTGAACATAGAAAGCAGAGCATATTTGTTGGCTGATGGTACCTGCGGGCCCGCGTGTGGAGGGCAGTGGGACGTGGGCCCTCCCCCGGCCCTGCGGGCAGCCCCGCGTACCCCGTGAGGAGGGACGGGGCGGCGCGAGTGTGGTAAGCCATGAGAAAAACTTTCCAAAACATCTGGGGAGAAGTCTCAGCACACGCCAGTTACTGCTTCATGTAGTCTTTAATGTGGCACAGATGTACAGTTACTGTAAATAATGGAGGAGTCGCACATTACAGTCGATAACATTAAGGTCGATTCATGTGTTGCTGTCAAAGTCCTCTCTTTAAAGTCCCCGTCTGTCAGAGCTGTTTGGAGCGCGTGTGTTTGAGCTGTACGGACACGGCTGACTTCTTGCTATCTGAATGATAAGGAACGATGCTTCCTGAATCTTTCTGTCACATTTTTAATCAGTAACTTTAGTGTTCATAAATCAACCTTTTAAAAAGGGGGGAAATAAAATGCCCAAACATTTCTGCTTGCGCTTTGCTTTTCTAACTAAATTCTTCCTTAAGCCAGAAGTTTCTGTGAGAGGATAGGTAGTGTTGATTGTAGAATTTGATGGTTAACTTGGGCGCCTTAACTGCAGAAGGACCCTTCAAACACACTTAACTGCTGCTGCTGTGGTCGGTTTGGTTATCAGCTTTTCAAAGGAATTGTTTTATTACGTTGGTATGAGTAGTCGTGCAAAATATAATGAAGCTGTTATTGTATTTATAGTGCTTCTAGGGGTTTCAGTAATTCAGATTTTATTAGCGATTATAAACAGTTTCAATAAACTTTTAATGAAATGTTTATTCCTTTTATAAGACAGTCCATGAAAAAATCTCATTTCTTAAAACCAGTTATTTGAACACTGGTCCCAGTCTAAAGGTCTAAAGCCTCACTTTTTTTTAGCATTTCTGAAATTTGTCTGGAAATGAATTGCTTTTCTTGCTTCACATCAACTAATGTTACATTGTATATCTGATGGATAGAAACCATAATTTGTAAACTTTAATGATCCAGGCCATTTTCCCCTCTTTCTCTTAAGAACCGTTGAACTTGGAAAAGAAAGCTCTATAATCCCATCTCCTGACAATTTGACATGGTTAATTCTAGCACTGTGACCGTATTTTCAGAGACTGGCTTGTGTTGTTAAAACTCTTACTAAATAAACTTGCCATTCTCATGTTGTTGATATCTTTTATGTCCCACGTCATCTGTTTGAAGGAAATGATTAATCTGCTGCTCTACTGTAAGATTCTACCTGATGCAGTCTTTTGTGATTGAACTAAATAAAATCCCATAAACTGTTGAGAATTTGGGGTTCACAGATTTACTCATGCTGGTACCCACTTCTAGAAAAATAGTTGCACGACAGGCATTGAGTGATGAATGAAAGTATTTTTTCCAAATAAAAAAGTAGAAAATATTGTAAGGAACAACCCTGAAATTACTATAAGAAAATGTAACTGCCATTTTTTATTTCCTCTAACAGTTCTGCACAGTTTCACCATTGAGTTTCACCATCACCAAGTTTTCCCAGAGCCTGCAGAACAGACTGATGTACCCTGGCAATATTGAGCACACATGTATGTGGCTAATCTTGTTGCACTAGGACACGACCCACTGCTGCATCTATTTTATGTGCAAGCTCTCTCCTGACATTGGCCTGTAGTTTTCTCTGTCTGATCATAAATAGTTTTTACAGTATTTTCCAGTGACTCAGTATAAAAGGTTTGTTGCATGTGCCAAGTTTGACTTCAAAAGGATGTTAATATGGCTGAATTATAAAAGCTGCACGTGACCCAGCACGTGAATTGGTAGAACATAAGAGGAAATGTCTGCCAGAGGTGTTTGGGTGGGCATCGCAGTTGTGGGTACAAATTAATCATTTTATAGCTGCCTCTGAATCATTCCAGTAACCCCTCTGACCTTCTAGCTGTTTTTGTGGAAGCTTCTTTGCTCTTTCCTTATACTGTCAAATTTTCCTTCCCACTTGTTAGAAATTTTAGGGACAATTTGGAGTGTCCCTTTAACCTCATCTTCTATCATTTGCTTTTCTGGATGTTTTTCCCCTCCAAGCAATTCATAGTGCCTTATGGACATGAAACAGTTCAGACTTCTGCACGGATACTTCTAGTTTCCATTCCAGCGGTGACTTGCCTTTCTAGATCATGTTCTGTTCGTCCCAATATATGCAGTAGCCTGACTCACTCTCCAGATGTGAACATTGGCAGGCTCTGCTCTATTTCACCGGCTTCATTTGACTTTCTCAGAATAAGGTTATTGTGCCTTGAAGCACCCAGATGGTACATCGACTTCTGTATAGTTTACTTTTGAGCTAGAAATGAAACCTTAGTTCTGGGTCCTAATTGGCAACTATAGGATTGTATTTCGGGTGTCTGTTGGTAAGTCTGGGTTTTGCAGTTCTACTGAAACTATCTTCCCAAAAAAGTCCTCTCTGTAACTGTAGTAGCAGCATCTTCTAAAGACAGACCACATCCTCTACAGAGCCTTCTTCAGCTTCTGAAACATTCACATCTTGTGTCTATTGGTCTTCACAGTTGGCAGGAATAGTTCTTCACTTGCGCATTTTTCTAGTGTGTTGTGCAGGTTTTTCAAAGGCAACTGGAGCCACTGTCATTTTTGAAGAGAGTCTTATGGGGAGGTGGCTGAATCAGGTAAATCTTAAAGGTTTGGTTACAACTCCTTCTCCTTTCCGAGAAATGTGCTGTTCCTCTGACAGGCTGTTAGACTGTAGTTAGAACAGGGAAGCCAGTGACGCCATGTTGCAGGTTAGAGGACCAGAAAGTTTCTCCGCTTTGCCTAATGCAGTTGGCAGGAGGCTGAATAGTTTTTGTCCTCGGTCCTTGAAAACTCGGTCAGAGCTGATGGGAGTTGTATTCAGCTGTTGGTTTCCACCTAGATATAGTGAAGCAAAACTTTGGAGAGATGAAATGGGCTTATGTTTACGCTCCAGAAATCATAGTGCATTTTAGGAAACTTTTTATAATTACTGCAATGTCGTTATACCCAGACACTTGTCATTGTGGTGATACTGAAATGTTCCAGCTCCACTTTTTGAGCTGTTAGTGATTTTTTTTTTAATTTATTTAATTTTCCTAACAGGCTAATTCATATTTACAGTTAACCTCAGCAGAATTAATGAGATCAGTTACCATTTCAGATTTTTTCCAGATATTTATTATATGTTAAAATTTTGTTGTTTACATCTCAGGTATGGCCTCACATAAAACCTCTTCAAAAATTATGGTACTTTAAAATGAGCCATGAGGTCTACCACACAAAATGAGAACCTAAATGTCGGGGTTTTGGAGTGGAGCGGGCAGGCAGTAGAAGTGCAGAGCAGAGGTTCTGGGGTAATTTTTTTTTTTCTTTTTTTTGGTAAAGTTGAATTCCAGGTTTTGATTTTTACAGGTAGCATGTAGTCTGTACCTATTGCAGTAAGGTAACTTTGTCATCATTTCTGGATTGTGTGTGTATGCATGTGTTCCAGCAGTGACGTAATTTGTCATGTAATAAATCCCAGAGTTTTACTTAGGGATGGAATGATTGATTACCATTATAAAGCAACCGGTGCTACCTTTCAAAACAGTCCCATGAGTGTTAAAGAAAAGATGGCCAAACATTAAAAAAAAAAATTCCTGTGAGAAAATGTAAGTAGGATCTGAGATTGTGTTAATTGATTTTACTGTACATTAGATTTAGATTTCAGTTTTGTGGGTTTGGCTTTTGACTAAGGTCTTACATCATGCGGTTCTCTTGCATTCTTTCATACTTGTGAATATTAAGCCTTCAGGAAGGGAAGCTCTTCTGTATCTGAATGTTTTTGCTTGGTGCAGGCAGGCAGTAATGGGACACTCCTTTATGCTTTTCACAGCTTATTATGAATTTATTTCTTTTACTGTGAAATCTGTTCTCCTGGTTTATTACATTTGCAAGTAACTATCTGGTCCAAGATTTTATCTCTGAAAATCTTGTTTTGGTGAGGATAAATATAGAAAGTGTGACCTGTGTTTGTTTCTATGTAAGATTATCTGATTTCTTGTTAGTATTTTTTCAATGGTTTTATTTTGACTTCCCATCTCAAAGGTCTTTCCATTGGCTGTAGCATTGAGCTAAAAAAACACCAATTTGTGAATTGAAACTTTTTAAGGGAAGGAACTGCAGAATTCTGAATCGAGAGGAGTGGAGAGAGCAGGGGAAAATAGGTACAGTTGTGCAGGCATACTTCTGACTCTGAAAGAACTTGCCTAAATGTGATGCTCAATTCTCCAAACTGGGCCTGATGCTTAAGTCGAAAAATTCAAAAGAACAAAAGCTCTTTTATGGGAAGAGTTAAGTTTAATTATTGGTGGCTGAATAAGCTTTGAGGCAGTGGTTAAAATCCTGGGTGCCTTCGCGGAGTTGTTTCTAGCCTGAGGCAGAAAGTGAAGACTTAGCCACCTGCTTCTTTCCTTGTTAACCACACTTGAATGGGGGAAGAAATGGCAGATTTGCCAGCTACAGACCTGGGTTAAAGCACCACTTTGTAGCCAGCTGGCTAGCACAGCGCCTTTCGGGAGTCCTCCAGAACCACAGCAGGAGGCATAGCTGCTGTAGTGCTGCTTCCAGAAGGGCCTTAATGGAAGATCAGTCGTCAGTTTTATCTGTGCGTTAGTCTGAACATGATCTTCCGTTTGTCCAAAAAATGTCCTGCAGGGGGGAATACACTGTACAGATAATGTTTAAATAACAGCAATGACAAAAAGGAGGGGCATTCTTTATCTTTCTCAGGAAACCATATCAGGTGTCCAGATTCTGGGGAGGAAGTGATTCTTGCAAAAACAATAATCTCCTGCAAGTTGCTTACTTGAAAGCTTTTGGGCATAGAGTACGAAGCCATAAAAGGAAAAGGCTACTCAAAGTCACAGGGAAGCATAAAGCTAGTGAAGTGGGATGAAAAAGGGTTATGCATTTAAGTGGCAGCTGTTCAAAGTAGATGTGGTTTGAAGAGTGTATTGGGCTGTTTGGAATATTTTTTCATGTTATGAATACTTCAGATAATTGGCTGACACTCAAAGAGCAAACTGCTAATACTTTCAGGATTTGTTTGGGTTTTGTTAGTGAATTTGGATTGCTTAAAAAATTCTGAGTAAGTGAAACGTAGGATTTTCCCCTCTGGATATATATCGCTGTATTTTTGAAATAGCACCTTAAATTCTTGTTTTCCTACCTCACAATAACAAAATTAATGTATGCAAGTAGATACTTTTGCAGGAAATTATCCCCATCATGTGGAGAAGATACTTCGTATCAGTGGATTGTAAATCCTTAAATAGTCTTTAACAAAAGCAGCTGTCCTCTTTCAGACTTGAGAGTTTGTGAATAAATACAATAAAAGATGTTAGAAAATGAATATTATAAAGATGCTGAAAATACTAAAAGCATATTTGAATTAGGTTACACAAATGAAAGTTTACTCTTAAGCAATATTATCCATTGTGTTTGTGTAAAGAAAACATATGATAATTAACAAGCGCTGTAAGTGAATACTTGTTCTTTCTGCAAGTGAAACACACTCCTACAGTACAACCATTTCGAGTTAGAGCTCTATTTTCTGCCAAAGGGAGTGTGAAACGCCTGTGATTTCTTCACTGGGAGGTACAGTAATACTTTTGGCATCTGTTCCTTAAGGATCTGCAGGCTGGAAGTGAGTGCAAGCAAAACTGTCCCCTTCGGTGGGCCTCTTTTTTTTCCTTTTCCTTAAGCAGCTGGCAGCCTTAGTCTGTTCCTGTAAGATGAGTGTGGATTACCGCCACTCTGTGCCAGGGAACAGAACAGCCGCATTTAAAGGGTGTACAACAACAACAAAAAAAATACTAAGAACAATGCATTTTAGCTACCTTTGAACTGGTTCCTGAGGAGGACTGAAACATTGCTTTCAATTAACAAACATTATTTAGAAGCAAACTGAAGCAGACTTTCAGCTAACAGTCAGGATGTGTGTGGTTTTGGTATGACATCCATCTGAGCACATGATGCTTGGTAAGTGCTGGAGCCTCGGTTATGATTCATTGGGGAGAAACATGGAAAACAATGTCTGTTTTTCAAGCGTTGGAGAAATGAATTTAAGGTTGGAATCATGTATAATTTTGGCAAAATAAACCTGCAAGCAGCTTGAATACCTCTGTTAGAAGGGAAGTAAAGGGTGATGGGTATGGCTGATGTAATAGCGTCCCGCTGCCTGATGTTTGCTCAGGTTCTCACCGATATTAATTGCTAGCTATTTCTTAAGCCAGTGGAGATGCACTGGCAGACTCACCACTGAAGATGGAGTCCAGAGTTACATATACTGATTTCTAAGACACAGTGGAATCGGGGGATGGTAAAGCTGTTTGGACAGCTGGATTTACTTGTAGCATGTATTTTTGAATTATTTTTCAAACATGGTCAGAAATCCTTCTATGTAATTTTCTGCCCTTATGTTTGAACTAAGAGATGCGTCTCTGTACTCGTTCAGTGCCTGTGGAATTTTTACGCTAATTCACTTTAGTGAAATATAATTATCTTCAAAGACATGCAATTTTGATTGCCCTTTCAGACAAAGTATCTACTACCAAAACAAGAATGACTTATCTCACTAATAATAATTTAAAAATTTGTAACAATCTTTCCGTTTCTAACAGAAAATTATTTTTAAAGTTAGATTTTAAACTAAAATTATTTCATAATATGAAATTGATGAATACTCTATAAATAATTTCCTTACAATTGTTTTACAAGTGGAGTCAGATGTCTGTAGGATTTGCTATTTATATTTAAATAGGAGGGACTCAGAAGTGCTGGTATATTTTCGCAAGGGCAGAGCTATCATGTTACTATTCTGCACGGTGCTGTAAAATTTTCAGCTGGGCTCAGAAAAAATAATATCTGATGTGGAAGTAGAAGCCTTAGCTATTTTTCTCTTTTTTGCTAAGGCTCTATAGTTGAAGGTAGATGAATTGAGGAGATTTCTGAGTGGAGTATAAGCTGTTCCCTGCCCGGAAGAGGAGTTGTTCTAATTTAGGAAGTGGGAATTATCTGCCTACAGAAAGGGCTAGGGTGTGGTCTGCTGAGATTGCTGAGATAATTCAATAATTTTAGGTATCTTTAGGGAAGGTCTGCCTACTGTGCTCTGCTTCCTGGCCTCAGACTGATCCCAGCTCTCAGTTTGCTGGTCCCTTCTTCCAAAAATCTTTGCAGAAAAGTTCGTTTATTTATTATTTTTTTTTGCAACGAAACTACCACTTCACCAATATTTAGGGCTGTGACTTTTTGTTTAAAGTGAGGATAAGTGAAATAGGTGCTGTTGTGTAAAATGGAAAATTTCTTTTGCTAGGGAATTTCAGTAGGTTTGTTCATCACTGCTCACTTGAGAGCCCCGCCCCCCTCCTCCCCCTGTAAACGCAGCACTGAGTTGTTGAAATCCCAGTTCTAACGAAAAAAAACCTCAGACAACTGGTGTAGCTGCATTTTTTTTGTTTCATTTTACAAGTATTTTTGGTGGAGGAAACAAAGTTTTTTCCTTTGAAAATCAGCTTGTGCTTATTAAAATATAATAATTCTGAACAGGGTTTATTTTTTTTATTTTGAGGCAGTGAAGAGTAGGAATCTACTGGAGCTGTGTGTGGTGTTGCAGCCTCCAAATAGTTATTTAAATTGTAGCAAACCAGATAATATTTAGTTGAAAACTAAGATTTTGGCTTGCAGCCACCAAAGATACTGCATTGCAGCAAGAAGAATGAGCCATCTCTACACGGCATTGCCTTTATCACTTGAACAATGATTTTAGCAATGTCTTTTCATGTTATTATTTCCCAGGCTATCTAATGGCTGTTGTCCAGGTACAAAAACAGTCTGCAAAGGCGTACTATTTATGAAGTTCCACGCTTGCTTCCTCAGGGGTGGTGAAGGATTAGTTTGCTGTGTTCAGTAGCTGTTTCAGTACTGTAATTCAAGATGAGGCTACTGTACTTTAAATATAGAGCCCGTTGTGCTGCCATTAAGTCACACATTTGCATCAGTCATTAGCTCAGAGCAATGCAATTCTAAACTTCTTTCTTGTGAATGCTGATACTGCAAAGTAGTCTTGTGAATTGAAATGGTACCAAAGCTGGCAAAAGATCGAAATGGAGCACTGTGAGAATGTATTTCCTGGTGGTTGGAGTGCTGCTTTATTGTGTCTAAATTGGGGCTATAAAGAAAGATTCAAGAAACACATGATTTTCAGAGAACATCTTGAGCGCCAGCTGTGAAACCTTGAAGGTTAGATTTTATGGTCGATTCTGCTAATCTGCAACTACTAATTTGTAATTAGTTAAAAGGGAGAAGCGGTGGGCGGGGGGGCTGAGTGGGGGGATCCAAATGGTTACAGATTGTATTGTTATTCTGTTGGCTGTTCCCTCCCAAGCATGTCAGGGGAATTTGGCATAGAGAATAAGCTGTGTCCCGAGGTTCTCAAGTCACTGGTTGCCTGGTACCGTATTAACCCTAACTTGTACCGTGATAAATGAGTTGAGTTTTGAGTCAGGCGGCAACAGCAGATTTTGAACTTACACAACCAAGTGACTCTGAAGCACGCTGAAGAATAGCACTGAAGACTGGTGACGAGTTCAGCAAAGGTCCTGCTCCTGAATACAGCACAGATCTGTACCCTCATCTCAAGAAAGATTATAGCTTTTCTAGCTCTTACGTGAGAGGGGCCACGAGGATGACAAAGATGTGACAACAGTTGTTATTTGAAAAAAGTAGTACCCTGGAGAAAAAAGGTTGTTGAACACAGATGAACTCAGGAGTGACATGAAGATGGTAAGCAGGAAGCGACGGCTTTCTCTCTGTCCTGATACAAGAACTAGGGCAAGAGCAGACTAAGCCATTAGACTGCAGGTGAAAAAGAAACAAAAAAAGAGCCCGTGAAGAAAAGGTACTTAACAAAGCATGTAGTTTAAGCCGTGGAATCCACTGCCACAGGATGCTGTCGAGGCTAAAAGTTTACATGGTCTCGAAAGGCACTAAAACAATTGCTGTGCAACACAGCGAGCACCCCTGACTGCCGGGGCAGGGTTACGGGGCAGGTTACGGCAGAGCACCCCGTCCTGGGGTTTCAGATTGTCCCTGGGGCTGCCAGCACGGCTGTGTGGCCGTGCCAGCTGAGGGGCGCTGGGCCAACCTGCCGGCCTGGAATGATGCACCAGTGTGTGTGTGTGTGAACAGTGGGAGGTGTGGTGTGGTGTTGGAGAATGAATGTGAACACCAGTGCTGGTTTTGATTTTAGATGATATGGAGAAATCAACTAAAGACAGAGTAGTATTATTGTCTGTTTTTAACTAACATAATCTAACAAGTAACCATTAGATAAATCTAAGTATTTCACTTTTGTAAACCTGGAAGGTTTTTTATAGCATTTTGTTGATAAGCTTTGGGGTTCCTTATTTTCCTCTGTTGGCAGGGCTTATTTGTTCCCCTCAGCTGTTAGCATTCCTTTGTTGAAATAGGCAGTAGATGTTGAAATAAGCAGTAGCTTCTCGGAGCATAACTTATTTCAATATTGCATACTATTTGTACATCTTAATTTCTAGTATTACAGAAAACAATTTTTTATTCTTTCTCTACCTCTGCCTGATATTCATCAAAGCATTTTCCAAGATTGCTGCTGCATATCAATTTGCTGTGTTATACTCTAAAAAAGTGGGGGAAAACCACCTTGTAAATGGATTTTACCCACTCAGACAGAGGACATCTAGGACACTTCACTATTACTTCAAGAGTCCTCTGAAGACAGACTGTATTTTCCATAGAACCAGCTTTTTCTTCAGCTCACGCTTATGTGACAGATTGCCTGAGCTTCCCGTTTCACACTGAGGCACTAGGTAACTCTTACCGTACTGGTATGCTCCAGGCTGCCAGTCGTACCCGTGCCTTCCTGGGTAATGGTTATGAACGACTGCCTTCACCAGTATGAATGAAGTGCCTATCGTTTGGTTCACTGGTTTGCCTTTAATGATGATTATATTGCTGTATGGAAACTGAAATATCTCATACTTAAATGCAAAATCAGTATGATTTTAATTGCAGTGAATGATAGGCTAATTATGTGAGTACATCTACTGAGATTTACTGTTCAGTAGTAGTTTGAAATTACTCTTTTAAAGAATGGTTGTAATTAAACGATTCTGAGATAATTGCAGCGTAGTTTGCTTTTTCTTTATTTTCTGATCTGAAAATTTTGCTTCCTGCCTTGACTCACTGCATTTTGCTGATATCAACCCACGTCTTTTTGAGTAAAATAAACTTTTCTTGGGCTTCAGCAATGCTTAGAGAATATTGCAGTGTTAGGGGACAGAGTGGGATTAATACTATGTTAAATGAGGAGGTGTCTGACCTTAACAAAACATGATCAGTCGTTACTTTATCTTGGTGCTTTTAGATAGGTATCTGAAGAAATTCTAGGCTGAAAAACAAACGTTGGTTGCCAGAGCTTGCAAATGTAAATCTTTGGCTTATCTTTGCGCGAGGTGGCTGCATAGACCAGGGATGCCTCACCGAGGGATTCTATACCCCTCCGCACAACCAAGCAAAATGCCACATGTTTCTTAAAGAGATTTAATGTTGCATGTCTCATTATAGCTTGTAACAATAGTAAGTCCTTTGACTTTTTTCTCTCTTTCATGCATTAGAAACAAGACTGCCAATGGAGATTATCGGAAGGAGCACAGAGAGAGGAGTCGCAGCCCAATAGAGAGGGCTGCTGCCCCAACAATGAGCCTTCATGCCAATCACATGTATGCCTCAATCCCAAGCTTGACCATGGATCAACCTCTAGCACTGACCAAAAACAGCATGGATGCAACCCGAACAGTTGGCATCACACCTACACTGACTTCTGTGGAACGGCAGCAGGTACTGGCTTCTAGTTGACAAGAAACTCGGGGTGGGTTTAGGAATCTTTGCTGGAGAGACAATGAGGACTTCCCAGACATAAGCAGAGCATATTGTGAGTTACAATAGGTAGGCGATACTATTCTTCAGGCAAAATGTGTTTTCAAAATGCACAATGAATGTCACGGCTCATTGTGTTTAACGTGAATAAACTGCTGATGTTTAAATGTATCTGTCACAGATTTCTTGGCCTTCCTGCTTTTTCTGATGCTTTTCTAAGCTTGTGAATGGATGTGTTTTAATTGGGAATGCAGAGTCTGAGTTGCTCTGTGGTTAAGCGAGACTCCGGTACCTGCTAGGCAATAACTGATGTAGTTCACAGGTATAGAGGGTAATCATCTGTGCTCCTCTTGGCAATCAGTGCGTGCTTCCCTCCCTCTCTCCTGGCTCTCTCCTGCTGGGACTGCTGGAGAAGAGGTGCAAGACAGAAAGGGCATAAAGGAGAATTTTGCACTGAATTTTCCAGGTGAAAGAAGCTGGAATGACCTTAAGTTGTTTCAGCCCACCAAAAGCATTTATTGCATTGTTCAGAGCAATGTTGTATCACTATTTCCTAATGACTTTTCCTAAAGAGAAGTAATGATTTTTGATTATCTTCTAGTTTATTTCCGTATGCGGGAGTGAGGTTTGGGGTTTTTTTGTTTTGTTTTGGCTGGTTGTTGTTTGGGTTTTGGCTTGCCATCTTGTATTTGTTTTCCTTCAGAACTGCTGAAGATGAGCCATCTCTGTGCAGTTTATAAAATAAGCTTTCTCTTGTATGTCAGACTCACTTTTAATCCCTCTCACAAGTGGAGAGACAAAGCAAGATAATTGAGTTGTGATGAGCTGCAGTGTTGAGAAATTAAACTGGCCTGTGTACCCAAGCTCCTCCTTCCTTCCTTCCTCCCCTCCTGTGATGCCCTACAAAGGGTAAACACTTTAAGTGGATGATCTTTCAGAGGTTGGAATTTTTCATATGCAATTTATGAAAGCTGCTTTTCATTGGAGCAGTGTACTTTACATCTGCTGTGTAGATTTTCACGGCGGTTGGCTGTGTACGCTAGTCTTTGACGTTTTGCTATGCCAAAACGCCTAACTTTACACTAATGTTGCTGATATCTTGCATCATTTGGCACACAGATTGCAGAGTTATTGTTTGTGCAGAACGGCTCTTCTTTGCTCTCAGCGTTCAGTGATGACAGAGGAGGAAGGGACAGGCTTCCACTGACGACACTGGTGCCCTTTGATAGTATTACCGCTGCGTCTCAGCCTAGCAGCTAACACCACTGACACTCTGCTATTTCGGTGTGTTTGACTTGGGCTCATTCCTGTTGCCCATTACCAGATTCCTTTCTCTTTTGTTATCTTTGACATTTTGAGCTAGATTACAATCTGTTTTCTTGGGAAAATAGGATGTTGAGGTAAGATCTTGCTAAGAGCACAGAGTAGAAATCATACAAAGAAAGAAGTGTATTGAAAATAAGAAACCCTAGTATGATGATTTGTTGGTTTGGNGAATGGGATTTCGTCTTACTCTGTTGCTAATAGAGGTGGGAAAAATACCTTCTTATTTTGGCAGCACAGGGTTATTCAGCTGCTGTAGTCACTGTTACTAAATTCTCAGCTTATCTCAGTATTTTCATACAAATATGTATAGTCTGCTCGGTGCTCCTGTACATACAGAACCATACCGGGGGATTCTGTAAGGTGCCTTACCCTGCCTCTCAGATCCTTTGTGGTGTCGGTACATGCATTCTTGAGACAACCTTTTTTATTACCTGTCTCTTTCTCTACTTCCCACCTCTGCCGTGTCTAAAATACTCTTCTGAAGAGATAAGCATATATACACATCTCAAAAACCGCTTCATAGATGCACAAAATCTTGGCCCCTATAAAAAAAGACAATAAATACTTCCACATGTGAACTGCTTACAGAAAAATCAAATAAATCACTTTTTGTTTTCTTTACTGCACTGACAGCATAGTAAAAAAAGTAAATAAGGTGTAAATAGCATGATCTCCGTTGTGTCTAGACAAACAGTGTTACAGCTCCCCTTGAAAGCTCATCTTTCTTACTTTGGTCTTGCTCTTACTCTGTCTAGACTAAAGTACCAGTAAACAATGAAAACTGTTTCCTTCCTTATTGACTTTGTATGGTGGTAGGTAAGGTAGTGATTTTTGTGGCTTTGCTGCACAGATTTTTAAAATGGACAAGAAATTAAAACTGTGTTAATTACGTCAATTCTGTGAATCTTTTGCACACTTAACCATTAACTTGCATTAAGTATAGCAAAATGGACTTCTTGCATCGTAAAACATACCAAAGATGCAAAGCAAAAATATTCCAATACCCGAGTTATTTCCCTTCAGCCAGCTGGAGAAACTGGGACATTTCTTTTCCTAAGGCCTACTTTCAATGTAACATTTATATAGTAAACAACTTTAAGAAGAGTATTTTATGTTCACACTTTGTACAAAGTATATGTTGTAGAATTCAACTTATGTGAATAGATATTTTGGGGAATTTGGAAGTGTTGAGAATGAAAAAGGATGATGTTTATCAAGTAGTGCTAGAAAGGCAGATTAATTGCAGCAGGAAAATACTTGCAGTCAAGACACGCTCAGGAGCTCTTCAAATTTTACATCTTATGGGGCTTATTGTTTTGTGGCTGAAGTACGGAATACAGAGTTAGGCTAGGAGAGCTTAACTTCTGAATTAAAAATGATGCCAT
The DNA here is from genome assembly GCA_008711295.1 of Anarhynchus alexandrinus. Taxonomy (NCBI): domain Eukaryota; kingdom Metazoa; phylum Chordata; class Aves; order Charadriiformes; family Charadriidae; genus Anarhynchus; species Anarhynchus alexandrinus. The sequence goes on along the minus strand of VUYV01000149.1, from coordinate 1,221,713 downwards.
TAAAACTTGGTTAACACTAAGATGACAAATACCTGTAAAATTTGTAAAGCCCTTCTGAGTCCTGGAATCAGAAGGATATGTGGACATAGAACGAAACAAGTATTTAATGTGTTGACATTTAGTTCTGCATAGTTAATGCCTGTGAAGTTGAAACAGTCACTGTACAATCACTTTAATGCTTTTAATGATTTGCTTTTCTACTGCCCTTTTTCTGTATGGCTGTTTGCCACTTAAATAACTAAGAACCATTATGGAAATGCAATGTGGGTTTTTTTAATCAGACAAAGAAATAATAGCTGAATATTTGGGGTTTTAATATGCTTTATTGAATTGGACAGTTTATGGGTTATTTCACTGCTGGGATTCAGTTCAGTGTTTGTACATCTCAAGTGATTATGCAATGAACTGCTGCTAATATGGCTTTGGCTAATTGCCTTAGTGAGTGACAGTTTTCTTTTTTTCTTCCATATTAGAACCGTCCATCCGTAATCACATGTGCTTCTGCGAACAACCGGAACTGTAACCTCTCTCATTGCCCCATTGCTCACAGTGGCTGCGGTTCAGCAATGACTGCCTACAGAAGACCCTCTAGCAGTAAGTTACATATCCACACCCTTAACACCCTTAACTGCCGAACAAAACTGACTCACTAACCTTAACTGTGTAGGCACTGACATATTAACAGGAAAAAATGAGGTGAAACGATGGACACCTGTCTGTATCCTGTCTGCCCAGAGACGTGCTAGCACCCATCCCCTCGGCACTCTTTCTAACCATCCATCCCGTGCCCCAGTAGAAAGTACCCATTCAAAATTAGGTAGAGAGAGGTGTTCTTTTTTCTGCTTTTGAAAAGCTTTAAAAAAAAACCCAAACAAACCAAACACCACATACAGACAAATAAGTCATTATGTTTATTTAAGGGACAAACAGCAGACAGGGCCAGCAGATCCAGCTATGCTCATATTTTAAGAGCTGTAGTTTCCCCAGTCTTGTAGTCAGTAGACTTTTATGATTCAGCGGCAGTCACAAAAATCTTTTCCTCTTCCAAAGCACATACCCTCCACCTTTCTCTGTGAGGATAACACAAAACGCTTTGGAGGGCAGTTGCTATAGCAACCCAAGCAGGGAGCTTTAGCTTTCTACCTTCTGTGCAATTAGTACTTTTCACAAAATCTTTTCATGCAGTGCTTGCTGGGGAACCTTGGGATGTTTCTCTTCACTTTCTCTCCCTGTGCGACTAAGGGAAAGCACAGCCTTTTCATTTCAAGGCATATATCTGCTGATGCATAGATTTAACACGCAGCATTTCCAAAAGTCCCTGGCAGTGAGGCTTCTTCAACTGGAACGTGTCAACGTAACAATACCGGCATGACATGTGTAGGAACCTAAAAGTCCATAGTATGATGATTATCTTCTTTTAAAAAAGATCAGTGTATTTTTGAAAACTGGAATTAGAAGCTGAAGTGAGACCCTGGAGGATATATTACACTTTTAGAGAAGTCAGTAGTTAGAGATCTGAGATGTTGGAAGTCTTCTAGAAAACTGCTGTTCCTTAAGGAGAGCTTCTCCATTGAGACCTCAGCTGTACTGACACGGGCTTTGGGACAGTGGTAAAGGTTTGCAGAAAATACTTGTCTCTTGTCACTGGAAGAGGTCTTTGTGCGTGACACATTTATTTTAGGACCAGTCAAAGCCCTTCTGTAGCATGAAGGACAGTGGCATGGATCCCGACAGTTTTAAGTATTTTTGAAAGATAAATCTCATTTGACCACACAGATATACTGTTTGTAAATTGTAAAACTGCAACTCTCTCATATTTAGTCTGAGGAATTATTACTATTATCGTTCAAAACCTGTCTCTTAAGGTCCCTTGTTCCTCTTGTGATAGTATTACAACATTTTAATACTCATAGTACCTAATGCAGAGGTAACAATTGATTTAGTTTTCTGACCGGCTCCTGGCACAAGTGTGTCAAGCAAGATGAAACCCTGAAATCAGCTTTTGGCATGCTGCAATTTAGAATGGGGTCTCCTCACATCTGACTGGTGGGCTGATTTTAAAGAACTGTTTCTCTCTTTAATTCTGTTAAAATCTAAATATAAGTTCTATGTGATTGTTTTGGGAGAGGGTTTCTATAGAATCAGAGCTGTAGCTATTACTAGCCTGAGGGAGAACTATAATTACATATAAAACGCTTACCTGGTGCAGGTCACAGAAATGCAAAAATGTTTGACGCCATTTATTACTTTTTTTTTTTTCATTTTAACAAACTCCTTCCATCTTCTTCCCCACTCCATTCACTACCAGTTCTATAATGACGTAAAGAAGTCTTGCTTTATGCTGAGGTGATAGGAAAATGGGAGAAAGTAGGGGTGCCAGGATTCTGCACTGAAATAACGCCTCTTCTGCCTCCTTTCCCCATGCAGCTACCACTGCCTGTGACCCAGTGGTGGAAGAGCACTTCCGCCGAAGCCTTGGCAAGAATTACAAGGAGCCTGAGCCAGTGGCAAACTCTGTGTCCATCACGGGATCAGTTGACGACCACTTTGCCAAAGCACTTGGGGATACATGGCTTCAGATTAAAGCTGCCAAGGACGGAGTCTCCAGCAGTCCCGAGTCTGCTTCGCGGCGGGGCCAGTCTTCCCCTTCCTCTCACATGGTCAATCATAATCACTCGCCCTCTGTAGTCTCATGAAGAGAGGACCGTGACGTTTGTGAATTTGCATGGTTTGACTGAGCTTTGAACAGTGCTTAAAATAGTGTTGGGGGAGGGGAGATTAGTTTTCAACACACGTTTTTGTGTACTCACTTTTTATTTGTAAAAGGGTGCCCTTAAAGATGATAGCAGGAACTATTTCATAAAGATTCATACGATGTAGCATCCTTTTTTCCTGCCTCAATTACCAAAGAAACCTCTGATGCAAATCTGCTGCCCCTTAAAAAAAATAATGCACGCTAATCCACAAAAGCCATTACACTTAGTTGGTTGACCCAAACGCTTTTTGCTTTTATTAGCTTGAGACTAGAATTTGTCTGGTTTGCTTACGTTGCCTTTTTTTTTTTTTCCCTCTGTGAAGTAATTTTGTATGTATATACTTGAAAAGAACTGTCATGTATGATTTGCACTATTGGAGGAGGACTGAAGTTGCATAGCAACTTTCTGGAAGATGCTAACATTTTGAGGGCAAACTGCTGAAAAAAGGGTTTAAGGATGACATTTCTATATCAGTTTGATTTTTCTTAAAGCAAAACAGCTTTGGAAGGGGAAGTCTCATACAGGTTATAGGTCTTTCTCTCTTTAGATATCAGGTGCTTAGTGCTTGCAACTGGACTGCATAATTTACAGAACACGGGCATTTTTTCCTAAACACTGCAGTTTGTTAGAATAGAGCTGAGGTTGGAGGGTTCAATAGTGCTTAACGATGCATGTTTTATGAAAAATAGCTGGTATCTATTAATGTATAGACAGTAAGAATCATAATACTTATTAGCTTTTCTTCAGAATTAGTTTATTTTTGTCAGTAACAATCCTAGATATACTTACTGCTGGTACAGTTGTACTCTATGATATTTGTATTTGATATTCACTTTAGTAGCAGCCAGCAAAAGAGGACAGCCTCAGGACAGGCCTCAAATGACGCAGTTTAGAGATAGATGATGCGTGGTACAGGATGCTATAGCTTTGCGCATGACTGAGTAATTGTTTCTGTCTGCAGCGCTGTCTGCTCAGCAGGAATTTGCTTCCTAAACCTAAGTCTGTGTAATCCACCTTTAACTAGCTGCAGAAACTGCTACCGTTACGTATCTTGGCTGGACAACAGATTGTTACAGTTTGTGAAATATGATCTTTAATTTTTTTAAGCTTATTCATAAACCTATGCCAAGTTGCAGCATACATTCCTCCATTAGAAAACTTTATACAGGTATTACTGCATTTATTATCATTTGCTATATTAATAGCTACTAACTAGAAATTAGGCGGTAGAGGCAGGCGTAAAACCACAGCTGTGCTAGTACTAAGAGCTTCTCTTCTTCTTGTTAAGTGTAACTGCTCTCCCCCATACATTCCATCTTCCCAGTACAGTTGCAACTAGGGCTTTTTTCATACTGGGTTACCTGAAGCGATTGGTTCAGTGTAGGACGGTAGAACTAGCTGGAAGATGAACTACACGTGATGTATTATGGACTATGTTACAGTATTGGGTCCATGGTGGCTTTTATTTTATGTTTCTTTTTTAAAGTTAAGCTATTTAATTTGGAAAAGGTGCAGGGTAGAAAGAGATCGGGAGATTGGCTCTTACTCTTGTTGAGAAGGTGGCTGCTCAATTTTCTTTAAAAAAATTAAAAATAAAAAAAAAACACCGAAGCCCCCAGTTTTACACATTTCACTACCATCTTACTGGGTAGTCAACGCTTACTTGCTTTGGCATTCAGTCCCCTACTCTCTGTAGGAAGATTGTTAAAAGAACACTTTTTTATATAGGTAACTTTAAGACCATCGTTACGCTGTGCGTAAAGAATGTACAGAGAAATTTGTAGGTATTTTTTGAGGAACAATTAATTTGTTAATGATATGTAGCTATTTAATTTTTCCCTTTCCTTTATTGTAATCATTCATTTTTTTTGTTTGGAGAAAAAAGTTGATCTTTTTTTTGTTGTAGATTTGTCGGTAATACAGTAAAAGTGCAGGAACACAGTTATTCTATGAGAACACTGCATTAGCATTAATAGCCACTAGTTTGTTATTGCTACAGGCTACTGAGCATTGTAACAGTAAAATACTAATACTGTAGATGGACTCTGTGGAAAATGTGACTCCTATATTTCTTTGTAAACACAAATAAGATAATGTTTTTAAAGCTAATATTTTCAATAATAGCTGTTTTACAAGGTTACATTTACTTATCTGAGATAGGTAAATGGATTTGAGGGCAATAAAGATTTAATGTGATATGTCCAGGAAAACATATATTAGACACAATAATGTCACGAAAGCCAAAGGGTTGGGGGGAGGTGGATGGAAACTAAACTGAACTCACCATCATGAGACGTGGTGAAGTTTCTTCACAGAGCCAGGTTATCTACAGTTCAGTTGGAAAGATTCTCTCTGTGTTTGTAAATCTGTAATATACCATTCTTTTGTGGCCTTGTTTCACCTGGAAAAAAAAAAGGTTTGGCAGGCCATCTTTTTTTTTTGTACTTAAAAGTAGCCTTAAAGAACAATAAAGTGCTCTTAAATCACAGGTGTGTACGTACCCTTCTGTATTGCTCGGCGAGAGAGGAGATTGTTTCCTATACTTCACGGGCTGGAAGCAAGAACAGACTGCTGTTTGTGACATGTTTTCCGTCGGAGGAAACCCATGGCGCTCGGGAGCGTTACCCCATTGAAGGGGCTGGAGTAGCTGGAGGCTGTTGGGGTCTTTCCCCCAACAAGTTCAGGAGTTGGTCAAGAAACGGTCTTTGCCACTGGGCAGAGTTGGACAGAAATATCCCCGGCAACAGGAGGACAGCTCTGGCCACTGCCCAGGGATCAGGTCACCGCGGGGGTGCCCAGCANTTGCCACTGGGCAGAGTTGGACAGAAATATGGGGGTGCCCAGCGGTGCTCTCCACGTGGGGCTGAAGCAGCTCACCAGGAGCAGTTCCCGGTTTGGAAAACACCAGCTAGGCCAGCAGTTCTGTACTGTTGATGAAAAGACCAATGTCAATTTTCTTTTTTGTCTTGTCCCTCAACTTCTTTTAAGTTTTACCTAGAGAACCTAAAGACGACAGCTGTATTTCAAACGCAGCCAGCCGTGGTCTCATGTTTTGGGTGAGCAGCTTTTCAATAGATGGTTGCTCCATTCTTTTGACTGGAGACAGTTAAGCCTTAAAAAGAAGTGTTCTACTTGCCTGATTTTCAGAAAGGTGGGTGAACCAGGCAAGAGCCTGCAGAGGTATTTCAACTCGGGGTGTAGTAGAGGGGTCTCCAAAATTAGAAAAGGCACCCCTAAAAATAACGAGATACAAAGTTACTCTTACATTAGCAGTGCCTAAAGGGTTTGAAAAAGCAGGCATGACTTACATGTGCATTGTTAAACGGCTATTTTTGGGGTGTGGGAGATTCCATGAGAACACATCAAGAATGATTAGTTTAACACATCTGAAAAACATCCCTCTCTAAATACCCGTGGAAAGCAGCCTAAATACATGCTTTAAGAGCATTTGGGAGGGAGGCCAACTACAACAAGCCTCACACGCCTCTCAGTCTGCTTTCTGGAGGGAGCTGGTTTCCTTTCAGGAAAAAGTCATCCCTACATCAACATTTTGGGGACTACGTGAAACAGGACAAGCAGCATTGCTATCTTTCAGGTCAGTAACTTAGAGAGAGCTCTATTTTCTACATGGTAAAAGGAAAAATACAGGTTTTTTTTTTCCTACCACATGATTTTTCTAATTAGTGGCAAGCAGTAATTTTGCACAGAAGGGGAGCAACATGGCCTAGAAAAACTGGACTATACACACACATTTCATATCATTATTAAGTCCTATACTATTTGTAATGGCTTATCTTTTTCCATAAGCTAAAGGCAACTTCCAGCTATGTATTTGTAATCTTGCCCCTACACACACACACATTATTTGTGCTAATTTAATACAAACCAGAATTTTAGTTTTAGAAAACGGACCCGTCATCATAAATATACGAAGGATTGAGTTCAGCTCAGCCTGCACAGTTCAGCGAGTGACCTCTCCTGAATAGTTTCTATGTATTTCAACCTTCTTCAGTTGTGAAAATGAACTTTACATACCGCTAGCTAGAGAGGCTGGCTAGCTGGGCAGTGCTGGTGTGGCACGCTAGCGGCACAAAGGAGTATGTCACTGCACAGGTGCAGAGGCAGTATGGCTGCGTACTTCTTAAACCGGTACTAACAGCTTGCTGGTGAACTGTGCTTACCCCATAGGGCTGAAGGGACCTCGCACCATGTTTAGTTCCTTTACAACTACAAACACCGAAGCAGCGAAGGGAGTTCCTAGCCAGTACCACGCTCCGTTTTGATCCCGCCGGGGTGTGTGCCGGCTGCAGGCGCACTGAAGTCAGCTGGCTGTCGCGGCTCCTGCCACTGCTGCAGAGCGCGCGGCAGGGACCGACTGCAGCTGCTCATAAAGCAGCGACACGACTGCACAGCCTAACTGAACTGTTAGACTGTAAAACTGGCACAGGCACAAAACTCGAAATTGTAACCAGTTCACCATCACCGACCGGAGCTGTGACTGCACCAGTTCAGAAGCTGCTTCACGAGCAGCAGCTGAACTGTCACCGCAGCTGGGCTGAGCGCTCCCAGAGGGGCGCAGGGGGCTGCTGGGGGTGGGAACAGAGCCAGCTGCTCCTAGGAGGCCAAATCAGTCAACAGAGAAAAGATGTAAAATTGTCTTTCAGCCTTGCTCAGAAGCCTTTGTGCAATAGCAGAGCACGGAGAACTCGCTGCTGACGCTGCACTAACTACCTACGTTCCAAAAGAGGTGCTGCTCCACAATGGCCGTGTGAATGAAGCCTTCTCCAGTATCCAAACACCATGCCAGTAGGTTGTGTTGCTTAATGTGATACCCTGGCAAAACACATCAGAAGTATTTCAAATGTTATTTGTGTAAGAGCTCTACTCACCAGCGTTGGCACCCTTACGCTTGGCTGAGGGGGACAGTCACCGCTATCTTTAGATCCTTCTTGAGGAGCAGTGAAATAAGAAACCAGTCTGCATCTTCCTGATGTACAGGAGCTTCCATTTCATCTGGCGTGGAGACAGATCCGAGTACGTAGCACGCAGTGTCTGAAGGGTGTCTCCAGTACTCCTCCCTTAGCAGACAAAGTCATTACACAGCTGGATTACGTTGTGTGTTGAAGCACACTTTATCTCTGAAGGGCCCATGACAGAAAATATACCAATTTAATAACAATAATTTTTTAACCTCTTCTTCAATGGGGACATTCTGCCCCTCTCTGTGAACAGCTATCATCTCAAGTGCATTTCTTGGGTATAATACAGCCAAGATACATCATTTAATTGGTTATTTTTAAACTGCAGTTACATATAGCTCCACAGCAGCTGCCTTGATCTTCAGACAAAGCTCGCCTATTTTCCCTTGGTGCTCTCCTGACACAGCACATGAGGCACCAGCACGATGTGTCTCCAGAGGCTCAAGAGGGAGAGCTCCTCAGAGCGTGCACTCTGTCTCAGGATTACATTCACCTCCCATGGAAGAGAGGATTTTATACAGCTTTTACACCCAGGAGCGGTGCTCTGAGGCTCGCAGAGGCAGCACATCTCACCAAGAGTGACCTTTAATACATACATGGTTTTTTTTTCCTCCATTAGAACAGCCCAAGCCTTGACAGAGTACCAGCAGACCAGACCAGAGACCAGTCAGTATACATACCTCTGCACGTATGGCAAAACCAGGAACATAACCACTTCAGTACATGGCCTTCCCACTGCTGCTCAGCCTTCAGTCTCAAAATCTTCTTGATCATAGCAAAGTTCCTCAGTGTGTTCAAGCCTAATCCTGCCCAGCTGCTGTCCCAGGGAGACACTGTCGCTAACGAGTCATTTCTGTAGAAAAGGGAAGGGGAGAGCAAGTCATTTTATCCTTGATGTAAAGCCACAGGCACCAGTTCTTTCTCCAGTTCTCTCATTTCAGATTTTCTCCGAGACATTTAATAGTTTACAGCAAACTCAGATGTAATAGCACCCTCAGCACAGGCTGAAAGAAAGCTGCAGAAGGAGACAAGTCCAGTGTGGCATAGCCATTGCAAGAACAGTGGTTAAACTGCAAGACAATAAACTATTTTTTAATTGACATTTCAAGGACAAATCGTCCTGTTGCATTTTATCTGACATAGAAATGGCAGGAGGAGCACCTTGCAGCAGCTGGCAATCTTCCATGGAGCTTTGGAGCTTTTAGTTCAAAACTACAGTTTCAATACCTAAGCCTTCAGTTTTCCGCAAAACGGCTGTGATCAGGAGACACACTTGCTCAGTGCTTGTCCATGTTTACTCTTGACTAACTGGTGGGCTTGGCATCAGGTGTGATTTTTACTTGCAGAAAAGTTTCAAATTTTCCTGCTTAATTCTGCTCGGCAAATCTGATCATCCCAATTGCAAAAACCCACAACTATCCAAAGGCATGTTCCAGAGCAATGCACGAAGGACTCTGCTGGTGTGGGAGCGGGACCCCTCTGCAGCCCACTCTGCACATGCTCCCAGGGCCCACACAGGGAGACATCACCCTCTCGGGCAAAGCACTTTTGGGCTCTTAGCTGACACCCTCAACATTGCTGAACTTCACTCACGGGATTTTCCCTCTCCTCAGGAACTTCCACACCAGTAAATACTGACTTAAAAGAGGCAGCTCTTGCTGGACCAGCATGGTGGCACTCACGAAGGGAACCAGATGCTCCACCGAGACTATCATTAAAGTCTACAAACATGGTTTATGTTTAACACGGACAACACTCACCTCAAAGAGAAACAGGAGCAGCAGCTCTCCAGACACACCCCCTTTGGATGAGGCCAGCGTACACACCCTGCAGAGAGACACAGTGGGACCGGTGCCAGAATGCCAGACTCTTCCCAGCACAAGCTCCTCCTACGTGGCTCCTTCCTCTGGTGCTAGAAGCGGAACACGTCATACTGAGGGCAGTCTCCGTCCTCCTGTGACAACAGCATCCCTAAGAAACATTAAATAGGAAAGTCTCATCTTCTCCTTTGTGACACAATCAGGAGCCCAATTCATCAGACAACAATGCATTAACTTAGGGGGTTTTATAGCTGCTAATTGCTGTATCACTTAAGCATTTATACCCAGTTGACATGCCTCTCTGCTAAGAATGGTTGGCATGGGATTAGTCATACATGGACATTCAGATTGACACGCATTTCTATTTTAACAGAGTTGGAAAAAACAGAATTTCTTCTTCTATAGGCTACTTTTAAATAATGACGAAGCAGTTACTGACTTCCAGTAAGAACACACTTCATTACATTCACACGAGACTGTTTCAATCTTTTTTCACTTGTAGGCTAGCCACTTACACTGTTCACTGCTGTACCGTTCGTTCTAATTTTACATTTCACTTTGCTAAGCAGCAGCTTTCTTAAATGCCAAGGAGAACATCTGTCTTCTCTCCATCACAAAGACAGACACAAAGGCATCTGTCAACATGAAGCTGTGTCAGCCACATGCCTGCTACATTTAATAGTCAAAATGCTGCTTATCTCAAAACTGTTTACTCCATTTGGGCCAATACTACGCACGCAGAATACTTCTGATAGCGCCCTGCTATTCATGGTGGAATCAACATTGCTTTTTTAATGCAGGAAAACACAAAGCTCAAATCCCCTGCTGCCTGAAATACTAAAATAATGTGGGTCTAGTTGCATTAATGGCATGTGGCTTGTGTGTTAAACTATACATATGATATACCATGGCAATTATATTAGTTCTAGTTAGTTAAAATGAACTCTAAAAAATAAAGGATTTTTCTGCTTTCAGAGAAAAAAAATACTGCAACTAGATTAAAGAAAAAACAACGTTCTTAGCCTAAAACCAAACCTTTGCTCTTCATTGATCCACTGTAGTATTCTAAATTTTTTTGGTTTTGTTTTTGAGGAGGAAGTGAGGATGAAAATAATGGAAAGAACTAACAATAATTAGAGACTAAAGCAAAGGCCTTTCCTCTTCCTTTTACTTCCAAGTGACACATTCTTAACTTCTTCAGAAGAAAATGCATGTATTCCAATAGCACCACGGGTAATACAGCACTGTTACAGGATTTACAGCAGCAGCAAAGTCCTTTGCTCTTACTTTCACTGACATACCTTTATTTAACTCAATCTTACTGTTATTCATCAAATGTTTTCTCCTGGCATTAATAGTCACTCGCATTGCTTTGGCCGCTAGAGCTTGTTGTTCTGTTTTACATACTGACATAAACACATCTGCTCTGAAAGCAAATCCAAAGTAACAGAACCGCAGAGAGTTCAGAAAACTTCAGCTTAGGTCTTACCTCTTGCCACTCCTGACATACAAGCAGTCACCGGCATCACCTCCGCTTCCTGTCTCCCAGTCGGGACACGGATTTGCCGCAGCTGCTCTCGGGGAATTCCCTTGGTAGGGCCATGGCTGCCCATGGAGAGGCCACCTCTGAGGAAAACATGTTCCATAAGTGCACGAGAAACCCCCTGCTCCCTGCCCGGGTGCCTGGAGGGTGGCAGCCAGCTTCGCCGGGCATTTCTTCACAGCGCGAACAATCTGAGGTAAGCAAGGTGCTTTCAAAAATTATTACCAACTAGGACATGATTCAAATAAGCAAGAAAAAGACCCCAGGTGAAAACCTCCTGCCACCAAGCTGACTTCCCCTACCAGTGAAGATGCTGGAAAGAAATTAACGGGAACAGATATCTAATTGAAGAAGGTGATAACTTGTTCTCATTATTCAGAGTTGCTAAAAATAAAGAGAAGTCATCCTCTGTTCTGAAGGTCTTTTTTTATCTTAATGGTAACCTTTTGTCATGTGTTTGTAAGTCTCTCCTTCCCAGTCATTCTCCTACCTCCCACAGGAATTTGTCAATCAAGATTAAAAGAAGTCACTTCTTAGTCTGCAGGGCCGATTTAGTAAAGTAACAACTGAAACCAGTAAACCTTTTTCTCTACAAGTAAGCAGTACTCTCATTTTGTCCCCAGAATACAGGCATACAAATGTACACAACTCACCTTTTGCTTTGAGAAAGCCTTGATGATATATCAGGAAAGCAGAATTAGCTAGTCCAGGGGAAAACAAAGGCATGCAAGACATTTTCTTTATCGTAATAAAGCCGTGGCTGTCTGAATATAGGCTAAGAACAGGGGGCAGAATGATCAACTATATAAATGTAAAATGCACAGAACTTTTAAAGATTGCACTTCAGACATTGTCTAAAATGCACTATTTCAGAGAGCTTTGTTTTGAACCACTCCTCTGTCATTTCATGCATTTAGCCTTCAGCTTCCCTCCGGAGCTGCCCTAGTCTATACAATGCGATGTCATTAGTTCAAATGTTGAGTTTTCGGGTGGGGAAATAAAGAAAAACCCAAGTCTGCAAAGCCACCACCACACAGAACATGGTGTGATTTTAGGGCTCTCGTTTTAAAGATTTTCATGGCAAGAACAGATTTCATCAGAAGAAAAAATAATGCTTTTGTTGTTGCCAGGCTTACAAATGTAGTCTGTAATGTGAGTCAAGCTATGACCTTTCAGGATGATGCAAAATCAGCAGTAATAAATCAAACGGTGACTTTGCTGACATGTCTGTAACTTAAGTGATTAATGCAACAAATAAACAATTTCTGCTTGGAAAGACAGGAAAGAGTGTGGGATTCTCCTCCTGCTCTGCCCTGTTATAGCTGAACTCTGGACGCAGTTTTGGTCCTACCAATTCTCACAGGAAATGTGAAAAACGCCTGGCCAAAGGCTGAGGATTAAAGTCCATAGCAGATCCACCCATAATACATCATTAAAGAAAGAGAAGCTAATGAAGGCAAGAATACTCTCCTATTTATACAAAAAGTTTGTTCCTTTTAACAGTTGCCCCATGACAGATCCCATCTTGTCTCCATTCTGTCCCTCTGTGACATCCTCACAGATATGCATTTTCCCCTAAGAGAAGCGTTAATTTTACCCGCATAGCTAAATCCAGTGCAGACATCAACCTACTGCCTTCCTCTCTTCCTGTCTTCTGCTAGCCCCTTCCCTTCCCTCCATCCGCACCAAACCTACGGCACTCGGGAGTTGCCCTACAGCCTCTTCACACAACCCCTGTGGCTGTGTGAAACTACAGTAACCAGGCACAAAGTGCCTTGTGGCTGGCATAAAACTAGAGTAACTTGCCAGTGACTACGAAAGCAAAATCTGCCCAAGCCTCCAAAATCTGCAACTGTACAGATCATTCTTTGAACTGACTTTTTCTAAATTATAAAAGAAGTTCTTCCCTCGAGCTATTAATAGCAGAGAAATCTATACTCAGAATGCTGATTTCCAGAGCTCAACAAAAAGAACACTGTGAGTGTATCCAACTTGATTAGCCGCCCAGAGTTTAACATCTAACACTGGTATACAGAGGCAATAAAACACCACAGCTGCCAAATATGTGATCTTGCTACTACAGAATCAACAGGATTTGGATACTGGGATTTCTTCACACTGCTCCATAGCCATTAAAAAATTTGTTTTCTGCCTTTATAATATTAAGAGAAAGATACAGACCATTGCTTTTATGCCACTCGCACAAATCTCAACTGATTTGTCGGCTGTTTGTCCTGCACAGGTACCAAGGTGTAACGAACAGAACAGTATCAAAGTGTTTCAGTGACCAGAAAGCCTTCTTGCCATGCAGTTATTTTGGTTGTAACTTAGGTGAACAATTGTAAGGTGGTAAGGCAGTAACACTGGTATCTCACCACAACTGTGTTACGTATTCATAGCACTCACTGAAATCACTGCATAAGAAAATATTTCCCTTGAATTTTTCAGAAGCAAAATTAAAATCAGGTTATCATAAAAAAATACATTTGGAATTAATTCTGTTCTTGAGCCGTTTAGCTTCACATTTTCAAGTCTTTCTACACAGCCACAAAACAGATGTGTTCATTTTTAAATGAAAGAAAAAAGAAAACAGATTCTTGGGAACTGAAGGAACACAAAACAAAAAAACCCCCAGTGTTGGGAGACCAGCATCAATATTTTGAGAGTTGAGAAAGCTATAATCTACCCAACTAGTCAGACTGATGAAGAGTCTCTCCTCAGGAAACCTCCATTGCTTAGCTTTGCAGCCCTGATGTGGGAATTAGCTACACTACAACCTCAAACCAAAACACTTCAAGAACTTCCACACAGGATGGTGTTTAGGGAGCACAGGGAATGTTCATTAAGGTATGGGATCACATCATGAAGCTTCCAGATTTTTAATTTTTTTTGCTTGGGGGTGAGAAGACTGCTTAAGCAAGCATATTGGCCTAACTCCTCTGTAGGTACAAATCAAGAAAGTTCCTCTCCTTCCTGAGAGCGCTAGAAAAGTTGGGCGCCAAAAGAGAAGCAGCACTTAAGTTCTGCAACAGAGAGCAAAATGGAGAAGCAGAAAGCTGGCTGGCTAACCTATACTCCCTGTGGTCCTTTGAAACCTTATAGCTAGAGCAACCCAAGAGGAAGCCCCAAAATAGAAGAACATTGATGCTAAGCCTCAGGAGAACTTCCCATAGACAGACAGTCCCGCACCAGAAAAGGGGATGTGCTAAGACCTGCCAACAGCCAAGGAAATGAACTGAAGCTCTTAGGAGGAATGTAAGCAACTCAAAGCCAATGACAATACCTCTGATGGGAAAGCTCCCAACCTGGGGCACCCTTGATCCATCGCTCCTGAAGCCTCAAACAGGAAGCCAATTTCCTTAGAGCTGTCTCTCCTGGCTCTCTTCCAGGTTCCTCTTCTTCTGGCACTTCTGCTTTTCTTCTGCCCCTTCGCATCTCCCATCTAGAATGGAAACAGGGGAGGAAGAGAAAATATTAGCATGGTAGGACAAAATAATGGAGCCTCATTACAACAGAGATTTGGGGCAGCAGGCAATGATTTAAAAACATTTCAGTTTATTTGCTCTTCTCTTGTAACTGAAGTCTTGGCCTTTTTTTTTGTGAAAAGTTTAACTGGGGAAAACAGCCAATGACTACACTGTGAAAGTTTAGTAAAACACAAAAATGTCACTAACACCACTATATAGTCCAACAAATTGCAGGTCATGGCAACTTATTTACGCCTTGTACTTGGTTCATGAACAGTTCTCTGTATTTCACTCAAGAAATGGACAAAAAAAGGCTTTTCTCCTCCTCTGGAATGCATTTACAATTTATGGTCAGAACTAATTAAGAAATATTTGTTAATTTAAAAAATTTTTAAAAACCCAAGTCCAATTCTTACCCTGGATCTCCATTTTTAGATCTATTCTTGCTTCTTAATTCTTCTGTTCCATTACCAAAGTCAACGCACACCTTCCTTGTGCAAGTGAAGCCAAACCTTTAATTCTAGGGGACAGAAACTTTAAATGGCAGTGCAGGTCTTGGAGAATGCAACCGATGTTATTGCTAGGCACTCTCAGACTGGATTGCTAAGTTATATTACCCCAACTTCCAACTGTGTTAACAACCCAAGCTTAACGTGGATTGGAATCCCGTTGGGAGTAGCATGCACTCACCGTGAAACAAACAGTTAAGGTTCCAGCAGTCAGACTGGTAACAAACACCACAACCCTCAAAACCAGAAGCTCATTTTTAAAAAGTGCACTCAACTAACTTTTTCCTTTTCTGTATTTATTTTCCACAAGAATAACAAAGCTCTTTTGTGACTCCTCACTATTTTAGCTGATTTGTATATACAAACCCTAATGCTCATCCTGGTAAGCGTGTTTTCTGGTACATACATGCAAGAAAGAGCAAAACTGAAACAGCAAGCATTTAAAAGTTAGCAACAGATTTATTTAATCCTCTTTTACACACATAAAGTTTTTAAAATACATGCTTAATGTTAAGATTGTCTTTACATTTGAAATTAAGACTCCTTTTAGAATTCCAAAATCCAGTTTAAGACATCATCAAAGTCTGGCTTAGAGCACCCAAAGTTGGGCATCCAAAAATTGAGGCAAATGAATTTCACTAACCACTTCTGAACTCCTTGTCCAAACTAATTAAAAGGCATTAACAGACAATGTTAGAGATGAGATATACCTGCACCATCTCTAATACTTGTACTATTCTATTGCCTAGCTGGCGCAGGCAAGATTGGTCTTGCTGTGCCAGGCACTTTCTCAGCAAAAGAGACTCTACCAAACAAAGCTCAGGCAGACAATGGATGGGAGGCGGAGATGATGTGACTTTCTTTGGCTTCACTGGAGGTCTGTGGTAGAGCCCATGTGTTCTGCCTCAGTCCATCTTCCCATCTCTGTGACTATTATGGAGAGGACAAAGTCGCTTTAAATAAGCAGTGTTTTTAAAAAACACGATAATTAATTACATTAATCTCCAAACTGCGAAAGCTGGAACATAACATTTTGGCTTAGAAATTTATGAAGCCACAATCACCTACTACTATAGCAACAAAATAATTTAGAAACAGTCATTTGGTCATATTCTGAAACAAAGTTCTGCTGCATGTCCTCATGGCCTGAGTGTCAGCCCCCTCCTGACACTCAAGTGACATTTAAACCATTCTTTTCCAGTATCTCAGATCAACAGGTATGTTGCTATTCTCTGGTCCTAGCTGATTTTGAAGCACTGGATATCTTGATGTTATCTATCAGAATCTCTTAATGACATTTCCAAATACTAACAACAGGAAGCTAAATTAAGTAACAGATACTATCACTGTTGGAAGTGAAACAAATGTATCTCCAGCAACAGGAGAACGCTGTACATACACCAGTTGACTCGCTCCCTGCTTCTCCCTTGCAAATCAGAGTGTGGTTACAGAGAAGCCTATCTTAAGTTGGTAATATTTGACTGCTAAATGCTACTGAATTCCTATTCAAGAAAATATAGTTAGCAAGAAATTGCAATGTCTTACCCTGGGATTTCCGAGAGCACTAGTCCCATAAACGTATCAGGCAGCTGGTGAGAATGATCTAGCTACATCCCATACACCAGGTGCTGCCCTGCTGGGCTCATGGGGCACAATACCTATAGCTCACTCATTCCTAACTACTGCCCTAGAGAAAATCACAAATGCAGTCTAACTGCATGCAAGAAACATACCACAGTAAACGTTTTAATTAGGGGAAAATTGTCTTTATATCTGTGTGACCAAATAATTGTAATGTTATTACATTTATACCATCTATCATCTCAAAGCATTCCCAACTTAGTACCAATAACAATATACAACTATTGCCCTAATAGCCATCGGTGGGAAGTTGCATAAGAGTTTTTCATTAAAAGCATGCATGACCCCTGCACAAGGGTAATTTAGAAAATAAAGGATCCCAAGGAAGTTGAACAGTAACTTTAGGAAGGTAGGATGAAATACATTTTAAAAAAAACAAGATAAGAAAGAAAGAAAATAAATTATTAGAAAGAAAACAAAAAGAGATACAGAACCTTTTTTTAGGCCTTTGGTTTAGTGTGTCATCTGAAAAAGAACTTTAATCACATGGTTCTTAATAGTGCCAAAGTTTGACGTGGATTGACATAACTGGAAGAAAGACCATTACCCTGTGGTAGTCACTGATACCACCTCCCTGAACTTTCTCTGAGTTTTCCTTTAAAGTGCAACCGCAATGGCACTGCCTGCTCGGCAAGAACCCATACAATCAAAGCACAACCAAAAGGACATATCTGAAGTCTCTGCTGCACTAATTTCTACAGAGTTCCAAAACTGCTACTATTTAAACAAAAGGACAGTGATCCTTTACTCATGACAATAATAAACAAATGCAACACTTTTATAGCCTGCCCATGAACACTATGAATAAACGACCTAGACAGACATCCAACTTGCCGCATTCCTTTGATGACAAGAATTCCTGCCATGCCTTTTAGCTAACAGCCAGCTCTGGCAGTGACATGGCTGGGGGTTCTGGCCAAGAAAGAAACGCAGATGCAGCAGCTGCCCAGCCCGTACTGTGCCTACCTGCTGCAGCCACTGCTCCTCTCGGCTTTGGAGACGCTCCGCAAAGCAGCAAACCCTCCTGTTTCAACCGTGTATTTATATAGCATTATCAGTGAAAAGGATCGCTTGCAGGAAAGGAAACACCGAAACCTACCAAGAATCTCCTGTGGTGTAAATACACGCTAGTGAAAGCAGGGAGGGAGATCCATTAGAACTGCCCAGTAGTACGAAAACACATTTCTTCTGTTTGCACTGCTTCCAAAATAATAATGGAAAATTATGAGGAGTGAATTAAGAATGCTTTGTAACAACAGAACCTCTACTAATTACAATTATTTCATTCATAAATAGCTTACGTAGAAACGTGAATCTCCTTTTTTTAACTAAACTTCAATATTGGTGATTTCAACGATTCAAAAGGATGAAACACACGCAGTGTGGTTACTCAGAATGGCAAGGCTGCATTAGATAATTAAAACCCCTCATCCCCTCCCCCCTCACAAAAAAAACAACCGAAAACAAAGCTGCAAGCATTACAAGAAAAAGCAACAGTCCCTATTTAGGAAACAGGCAATTCAAACAGGAGTTGCCGGTGATGTCATTTCATTTATACGTTGCCTGAGTCACAGGTTCCTGAGGAAGTGGTAACACCTACAGAATTACTGTATAAAAGTCAGACTTTGAAGCATGAAATGAAAATAAAGACACTTAAAGACAAAGCAAAACCCCCAAGTAAAATCATACCTACTTTATAGATTTCCTCACCTCTTACATGAATTTGAAAGAAGTTTGCTACTAGAAATTACTTTGCTTGTTCATCTACATCCCTCCCTCACCAGCGAAGCACCGAGCACGGGGGTGGGGAGGAGATGTTCACGGGGAGAGAAAGAAAGAGAGGGAGAAGAAAAAAAGGGACACACAACTGTCAAAAACCGGAGTTCAAATGCAGTCAGAGTGGGCCAGACTTGGAATCTCCATGGCCCTCGCCTTTCCTCCAAGCCTACTGACATGATGTGGAAACAATTTTAGCAGCATTTCTTCGCACAGTTTTAGCCCATACTGGTTTTGATTTAGAAAGTAAAGTCATTCCAGAAATGGGAGGCTAGCTTGCATTTCAAATGCACCGGACTCCGGCAGCACTGCCTCGCAGGGATGCTTCAGCTGCAGTTTCTGAAGAGGGTGCACGCTTTAGACCGAAGGAGAAATTGAGGAAAGCACTACCGACCTCCTCCGTAAGAATGAAATCAGAATAACATCTCCCTTTTCTTATTTAGGTAGTGCATAATAGTATTTCACTAACAAATCAAACAACGAATCATTCTGCTGAGATCTTACAAAAATCAAATGACCTGGTGCCAAAAAGCAAACTGAAGTTACATACAAGCCTAAATTTTTGGATGCTCAAAGGCTACTGAGGCAGCAATCCACAGCCAAAGAATCTAAGAACAGAAAGTAACTGCATGGGAAAGAAGTTAAAAAGAATAACTTTTTAAAAAATTGTGCTTTTGATTTGCAGCAGTACAACACTATATGTACTCTTCCTGTTAGCTTACCAAAATATTTTTTTTAAGAAGTAATTTGAAAATTTTAGCATTTAAAATCAAATGCACGTGTGCATGTGACCTTCAGTTCCAGAGGCAAAGTCCATTGTACTTTATATCAATGTCCTATATAAACATCTATTCAAAGAACAAGAGGAAACAGGCATTGAGGCTGCTATAGTAGATGGAAAGACAGTGTGTAGTCCATGCCAGCCAGGAAACATAACACGTTTGTTTTCAGAACTCCTGACTGCCCCTTTTTACCCTTAAGCCCAAGGAAGCGCGTGCAAGAAGCTACAACGGCAAGGGACCACTGGCCTGATTAAACAGAAAGAAACCATGCTCTTTCGTTTGCAAAGTTCAGCCAAACAGCTGATGGGTTCTGAAGATCTTTTCAGAGAAGACCCTAAATAATTCCACCGGATTTGAAAAAGATGCTATGGTTAAGTCACAACAGGCAGATAATATTGTCAGTTATTGAGGGCAACAATTAGAACCTGAAATTACAGGTGGTCGGAGTACTCATCTGCATCCTTATCCTGGGATGAGATCATTTGAACTGGGAAATTAGGTGAAAAAATTGCTGCCCTAAGATACAGAATACCTTAAGGTACTTCACATCATTGCTGCTCCAGTTTATTGCTATTAATTCTTTTGGGAGTAGCTTCAGTTTCCCTTCCGCAGTGCCAATTTCCTTGGCCAGGTTAAAATAATCCTCAAGTGACTCACTCCAAAGACTTCACTACAACCTGGACAAAACACAATCATTGGCTGGTGGAAGAATACGGATTGCTGAATTTCAGCTACTGTACTGAAGAGAAAAGTGGCTACAAATTAGCCCAAGCCGCAGCCTATTTTGGTTAACACTACATAACTTCAAACAATGATCAACAATACTTCAACAAAACAATGGGTCAGAGCAACAGACCAGTTTCTTAGACCCGGGATAACTCAGAATAAAAAACAGATATTCTTTGCAAGTTCATATAACAAATTTCCATGCACTTTACAGTTGAGGAATTAAATAAAAGTTTAAGAAACCTAGGAGTAGTGCTACCACAAAGCAAGGAGTCCTGCGGTCTGTCCCTTCGTCAATCACGGCTCACTATGAAGAGTCACTATGGTCAGTGGTAGCAGACAAAACGGTATCAATAAAAGTAGAATGAGACTGAAAACACTGTCAACAAATTGTTAGGCTTTTTTATTTCAAAACCTGTCAAGTGCTGCACAAAGAAAAGAATTAACTTTTTAGGAATTATTACACTGGAAAGCTGAAGTGGTAATAGAGAGGGAAAGTGTATATTAATTTCAAACCTAAAGCATTACCTCTGTGGTGCCACAGTATTTTTAAACACTGTTAGGCTTCAGGAGAAGGTCCAGGCAGCTGCAAGGGAAAGAGAGCTGGAACTGAGATGGGACAGGTAGGTAGGTTTTTCATAGGTGAGGAATTTACACATTGCCAGAGTGGGACAGCCCAAATTCCTCCTAGTGTGGCATTTCTGTCTTTTAAAACAGCTAACCCAGGTAGTCTGAAAGAGAAAAGGTGTACTACACACTCGTGAAGGAAAGTTTCATTTTGGCAGGATACGCATGAGCACATCATCTGCACTGAAAAGTTAAAAAAAAAAAAAAAAAAAGAAGAAGAAAAGGAATTAATGAAGCCATGTAAAAAGATTCCAAAAAAAAAATTGTAACAGGCTCTGGATCTGGACATCTTCCAGACTTCTTAGGAAGTCTGCTTAAGTTTACCATGTTGCAAATATTTCTTTCATGGCTCCCTTTGGAGTACAAATGCTTATTTGTTTCTAAGGAAAGTACTGCATTCTTATTTAAAAAACAAAACTAAAAAAACTGGGTACAAAAATTTGGAAAAGTAGCAAGGAAAAATCCCACCATCTACCTGTTCATAATCTCTTCAGCTTTTGCGTACTCTTAATGCAAAGCTGCAGGACAGCCAACACTGAATCGATGGACAGCACGAGAGCGGCTACTTGCACGGTGAGACCAGGGGCCGGACTGGCACTGCAGAACAGCTGGCAGAACGACAAGAAAGGGTGACTATTCGTTAGCTTGCAACATATTTATTTTTGAAAGAATGTGAGCTAGCCTTCCTATTCCCATAAGAATAAGAGTTCAAGGAGAGTCCTAACTCTCTAAGAGATGGTTATACTCTGGAGAGAAACTATATAAAAATACCCTCATGGATTCTGCCATGGCTCTTCGTGGTTCTGCAAGAAACAGGCAGAGTTGTTCTTGATCTTGAACCAGCAGAAAAGCTGGTTATCAGAAGCTTAGAGATCTTTCCACACATTACTGGCATTAATGAGTATCCTGCATCCCAAAGTCTGTTCTCTGTCACATCGCTGTTTTTATGATTTGGCTTGAAAAAGAGGGAGAAAAGGAAATTTGGGAGTTGGGTGAACACTGACCAACACTGTCCCAGAGCAGCGTGATGATGAAGTAGCTAGTGGTGGGCTTGGAAGTGTCAGGTTAATGGTTGGAGTTGATGATCTTAAGGGTCTTTTCCAACCTAAATGATTCTATGATTCTATTAGCAATTCCAATGAGACTAGTTAACATACATTTAGCAGGAGCTTGTTCAGTAAGAGGGGGAAACACGTGCTATGATATGATCCTACAGTGCATAGCAAAAAGTTCAGAAATACATAAAACCCATTTCAGTAAGAGTTTTCGATCAGAGCACAAGTGAGAAATTATAAGAAAATGCTTATATATGGAAAAATTATTCAATTTTACTAATACTTCTGTTGCATATATTTAAGGTGAGCAGCCAAATCTTATATAAAGAAATAGATTTAGAAAGAACATTATACAGGAAGTGGAATAAGAATATCAAAGATGACAATAAAGAAATTTTAGTTTATGTCACTGGACTTTGCTGAGGACACAATACCAAAGCCATACATAACACAGGGAAGGGAAAAATATTTTTCCAGGCTCACACTCAATGATTTTAAGGGCTGGAGTAATCACTACACTTTCCTTTATGTGCCAAAAAGAACTGTTGTGCTGTTGACTTCTACTGAAGCAGAATCTCCCTTTAGGTCTTGGGAGTCATGAGCTTCCTAAGAATATAAATCCTATGGTTCCACTCCTTGGTGATTTTCTCGACCAACCTGTCTGGGCCATCATGAATCTTTCTTCACAGACCTAAGTGTAATTTTCAAATTTGTGCCCTTTCTCCCTTGAAGAGCCCAATGTTGAAGACTTAAGACTCAAACTGGCCCCATGCTCAACAGAATATATTCTCATGTGGGCTGAACCACCTACTGGCTATGATTCTTCTGGCTTTAATGGCGCCAGAGCAATTTACATGTGATATAAAGGGCATGTCCTAAGTGAAATTTATTCCCGATTGACAGACTATGACACAGGTGAAGAGGAGTTAACAGCAGATTGTGAAAGCAAGGACAACAGCAAGTGAGGGCTTTAAAGAAGAAACTCTCATACAGAATCTCACTCTCATGAATGTGGTATTACTCCGTAACAAATCCTAGACTTCAGCCAGCAAACACATTGAAGGGATGACACTGAAGAAAAATTCTAGTCAGTAGAAGTGTGAAAGCAAAACAGAAGCTGTCATTCCACGAGTTTCTATAACATTCAAGCACAAAAATGATGTCAACAGCTCTCCATTGAGATCTGTGATCTTCTAACACTATTATCCCCAGATGTGATATGTAGGTGTCACAGTTGCGTTCTGTGAGATACAGTCCCACCCACGCTGCCATATAATGCCACTACATTTCTGTTAGACACTTTAGGAAGACAAGTAGGTTCCTCTGAGGCTGCTCATTCCCTTTTCCCAACAGATTTGATTTACACCTGAAAAGCCATGGTAGCTGTCGGGTTCTACAATGAAAGTGTGACTTTGGGCTCTTCATTGATGCCTAGGAGGTCATGGCAGCACAAATAAAATTTAAATCCTACCTCCTTCATGAAGAAAGGTAAAGTTTAGCTTCTTCCATTAAACACAATAACTGGAGCTGAGGTCTGTGCTGAAATGCTGCCATTAAGGGCATACAAGCTAGTAAATGAATGTGTTTATCTGTTAATAGTATTTGAATGTGCATTCATTCATTTGAATGGATTCTCATGATTTCTCACTCAGTAAAAGCCTAGAAATTGAGTAAAAGCAACATAAGAACAATTCTGGTCTGCAAGGAGAAAGAAAACAACATTATAGTTAGACAACGGAAGTTATTGCAAGTCAAACTGAAGTGTTTCTGAACATCAGAGACATCTGGGAAGCATATGTACAGGAAACAGCTCAGCCTGAGAGAGTTATATGTTACTGAAATTACAGAGGTAAGGAAACATTATATTAACCCTGAGTTTTGAACCTTTCGATCTTCTATTCTTCTGCCATTAAAAAGATACTTTCAATGTAAAGCTACAATGTAACTTTAATATAATAAGCAGAGTTTCAGATATTTAAAATAATTATTAATGTTTATCAGATTTCAGAAAGAGGCCTAGTTTTTAAGTTTTATATAACCAAAAGCTGCAAAGAGACTTTTATACTCCACGGTCAGCAAAAAGATAAAAACGCAGATGCATTCCCTTTAAACTATGCTGGTACTGATTCATGACTCCAGTTGGACTAGCATGGCTAAAAAAAATGGAAGTCATTTGAGCTCATAACTAATTACGTACATTAACAAACCGCTTTTAAATGGCCACAGCATGTTATCAATCTTATTGTTCATTACCTGGCCACCAAAAGATCAGTTTCCTATAATTACTAGTCTTTCAAAAAATATATTTGATTCATATATATTTTTATATTACAATGAAGTTAGCTAAGCAAGACACTCCCTTAAGGCTACTTCGAGAAACCACATAAATGTAATTAATAGGATAGTTAAAAGAAATAGAAACAAGAGCTAATTTAGACACTTGATGCACACCTCAGCACGTTTCAATAAATCTTTTATGATGGGAATCTGGGAATTGCAGATATCCTTGCTTTTAGGCAAATTGACCTGACAGAATTTCTCCTGATGTGGCATAAGAGAGAAGCTGTGAAATATTCAGAGCTTATGTTAAGGAACTGCACTGGTTTCAGCTGGGATAGAGTTAATTTTCTTTTTTAGTTGCTGCTGTGTTTTGCATTTAGTATGAGAATAATGGTGATAACACATATTGCTTTAGTTGTTGCTAAGTAATGCTTACATTAAGTCAAGGACTTTTTTTCAGCTTCCCATAGAAGCTGAGAGGGAGCATAGACGGAACAAGCTGGGCAAAGGAACACTCCATACCACAGACATCATGCTCAGTATAGAAATGGGGGTTGGCTGGGGGGAGAGGGAATCCATGCTCACTGCTCGGGATGGGATGGGCAATCGATCATCAGTGAGCACCTGTATCGCATCGCAATTTTGAATATTCTTTTACCATTATCACTATTATTATTTTCTCTTCTGCTAGTGTTCTATTAAACTGCCTTTATCTCTCCCTACCCTACTGGGGCTCCTAGCTGCCAGCTGGGGTAAAACCACAACAGGAAGGAACTAAAACAACTGGATTGACCAACTAATTTTCAAAATATACATGGGGAATAAAGACTGCTTGGCAGATAATGCTATTTACATTTTTTTCTGAGTTAGCCCATAATCCCCACAATATAAAGCCATAAAAGGTATTTCAAATATACTTCTAAAACACTTCCAAGTTTAAAAAACCATAGATTCACATTCAATTTTGTAATAATGTACTTCGGTATTTTACAAATCCATTTTTCTCAAGTTATCTTTTAAACTCAAGGATTCTTAAACTACTGTTTGTGCTCAGCCATAATCTCTGAAGCCATTCCTTATGTTGCAAAAAACAAAAAAAACCCTTAAAATCGAACCAAAATGAAAATCAGAATTGGTCTTTTATAACTCCTGTAAAAGTACTGCATGACAGCATCCAAGAATAGCAAAGTCAGAGGACCAATTTCCTACT
Organism: Anarhynchus alexandrinus; assembly: GCA_008711295.1. NCBI lineage: Eukaryota > Metazoa > Chordata > Aves > Charadriiformes > Charadriidae > Anarhynchus > Anarhynchus alexandrinus. Next base: position 1,196,542 of record VUYV01000149.1, on the reverse strand, counting down.
TCTGTTAAGCGTTTCTCTACAAGTTTAGACTAAATCAATGATTCTCCCCAAAAAGCAACTTTTACTACGTAACTGAGCCTTCTCTAAACTTCAGGGGAGTCTTATGATATACCAACGTACTTTGGTCAAATCATTTTTTTTCCATAGCATGAAATTATGAGATCTATCCAAGAATAACACTTCCATTGACACCGGCAAGAACAATCACGTTATAACAAAGAAAAGGGAATCAACTGTACTATAAATATGTACTTTGAAACAGCAAGCAATGTGTTGTAGGCAGTAGGTATAGGTTCTTACCTACTCCTGCTCTCCTTTAAAGATGCAGTTTAACTCCCAATAGCAAAATATTCTCAATTTTAACAATAAATTCCAACTAAAGGGGCACAAATCTGGGAAAGATGAAAAAAGACATTAAGACATACTGCTTGGACATGTCCATTGGCAAGCAAAATAAAAACTGGGACAAACAAAACACTGAAGTTCACTTAAGCAGCATATTTTATACATAAGCCATATTTAGAAACTTAAAAAAAAAAGGAAGACAAGATTTAAACATAACCACATTTCTTTAGTTATTTACATAATAAAAATGAAAACGTGGAGAGTTATATCCATAACTGACTGGTTTTAAGGTGAAGATACTAAGGTCAAAATGTGGATTATATTTGTTTGTATTTGTAGCAGTCAGAAAGGGTAAGCAATCATTAACTTGTCAAATAACAGATAAAAGGCAGCGCTGCAGTCCAAAGTAGGTCATCTTCCACCTTATTCAGCTGATTTTCAGACTGTTTCGTCATCACTCATGTCCCAGATCTGCAATAAAAAAGGAAATGTAATTTTAGTTTGTGGAGTTTGAATATGCTTTTAATATACCTTCACAAAATTAGTATTACTATTTAAAAGGAAGAATAAATAACATTTATGGACTGTTGACTAGCACCAATGGAGCTTTACATAAAATTCAGTATTTTTCTCTTCTGTCAACAACCTACACATCATTCATAATTTCTAATTTTGGGGCCCTTTGTTAACATATACTGTTCAGCATTCGTTCCTGAACTGTCCAGTTTGGTTATTTGCTATTTACTATCATTTACAGTAAGCTGTAGACCAGAAACCAGCCATTTTGTTTTGGTTCGCTGATTCATGGGCACATACTTAATCTAGATAACAACTTATAATAAATAGAATGCTTTACTAAACACTGCAGAGAATTTTCAAGACATTCATGAAGAACTAATCATTCTCCAAGACTTCATTTTGCACCCAAATATTGGATCTCATAACTAGCAGCATAAAAATGAAAAGTTACATGGAAATTTGTACTTTCCTATTCTTTAAAGTAATTTAAAAACTATACTTTTACCTTGCTATTTGCCCATGTTCACTAAGTGGTTGTAGATTGGGGGGAAAAAAGTGAATATTTTCAGAGAACATCAAGGAACCTGGTGTCCTTGTGAACATACTGTGGCAAGTGTTATAAATTCACAGCAGTTACCAGGGAGCAGAACACATGATCTGAGGAAAAATACAGGGATTTGCAAGCACGACTAGTTAGTGGGGCACAGGGGGAGAAGAGAACGTATTCTGAATATATGCTACATGCTTTTTCTTGCAGAGAAATGTGGGTGCTCTTAAAAGGCTTTTTATGATTTTTTGGAGGTTTAGCTCATGGCAAATAGCCTCTTTCCACTTAGGAGGGCTTGCAGTAGCTTGGGATCAGGACTAGCATGGGTATTGAGCTTTGGGTTGGGTTTAATAATATCATAGTGTCAATTTTGTAATATATACAAATTCATCTCCGACTTAGAGCATTTCAAACTTGCCTAAATTAGCAGCAACACTGCTGGAGTACCATAGCAAGTCTTTTTGATTACAAGAATGCCATTTCCATGCCATACAGCCCTCAAAATTGTGAGCCCCTCCCTGCAAATGACCTAACAAAACAAGAGCAGCATCAGTCCTTTGTCCCTCTGGAAAATGAAATTCAGTTCATTTGTTCTAAAACATAATTTGTGTGTTGGCATCAAGCAGCTCACTAAGTTATTCTCTCATTTTACATCCTGACCACTAAAATGTATCTATCCAAAGAAATACAGAATGCAAACATTTATTTAGACTGTAAATTCTTCAGGGCACAAAGCAGTATTTTACATGCGTACAGTGTCTAGTACAATGGGGCAGTGTTCACAGTTGCGTTGTCTGACACACATGCATTAGTGTTAGACAAATAAAAAATACAAACAACCCCATTTTCTAGACAGGCAACAATGAGTACTGACCTTACAGCTTTAATAAACCCCTTCACAATGAAATGTAGTATTTCTGGAATTTGAAAACATTCTGAAAAAAGCTCTTCAGACTCAACCTCAGAAAGCCGTTACTCATATAAAATCAAACCTTTCTATGCAGTGCTACAAGCTGTGTAAAATGAAAACTCTGAATGGCAAGATTTTCTTAATTCCTAGAAGCGTTGCAAAATGGTGGTGTGAATCTTTATGGAAAATACTGAAGGAACAGTTTGTTTACAAAAGGAAAAAAGAGTTTTCATCCTGCCCTAGATGAGCAGCTCGGAGCTTGCCAAGGCAAACACAAATGTCCAGCTCACCAGTCAGGGTCAAGGATGTGGAAAATAAATACAAAAAACAAAATCTTTAAATAGAGTTTATGGTATGATTCAAGCTGGCAAAAAGCAAGAAATCCAAAGTTCAGAGTGACAGTCCATCTCTGTCTAGCCCACTCTAGTTTTTGAAAACAAAGCCCATAGATCGTAACCCTCACAAACACATCCCTCTGTCCAAGCAGCACAGTAAATACTTTTAAAAATACACCAGGAGGTGATTCAAAGGCAAAAGGGAAAGAAGCCAACTGACAGCCCTAAAAAAGTCTTATCTACTAAGCAGATATACCGGGAGCGTAGCCAGCTTCTCTGCTCTGTGCTTTCCCATCATCTCTGCGGATCTGCACAGTGTGGGTGAGAAGGCAACTACACCCCCCGTTCTGTTAGGTTGGTTTGTTCAGAGAAAGGCTGGTACGGGTGCCAGTGACATTAGAAATTTTGTGACGTGCAAATACTTCCATCCAGGAACTGGCTAGCTGTTCCATACTTCCTGTAAAGCTCAGAGAGCCTTTTTGCTTTACACATCCAATGTGCAACGCTTGCGTTACTAACACGCCATACGACACAAGCAGCAGCTCCAATGGCACTGAAAGTTCTTGTTGTTGAAACTAAAGGGAAGAAAGCAGTTCCCCGTATTTGGCCTTAAGAGTGGAGGGCAGGCAGCCCATAGAGGGCCTCAAGTAACTTGAAGACTAACAGTGCAAGCAGATCCCCCAGCCAGCAGCAGCGCCTACTAGGGAATTTAAGAAATAGAGTATTGTTAACAAGAGGATGGAAGTGAAAAGATTGACAATTCATTTCTCCTATCTAAAGCACAGCTCTTTTCTAGGAGTCTTTTAACATAAAAATATTTGCAAAAAGACCGAAACTGAGGTTCACAGGTATTTAACTGCTATGCAAACATCCTGGATTGAGAATTATTTTTAAACGTTTGAAAAGTATGCTATTACTGCACTTCCAGAAGAACAGGCAGTTTTACAAGACAGTTTATGCTTCATCTGCCTATCAGAGCAGTCACAACCATAGCACGGTGTGCTGAATCTTCCTAAGGTTTACAAAGAACAAAGCAGTAGTACCTTAAAAATGACATGCAGATGAGAGAGAAGAACATGGAACAAAAGGGGAAAATTTTATACAAAAGTTACCAATTGCATGTTAACCTAAAGAAAACAAGCTACATGATACTGTGCAAAGTAAGTTGTGTTAAATGTCAATACTGATAGCTAAGTACATCATAGGCTTTTAGTTAATAGCAATACACCTTTTCATGAAAAGACATTTAAAATACATAGAGTATGACTACACAAGCTTTGGCTATTACTTGAAAAGAGTGAAACTTTTAAGAGGAGAAATCGTGAAATACAGACAAGGTCTAAAATGATTGTCACGCCAAGAATCTGACATCCAACCCAGGCTGTGAATTTGGATTTCGTTCTCACTTCTCCTCTGTCCTGCAGCCCACCTGGGTGAGTCAAACCTAAACGCAGCTACAGGCAGTGACAGGAGAAGTCATAAACTATGGAGATAAGCCAGCTGTCAAAACCAACGCAGTCTGTACAAATCTGGACAGATTATCTGAATGCACCTGTTTCTTCAAATACCTGCTTTTATATTCAAACTTCTTTGTAGAGGTTCTTAAATTTCAGATGGAAATTACGTCTATTCACGATAAGAGAATTCCCGCACTTGGTTTCTTGAAATGACAAGCATTATTTTCTTACATAATGGGAGGAATGGGGAAAAAACCCTGTGTATCAACTTAACTGTTCGCAAGTTCCCACTGATCGATTTTACACAGTTCCAGATTGCATGTTCAATAAATCCTAATGAATAGAGAGTTTTGCATTTCCTTCATACAACAATAACACCCGGTACCTGAAATTTAACTTCCACCAAAATTGGTGTTCACCTACTGAAGCAGGTAGTGACTCTGCATCTTAGAATTCAAAATTGAATTCACGTGTAATTCAAATAGATAACTACTGTTTATCCTATAAATAAACTTGCAAGAATATAAATGTACCCTTAGGGGATTCTTAAAAGTTTCTTGCCAGCATGGATCTAGAAGGATTTGCCACAAAAATGGCTACCTCATTAAGAGAGACAACACAAACAAACAAACAACCCCCACAAATACTATTTTCTACATACAACTGAGACAAATTTACATGCACATGTACCAAAACACTCTGCTTAGAAAAACCTGGAATACTTTTATTATGCAAACCACAGTATTTACTATGTTATAAAAGCTCCGAATAAGGTGAAGAGTAAAGAGTAAAATTCTACAGGCAGAGGCAAGGGCTGAAAATTACCCATTACATATATCAAGCAGCACAGCTGAGTTTCACATGAGAACATACAGCTTCTCAGATCAATTAAGGCTTATCATATCTTAGTCTTTGATTTAGAAATGTACACTCACTCAGGAAATCTAAACAAATGAAAAAAAGAATACATTCGAGCATATGTTTAAATTTCAAGCAACTAAATTATTTTGTAGCTGTGAAATGTGAGCTTTTTGATACATATTAGGTTAAACATGTTTTTGTTCTATGGTCTACCAGAGAGACAATACATCACAATTTTGGCAGCCTAAATTACTTTACAAAATATGCGGGTATGTGTGTCTAAATATACTTGTACTAGAAATGAACTAGACAGGGCAGGCTGCACTAACACTCCTCGTGCAACTTGTTCAGTATTCTTCTTGGTCCACTGGCTGTGTCTTCCAGGAATGGCAACGGAAATGAAATTGCACCTTGAAATTCATTAAATGTCAGCAAGTTCTAACACGCAGCTTTTTCAGACTTCATGGTATAGACTGAGGGATAATTATAAAGTTCAGCACCCTCCTTTCATCTTGGATACTTGATGCACAGTAAGCACTACCCTTCATCTTACTGAAACTGAAAACACTTCAAGCATTTTGCATATTTGACAATTCCTTCCCCATCCCCCTTTCCCAGAGGAAAAAAAGCCATAAATGAACAACGAACATGAACCATATTCTACACTAAGGTGAGCATTTAGCTTTGTTCAGAATTTATATCCAGATGCATGTCAGAGCCTGCATAGTGCACTCTACGGTAAAGTATTTTCTTTGCTATCTAAGAAACCAAGGTAATGCACTTAAACAAGGATCCCCTCTTGCTCCCAGTGGCAAGAGCTCATCCTACAACAACCGCAGTGGTTCCCCAACAACGCCTGTTCGCCCAGTCCACACCTCACCGATTTCTATGTCTGCAGCAAGATATAGCTAATGATTTTTTCAGAAATGGCTGCTAACTTTCTATAATTAAACTACAGCTAATGTCAGTTTTGGCTACAACCTGAAGAATTAACTACAGACTACCAGATACTTGTTACTTCAGCTGACACAGAAATTACAAACTTAAACACACACAAAAAGAAATTAACCTTAAAAAAAAAAATCAAAGCCAAGGATTATAAAAACTGCCTTTCTTTCTTCAAGCTGCTTTATTTAAATAGCAGGTAGAGAAAATTGTGGATAATTTTTCCAGATCCCTGTACACAATGGTCCTACCCTAGCTAGCTGACACAACTGACAAATTCCTGGCATCCCTTGTACCTACACAGGTTCTTTTTTTCTGTCTCTGCTAGAAACTTCACAGCCTTTTCTGTCCAAATGGTTTACTATCTTGCAACAAAATTCAAGTCCATCAACTTTGTACCTTTTTTTCAATGATGGTGTCCCTGACTGATGCTTGTTTTCCCTTTATAGCCTTTCCAAAATTCTGTATTTTCAGCCCATAACCACAGCTTAAAATCTAGGTCAAGGTCACGAGGAATTCTCATTTTGATCTCAACCAACAGCAGCCGTTCTTCTTGCAATTCTCTTCAATATATATATGTATAATACCTCTTACGAGTGGCCTCACTTTTTATATAAACTGCAAACATTACCCCTCTCAAAATCACCCTACGATTTCGATATCACCAGCAGCAGTATGTTTAAGAATGCTGCCGTCATCTTTCAGGACATCTAATCTTTTTTTCCTCTGATGCCCTCAGTTCTATCAAGCTACAGGTCTCTTGAATTCGATTTTCTGTCCCTTTACTGTTATCCTTTTTATCTAGCACCTAGTGCTCTAGGAGCTTGGGACAGAGGGATTACAGTCTTTTTCTGAAAACGTCCTCTTTCAAGATCGGCTTTATACTTTGTTTGACCTACCTACATTTGAGCTATTACTGCAACAGTTGGTGAATACGCAAATTCAGCAAGCTCCTTAGCGCATGGGCTTAGTCGCTCAAACGCCAGAAACCAGACCATTTTCTAAATATCTTGTAGAACTGGCATCTGAAAATTCCAAAGACTTTGAAAGCTATCTTTAAGAACAAAACAGAAAAAGGCAAGTAACCAGTACAGAAAGCATTTGTTTACAGTGTAACTCTTACCTAGAAAGCCTTTTTAATATCCTCTAATAATACATTCCAAACAGATACACAAACAGTAGCACTGGACAGTAATTAGTCCCTTCTGTTATTGTAGCAGTTTTCCTAGGTATTCATCAGATTATTATATGAAAACGTTAATAAAAAGGTTTGGTTTTTTTTTTACATGACTAACAGTTAAAGAAACAATACAATAAAAGACACAAAAAAAATGCATACTAGGGTTTTTTTGGTACAAGAATGCCTTAGACACATTTCCTTCCATTGTTTCTTGTTTTACAAGAAAAAAAAACAGAACAGAGAAGCAAGCAAATACAAAACCAATTTCTCTCCCCCTCTAAAAGTGCTTTGAAGCTGAAAAAGCCTTTTTTTAGGGCACAGCACTTGAGTTGTTGGAATGACGTATACCTAAGAGGATAGTTTCTACTATTAAGTTTTTTCCTCAGGCTCCGAAAAACTGAAAACAAACAAGTGTAAAAACAAACAAACAAACACCCCCCCACCAAGCACCAAGATGATTGCCATTATCCTATTTGTATGGGATTTTAACCTTCATTTTACTACCACCAAACGGCAACTATCTAAACAGAATGTGTGTTTGAATGAAGCCACAATTCACGTAAATACTGTCATAGTAATGATCAGATCTGATATAAACTCTTTGACTGAAATGAAAATGAAAACATTATAGTATATAAAAGTACACATTCAAATTCTTCTATCATCTTCCTCCTTTGATGTGCTTAGATCTTATATTAAAAATAAATATATGTGAAAGTCTATATTCATTACATTTCTAAATCCTGCAAAAAAATCACAATGTAGATGTAAACACACATTTACTTTCAAGGGTTGCACAGACTTGTACAGGAAATCAGGATCATATACATAAGTGGATTTCTCAGAATAATTAAACCATTTATACATCTGAGTCTATGCCATTCCAACTACACAGACTTTATTTGTTTTGCTGTAAATCAATAGCATGCCATGTTCCACTACATTGTTTTAATTTGCAGGTGCTGCACAATTGTTGTCTAAGACCTGTAAATTAGCTTTCAAGTCATACAGAATCAAACATTCGATAATTACTGATTAAAAAAGAGCAGCGGTTTAACTGCACAAGCTATTCAACTGAATTTCAGAAACAATAAAGAGATTATAAAACATGATACTTAAGGTACACTCAGTGTTCTAACGCCCAGACTGAGCTCGACTGGAGGATACCTCTCTAAAGCATTTTGGCCATTCCTTTGCTCAAAGCAGGGCCGACTAGATCAGGTTGCTCAGGGTCTTCCCCAGCTGAGTTTTAAATATTTCTGAGATTTCACAGCCTCTCTAAGAATCCTGCTCCAGAGTTTTACTTTCCCTCAAAACATAAGATTAAATAATCTCTTGAAACAAGGATCATCTTTGTCAAATTAGCCCATACCTGTCAGATATCCATAAATATGCCCTCTGTCATTACTATCCTCACAATGCTTCCTTACAGCACCCACGCATGGTTGACGGAGCAACACCTTCCTGAGAGGAACAGAAGACTCATCTACTTCCAATCTTTTCAACAGCTTAGATTCTAAGTTACAAAGGTACGGTTCTATTTACCTAATAAACCAGATAACCCTTACATTCAAAAGAAATTCAGGCCATAACTATATGGCAGTCAGACAGGGGGGACGTTCCTGGATGTGCGTTCTGACAGTCTGCATGAAGGGTCAACCATCTCTCCCCACTCTTCATGGAGACAGAGATTTGGGGTGCAAGGACGAACTTAGATTGGTATTTGCAAACCACGTCACATCACAAACGGAGACTGCCAAATGTTATTAAGACCCTTCAGAACCAGAAAAATCTCCCTCTTATTTTCAAAAAACACCCCAACTTCTACAAGTAAAAAAAAAAAGTCCACAGAAATCCCTGAAGTTGTATTGAGTGATTAAAGTGCACAGACCATTTTCAGGCGCGACAGGGAATCCCATACCAATACAAAGTATCATTGGAGGGTCACCTAACTCAGATGGGAGTCCAGGTTTCAGCCCTTTGCCTAAGGTATTTTCTTGTTTGATCAACCAAGCTCCATCTTCACAAAGCGTAGCTGGCAAAGACCAACAAAACATGCATTACTCTAAATAATTCTGAAATCAACAATATGCATCCTTTTCAGCTCAATTCCCATTATCAGAAAATAATATTTGGCAGAAAAAACTGACACAGATTTCCCACATGCATTTATGTCATCTTACATGCACATTTTGTACACGTATTTAGTATAAACATATTTCCTCTAGTGCACTGTATATAACACATAAGTAGTAGAAAACTTGAAAAGCAATCAAAATATGAATTCATTACAGTTTTGATTTATCCAGTGACCCCACTGATCTCATCATTGCTTCCATGGAGATACATGTGGTGTATACACAACATTTCTATCTTGTGGAGGAGGTTATCAAGAAGTTACAGGAAACCTTCTCCTCTCTCCTCTTATGCAGAAAGAATGCTCTTCATACAGTTAGAAACTAAAATAATTGCTGAAGCCACCATGAATGAATAAAGGAAGATGGCTTCCAATACTAAATGCATAAATGGTAATTGGATTTTTATTTCACGTTACACAGTTCAAAACCTTAGAGAAGAAGAATGCATTTGTATTAAAACCTTGCATGCCAGTTTCCCCCATGATTATTATTAAAGACCTACATGTCACTTTCTCCATTATGTTTATCAGATATAATAAATAAATACTACACAGAAAATTGCAAGTGTTGGTATAAGAGCACAACTAGTAAAATATTTAGATATTAAAGGTAGAAACCTTCTCCAAATACAACAGGCAGACCAGGTTTATGGTTTAATTCTACTAAAACCCTATTGTTTTAAATGGACAGAAAATTAACAAGAGAAAGCAGAAGGTGCATCAGCAATAACAGACCTCTGCAAGCACACTGCCTCACTCTTAAAGTATTTGCTATGCCCATACATTACACAATTTTCTAAATAACATAGGCAGCCTCCAGTTCACTTAAAAACCCGTGTAGTGACTCGGGACACAGTTCTGACACTACATGTCCAATCCAGATTCAGCTGAAAACTCCTGCAACTGTCGGATTTATTTTTATACCACTTCCATTAATACGGAAATAACTGAACAAACGAGGTTTTTGATGATACTGTGCAGAGATTTTTGTGCTAGGAGGGTATTGCGTGACTCTTAGGATTCTGTAACCCTCTTCAAAATTGCTTTTGATTTTCTGACCGCATAATTTCAACATCTGTTGGACTAACAGATCGTTTGCGAATCCTTGTATGTCGCCTAGCAATCAAATCTCCTCATTTAATTCTCTTATTTTCCCTTGCTTTATCTGTCCTGCTAGACCTGCTTTAACAAAGTGGGAACCCGCTTGGCTCTCCTGTGGGTCTCTTTCATTCCCAGTAAGAAAGCAATGTTCTACCAAGCTCCTGACGGTATCTGAACCTTATTTCAGCCTGATGGCACAAAACTGTTGGAGGATGGCATGACCACACCAAGGGATTTGTTTCTTTGACTGCAGCAAATTGTTCACCAATTCAAAAATCAAACCCACTCTGTCGCACTTCATTATTTGTAACCCAGTGCTCTGAAAAAGAAGAGCAATAAACACAGCCCCTCCAATGTAATCTATCTGGTACCAAATAATCTTTTTATTACAAGTCTATTTAGTCTAGTGAAGCTTCGCAAAGCGCTGTTACAGCATTTCTGCAGTACCAGAGGAAGAGGCAGTCTGCAGCACGCTGAGCTCCGGAGCTCTGTAAGGCAGAGGACGTTGCAGATGTGCTATAGTAAAGGCTTCCAGTTGCTTACAAGCCAAACAGCTTGTTTTGGCTCAGAATGCTCTTTCCCCCCCATATGGGATTACTTTGATCTTTTTGCCTATTTTATGATTGCAATTACTCTGAGTTTATGGGATCAACAGGGACCGCAGGAAGAACACGTTAATCCAACTGTGAACGACGGAGTGAGAAGCTACTTTTAAAAGTCTGATTGCAGGGCAGCAAATATAGTTAGTATGTTTTCAAAATGGAAATATAAACCAAAGCTGCTATATGAATTTTCCATGAAATCCATCTTAAAACAAGCAACAGATCTCCTGCACTATGAAAACATACTTTGTGGCACTCAATTTACCTTATCTTAAATATCCCATTTTTTTCACTTCACCTCCTCCCCCCAAAGAACAAACTGGAATATATTTATGAGGTTATTCTGCATAATTTTGAACAATTAAGTGTTTTAATTCAAACATAAAACTGTAAAACAGGGCAAGGCCTACAGGGATATATGCTCTCGTGCTGCGATTCCCAGCAGGTTGCACGAGCCAAGCAATGTCAGGCTACACCGGCACCCAACTGAGACGCATCCCCAGAGGCACAAACTGCAGCAGAACGCAGCAGCGCTGCCTTTTCCTCGGGCTGCGCTCGGCCTTTTGTGCCAAGAGGAGCAGGACCAAGCGACAGTTTGACAACATGCTGTGAGTGACACTTTTTTGGACAATATTCAAAACCAAGGGCTTACTCGTTTATAAACATTTAAGATCATACTACACTTCAAAAAATGGTTTTCTTTTCAGTAGTGAATAAAATGATTCATTTTACTGAGTTTATATAGCTCTTCATTTCCTTACAGAACTGATAATAAACAGAAATTAAAAGCAAATATATTGCATAGGGGAAAACTGAAGACTTGATATAAACTAAAACACAAAAGGTACTCTATAAATAATTGAAACATTAAGCTATTGTTTGCAACTCCTCTTTTTAAACTGAAAAAAAAATACCTGAGGATCACTCTCATGTTAATTTAAATGTTTGGGTCTAAATTTGAGAAACATAAGAGCATCTTGAAGAACCACAATATGGGTCTCAGGCAGGCAAATGATTTTATCCAACATAAACACCTTACAAGAACTATTCTGATCATCTCTTTACTTTGGCAACATGTGACCCCGCTCCCTAAATATGGATCTTGTCCTGTGTAAACCAGTATACTTCTGCTTCACGGTGCTCACTAACAAGCTGCATTCTGGATTGCAACTCCACATATCATCAGCTCATTCTTATCCGTTCTGACTCAACACCAAACTTTTCATAACGTTTTTTTGGCTCGATGGAATATTCCTACGAAATGCCAGTGCTGCATTCACCAATTGTGTAATGGAGAAGACTTTAAAAAAACCCCAATAAAACAAAACAACAACACACCCCACCCCCCCAAAAAAAACCCTTTAACACAAAATATGTTTTTCCCAGGAGTACTATTCTTCTAAAGCATCCTCACTGGGAGCTCAGAAAAGTGATACAATTTCATATTTTCTGTAAAGCTGTCCACATCTCTTTGATTAACCTTTCAAACTGCTGCTACTTTATTGCAAAATTTATTGAAAAGCTTTTATGTAATTCTAATAGTTCTCTTCTAGTGTGATAAACAAATGAATTACAGTTCTATTGAAACAGTTCTTTCTCCTCATAACAGTATATAAAAAAAAATGTTGTAACCAAGAACTGAGGTTTTGATTTCCTCCACATCAGAGATGGATGTTTTTCCCCATTTTGTTTTTTATTATGGGTAACAGGAAATATTTTCTAAGGAGCTAAATTTGAATTAAAGTCATATCATACCCAGGTTGTGGTAGAAGAAACTACAAAAATAACAACATTAGAGAAAAGGAGTTTCAAAAGACATAAATGAAGTTTGGTTTCTTCATAACTGTAAGCAGGGAAGCATTAGCTAAGCACCAGTCAGTTCTGCCTTTGAAATCCTCTCCTTTTTTCTCCACTCAGTAATTCAAACCATCCTGGACATTAGATTCTGTCTTTTTTTGAGCTACACATCCAGACAATTTAAAACTGTATCACAAACATTTTTAACATTGTTCTATTTGTCCAGGGGTCCTTGGGAAAGCCCACATTCACCTTATGGCTTAAATTCCCCTAGTTTTTTCCTCATTGTTCTGAAAGTTATGCCGATTGCATCAGTCCCATTCAAAGCACAGATTTATCATTTAGGTCTGTTATTCCAACTACAAATCTGTTTGTGTCTGTGTGTGTGCTGGCAACACATTCTCCCACGTCTCACAAACTCCTTGTCTTTATCTGTACATTATTTCACTGTACAGCCCAAGCCAGCTCCTATCTTAAGTTACAGACAACATGTCATTCTGCCATTGAGGACAGCTTCCGTTGTCCACTCATATATTTTATCAGTTACTACGGAACTTTCTCCCACACTGAGATAAATCTCCCCACACAGGGGATAAATTCTCAACCAAAATTCTACGATAACGAGTTGATAACTTATTCTTTGATATTCAAACTACTACAGACAGTAATTTCTTTTTTTGGGGGAGGAATTAAAACAGGATATTAAAAGCTTTCTTTCCTTTTGAAAGCTGTTCCTTTCATTGCACCTCTGCACAATATTTAATATAATGATCCACGGTCTAGTCTCATTGTAAAGATGAAGCAAAGTTTTCCTTCGGCTTCACAGTTATGAGCTGTTTCTTCCACTGATAAGATTATGTAGTCAACAAAACTTGGCATAGCCAACCTTTATAAATTATTCCAGATATACACAGCTATAAATGAGAAAATAAGCTCATTTAGAATTGTGATTTTTATAAATCATTGCTCTACCAGTGCACTCGTCAGATATGGAAAGCTTTGAAGAAAAAGGAAGAAACTTCCTAGACACCTATATTTCACCCAAATGAATGATTTTCTTTAAAAAAGCAATTCCTTTCTCTAAGACAAAATATCAAGTCAATATCTCCCTTCAGTTTCTGTATCCAACAGTAAAGTACAGAAGAAAACCCTTTATGAAAATATATTTTTAAAATTTATTTTGCTCAACTTTGATTTAAACTAGCTTTTACCATTGAAAACGTGTACCAAGAAATTCAGGGAGTAAACAGCACATAAAGTTTACCAAGTTAGATACTTCTGTAACTTCTTAGTAAAGTATTTCCTCTCTCTGTTCCAGCAAATAATCAACCGTGGAATCAGATAACAGACTTCTCAGAGGAGCACATACAGAAATAAGAAGAGGCAATGGGCACAAGTTGCAACAAGAGAAATTCTGTCTGGATATAAGGGAAAATTGTCAAGTGGCAGTGGGCAAGCACTGGGACAAGCTTCCCACAGATTCAGCCCTGCACTGAGGAGGAAGCCGGACGTGATGACCTCCAGAGCTCCCTTCCAGACTCAGTTTTCTATGATTCTGTAACATATTGAATAACTGGTGGTTAGGTGTTATAATTTAAGTTGTATCAACATGATTATGTTACTCAGGTGAATTAGTTATATTTGTCAGGAGCGATTAAATCCTCTAGTGGCTTTAGCATCTTAACTGAATTTTATTTACTTTAAAGGCTTATTTGTTGGTGGGGTAGGGAAAGAGGGGATGGCATTTCTTTTTCATGTGCTGCTCAGCATGCACCATGGTGAAGTTCCATTTCCAGCCAAAAAACCTAGGTAGCAAAGTTTTAACCACATACTGTATCATTATTTTAATACAGAGCAAATAATCCATACTTATTAAAAATACATGTTTTGTAATTATTCTTTTGAAGGTCATGGAACTCTTTTCTGGTACCAAAGGTTTCTGTAAGATGAGATGATTAGCTGCCATGGCCTGCTGTAGTCATTTCCTGCTAATCTGATATCTAAATATTGTTGCTCTGGGTGACTTTGGTGATGTAAGGAAGTAGCTGCTCATGGAAACTTTTGTATTCCTTTGTCTTTGTAGTAATACAGCTCAATTAAAATTTCAACAACGAGAAAAGTTCCATAACACTAACCAACAATACTGAGGGATTAAAAAAACCCCAACTTGTTAACAATCATATCTCAGCTTTGGATCTTTATGCTTCATTTTCCATGGTGGTTCCTTTGAAGATCATTCAATACTTTAAACTCGCTAGCTTCAGAAAATTTCTCTAATTAAGCAAATAGACATGAGACAGATAGGAGAGTAGGAAGCCCAAAGGAAACAGGTCTGCCTCGGAGAAAAGACTGTGTGTACCTGGGTTGATACACCGTGTGTATCAGCCTACCCCAGCAGAGCAATGACTCTTCAACTGCTCCCAGCACAGCACGGCTTTCTCCCAGTGGAAGGCACACCTTCAGAGGCGGCAGATAGGCCAACCACATACCTATAACAACTTCTCACTGGACCTGTGATCACCCTATTCAGCACGATAAACCTAATCGTATTTCTCTCAGAGCTTTTACTAGTGATTTCCCTGGTGCTTGGCTTATTTCATTCAATAGGAAAAAGTTCCCCCTGACATCAGTTACAGAGCATCAGTCCTCAGTTCCATCTGCATTCTGTGGATATCACTCGAGAGCCTCCACATAAAAGCAAAATTCTAAGCAGGGATTCTCAGATTCTGAGTCATGGTGACAGGAAAACTGTTGTGGTCATGAATAAACATCACTGGGTTTTCTTACTTTGTTTTCACATAAAGCAAGGTTTGCTTTTTTGGCTATGTAAGTACTGCTTCCAGGGAATTAGAAAAAATAGAAAAATCCAAAGCCTAGAAGTGGTTTTGTTTATGTAAAGAATAAGGTGTTCCTTGAAAAGTTAAAGTTCTTGAGTAAACCCTAAAATGAAGAGAACATGAACAGCTGAAATATTTTTGCACAAATTGAAAAACTCCTCTACCAGTTGGGAACAAGCTGGAACTTGCATGGGGCCCCGCACACACTGGCAAACATCTTAATTGTTCAGAGCAGACAAAGTCTGTTTAGTCATGTCTGCTGAAGTGGGAAGGATATTACAACACATCTGTGCAGGCTGTTTCCACATAGGTCAATCAGTTCTCGAAGCTTGTTTTTAAACCGCTTTCCTCCAGCCAGAACGCCACGCATACGGACACCATTACACAGGTTGGCCATACACCTGGCTAACAGACAAGCAATCTTTTAATAGAAGCTCACAAATGAGCAATCAAAGAAACAATCTGCGAGTCCTAGTAGACATGCGGTGCCAACACACTTACACTCATGTCTGGGAGGGATTTTGTAAGAGTCTAAGTATGCCTCAGTGAAATTTCAAAACAAGCACATTCAAAGCTTCAGTGCCCACTGAGGATAGCAATAATATATTTAAAACACACAGGGAACCACAGCATGGCAAACAGAACAGCAGCAGCTGAAACTGGTAGATGAATTCAAATTGGTTTCTTCATTTAAAAAGGATGGGGCGGGTAACGCAGGATTCTCTCTGAGATATTCTAGCAAGTTTTTTAATCCATGTTCCAAAACAGCCAAAAGCTAGTCACCTATAGAACATGTTGCATGACACAAACAGATATTTAGAAACAGCATCGAGGTGGATCTCATGGAAATCAACTAAGCAAGGAGTAAGTGCAGTTTTGTGCTCTAGAAACAGCCAAACATTGTCTTCCTGCTTTGGCAGCAGTATCTCAATTTTCAACACATACCCTCTCTTTTACCTATATCGCATTATTGGGAGGAAGAGTTGTAAGATGCATCTACACACTGATTATGAAATGATATGTGAAGTGCCAGCCCTGTAAAGAGCAGCTTCATGACCTTTTCCATGTGAGTCAATCTTGCTCCATAAGCTTGTGTTAAGGTCCAGACAACCAGCAACATATTAAACAAAACTATACACAAATTAGCATACAAATCTTACTGTGTCTGGATCTGTCTCATCTAGGATATGGTAGGGCCAGTTTGGAACCATGAGGAAATGTTATATTTGTATGGAAATACAGACTCTTCCCTTCAGCTTAATTTTGCATTCTGGAAAATCTTCACCCTTGCAGGTGATAGAGACACAATATCAGGTGGCAGCTCAAGTTATTTATATGTATTTTAACAAGTTCTGAATTAATGTAGACAAGTAAATTTAATAAATAGTATAAACTTATTTTAAATTCCAATGCTTCAGAACAGAAAACTATGTCCAGGCTTCATGTCCCATTAAATAACTGAATAGGATGTGGTTTCCACAAGGAAAAACCCTAAAGAATCAGGTTTGATAAAAGGAATGATATATCTCCATTGATGTCTCCAAGCTGCAGTCAAGTCCTAATCTGGGGCAGTGATACCATCAGTGACATTAGCTTAGAAACAATTGCTGTTTGCTTTATTTAGAGCAGCCAATCAAAAAAGGATTTATCTCTAGACTAGTACTTTTCCCACACCAAGGAAAAATGAAATTCATATGGAGATCAAGTACAAAGCTGGGCAGGCACATCACATTATTTCATTTAGGGGATTTTTAAAAAAGAATTGTGGCATTGCTGCTAACAAGAAGAAATAAGTCAAAAAACAACAAATCATTCAAAAGGCAGAACAAGTTCCAAGTTATTCCAATTATAAAAATTCATGCACAAAGATTAGAAGTACCGTAAAAACTTATGGAAAATTATGCAGTGAGTCAAGGTTTATTAAAAGACAATGGGGAATGGGATAATTACCGCATTTCTTCATGCTTGTGAACTGTACTCAAAGAACATCAGATGAGCAGGACAATGTTGCAGAGGTGATATAGTTATGTTCCTTGACTTATACAGTGTGGTATGCGTACATTAATAAAGGTAATCTTTGTTACTTTGGGAAAATGGTGGTGTCACCTTGATTTATAATCCGTACCAGGAAGACAAATTAGATGCATCTCAGAAAGGGCAGCACCTAAACTGATGAAATCAAGCAGCAATGAGACTGAAGAATAAACACATTTAGATTGTCTGGTTATTGGTGATGGTTCTATGAAAAATGAGTTAAAGGAGATTTATTAGAAGTGCTTCATAGAAACTGAGATGAAAAAGGTATTAACTGGGGTTCTAATATCACTAGAGACTGGAAGCATTTTGCAGTGAAAGAATTGCATCGGAAACCTGACAGCAGTGGTGATGAGAGTTCAAAAGAAGATAGATATAAAGTAAAATGATTTTTCAGGCAAGCTGAAAGTTAGGTTACAAGACGCATGGATGGGTAGACAGCAAAAAGCTTACAGTGACTGACAATATAAAGGACAAAGAGGTGCTAGAATAAAAAAAATTCCTTAAGACAAAACATAGGTAAAACAGCAGACAAAGCAGACATGGTCTGTAGGGACAGTGCCATATGGAACTTAATAAAAGAGAAAACCCCGGACATGAAAAGATATCACTACCACACAAAGATACTCCCTGACAGAAAGTAGCCTTCAGTATTGATGTTACATTTGCCTGAAGAATTAGGTATTTCTTTGGAAGTGTCCAAACAACAATCAAGCCCAGCTTCTTTAAGAAATATGGAATAAAATTATTTTGGAAGTTTAAGAACCAGATTAAACAATACAGGTGTCTCCTGACAGCTCTGATCATAACAAACCATTTTTGGTTTTCAAGGATGGATGGCAATGAGCTAGTTACCATCACACAGTGTGGAACTCAGCTGACTAAGTATGGACAGACCAACAGTTGTCATTATGACAAATAACTGCTTCAGAGTTGGTTACTGAAGTCATATTCCCAAGGGCTGTACGATGGGAATTCCAGCCTCCTTCTGAACCTAGTCCTTTAAAATTGCTTTGTCTGTTTTGGCCCCAGGCTGCATATTAGAAATGATAAAAGTAGTTCTTTCATATTCAAAGCAAGACAGTTCGATTGCCNGAAAGCTCTGTAGTTAACGCTGGGCAAGTAAGAACAGAGTTTTCCTCTCCAGTGGAAGCCCAGACTTATCCCACTGTATTTTTTACCTTCTCTATGCTGACTAGACTCAGAATTGTTGCTCTGGCAGTAATTACAAATCAAATTCATTATAATTATTCTTACAACATAAAGATGAAGAAACGTCCCTGGAAACAATTCTATGTCTTTGATATACGTTCAATGCTTATTTAATGTTTCCTTTTTTCCAAAACAGTGAAAAGAAACAACCAACAAGGAAATAAAGTAAGATAATTTCTTAAGAGAAAACCAAAATCTTATGCTTTGTGCTGACCTACACATATAAGGTAAGGCGATTTATTTTTTCCCCAAAAAGTTAGAGTGAACAAATGTTGAGTTTCAGCAGCAGAATGCTGTTTCTTTTTGACAGCATATACATTTGAATTAGGGACAGACAGACGTACAACCACAACAGTCTAGAGTGGCTTATCACAGTACCTAAGAATAACCAAATTACACCCAAATAAGACTTTTTGAATATAATAATTAAAATCATGACCAAGATGCACGTAAGTGTTCACCAAGAGCCAGAATAGGAAATCTAAACAGTACCTTATTTCATCTTGAAGCATTATTCCTCTAGCTGAGAAGAAATATTTATAATTGGAGACATTATAAGGTCGGTAGAGAGTGTTTCAGGAATTTGCAAAATTCAAAGGGAGTTCATAACGCTGCAATGTCAATTTGAATGTTTTGACTCACGCTGTCATTAATTTTTTATGAACAGAAAATGCTCTAAGGAATATTGTCAAAATATCCTCAAGAAAAATCCAGGTAACCTTCAATTTAAAATTTTATACTCTATATTTACATGCTGTGCGTACACTTATTGAAAACCGCAAAGATTTTCTGTCATGGTAAAAGCCTGAAACAAGACTGAGAATGCGAAAGCAGTAAGTTAGCCCGATAAGCCCTTTAAGATAACTACACAGCATGCAGTAATCTTAAATTTGATTTTAGTTTATGTACAGTAAGCTTTCACATACTTTATTTATAAACTCTTATTTGGCAATTTCAATTATTTTATTCCCCAGTGCTTCTCCATTTTTGGACATCTGTTTCTTCTCACATTTTGCCCCAAGGCAAATCAGCTGTCTTCACAGCTGAATGAAAGTCCCTTCTCTGGCTCAAAGGAAAACTTTGTTTGTTGTTTGTTTGTTTAAGTAGAAAGAAGCTAGCCATCAAAAAGCAGAAACCCTTACCTATAACCTGGGTCTTCAGATGCTAAGAACGCTCCCTCCACAAATGTCTGTATACTCTGACTTTGAAATGAAAGAAAATAAGCTTGTCTACCACAGGCTGAGCTGTCTGAACCATCTTTACTCACATTAGGCCTTCTCCTTGTAGTTTTCAATTAACCGTACCGAGGTTTCTGAAAAAAAAAAGCCAGGAATGTTCTTATATCCTGACTATTGCTTAGCACAGTAAGATGCCACCGTCTGTTAGCTGAGCCCCAGTAGCCAGCTCTGAGAGCAGTCTTCATCAGCACCTCATCCCATGGAACTGCAGGCGCAGTCTCATGGTACGTGTCACGGCAAATGTTGGATTGTCTTCAAATGACACTGCCCCGCTCCGCTCTCCTGAATGACATCTAGCAATCAAACAACTACACACAAACTGTCAGCAGAAAGTAAAATCATTAAAATTGGCATTACTTGCAACTTTTTTCTTCAATGCTTACTGGTATTAAATAACTATGTTACAGTAGCACTCCAGGACTCCTGTCATGATGTCATCATTTGGTAAAACGTTCAAGCTAAGCAGAAAGCTGCTTCTTGAGTTCTGGCTGTAGTCTAAGGTCTGTGTACTGCCTATGGATGGAATCAGCGTACCTTATAAAGCCTCGCTGTTGTTATCAGCGCTCTTGATTACCCATCTTCCTGCAAACAGCATATTCTGGCTTATGTATTGATACATCACTACATTCGAAGCATTTTGGGTAGAGTATCAAGCAAAGAAGTGCCAACTATCTGTGATTTTCTCTTCAAGCCATGATTCTTGAATGAACAATTTCTTACAGATACCATATATTAAACTGAGTTGTGAACAGTAACATGAAGCAGCAAAAATAATGATCTTCTAAATCAGCACAACTAAAAAAAAAAATGGTGTGTGGCTTGGAACGATGCAGGAAAACTCTGTTTAAACTAGAAAATTATAAATGGGTATTGCTGCCATCATTGATTCAGAAAAGAAAGTGAGACTATATTTAGGCAGGTTTTTTTCATCTCACATTTTGCAGAACATGTATTCCAGACAATATTCTTCAGACAAATGAAAAGCAGTCAAAACTGTCTGGAATATGATAAGCATCCAGTTATCAACAACAAAACAGTTTTCATAAAATCATCCATCTCTTCCCATCAAATCAAACCATCTCTGAGCTCACATTCCTCATTTAGGCCTGACCACTTAATTCTCTCCAATCATCTGATAAACTTGAACTCCGGCTGTAGCCTGGGTGAGATGTTGGCTTTGGCAGAGAAATCAGCCCAACGAGCTCTCTGCTTGCTCACTCTTGCCTACCGCTGCAGATTATCATTCTTTTAGTGATGGCCAATGTAACTGTTCATGAACTGGCACTGGGAAATGACTTCGGAAAGCGACCTACCTTTGAAGAACAAAAATCAAACAGAATCTAAACCCAGTTCCTAACCGGAAAAAAAAAGGGAAATGTAAATGACTGGATGACAGTGAAGCCAAGGAGAAACTCTACTATTCAATCAGTCTCAGAGCAAATGATGCAGCTTCAGCCAGCCTAAATTTTGCAGCTTTTCCTTTGCACATAAGTGTTGTATGTCAAAAGATTCTCTTGCTTTTCCAATTATGTCAGTACATCTAATACAAGATATTGCATTCTCTACAAACCTTGCTATGCTTATTCCTTAGACCGCCACAGCTCTATCACCACTAGCTAACTGTTCCACATCACAAACGCAAGATTGAGACTTGCGGCAATGATTAAGATAGAAGCAATCAATAATCTGGACAACTGGAACAACGAAGGAAGTTTCCTTGTTAAATGCAAGCTGCTAGTACTTCATGGCTTAACAGTATGTCTAATGAGAGACAACATCTGTAACGTTAGGCTGCCTTCCCCAAGCACACCAGTACACACCTTGAGTGCCATTTCGAATGAAGAAGACTCACTTACCCAGGTACTTGTTTCTGTCTTTCAAACAAACTACCATGCATGACCCTCCTCTTCATGAGATAAAATCAGAATGTGTCTTTTGGTGACTAAGATCTTCATTCTGCTGTCTTTGAAGTCAATTGGAATTTTGGCATTTATTTAAAAGATGAAGGATCAGATCCCAAACTGTTTGTGCAGCAGTTTTGGAAGAATGCCAGTCTTAATAAAATCAATTAAAACACATTTTAAAGACATGGCCAATCAAAATATTTATTTTCAGACTCATAGACTCATCTCAGTATTTGGCATATCGTTTCAGCTGAAATACACAATGATGCTCCTTGGCAGAGGTAACACAGCGCTGCAACATGTTCTACAGATTTCATTATACAATATTCTTGTTAATGCAAGCATTTGAATCAGAAGCTTGTAAAGACTTAGCAGTACTGAACTACTATTCACATTTTCTTTCTCATTTTCACTAATGGAATAATGTCTTTGATAAATCTGGCACATCAAGATCTTAATCCTACTGTTGGAAGAAGTTCATGAACTTACCAAGGTTTTCCCCTTGAGAAAAGAATCCTTTTCAAGATAAGCTATAATATTTTTTAAAAATTAATTCTATTGCTTCAATGAAAAACAAGGAGCCAAAAAAAAATATTTTTTTCAAACATATTTTTATCACTACTTTCTGAAAGTACTAAGTAATAATTAAAGTGGAAAATGAGAATTTTTTCCACTGTGGCATGTTATCACCATGTTATCTTATATTTTTCTATACACAACATACTATGATAATTTGCTATTTTCAAAGTTTTTTCAAATCACAGATAGAAGCTGAGGTGTGAGGATATCTGAACGCTTCCAGGAAGAAGAGAAAAGGCAGCAATTATTTCCCATATATACACCATTTGATGCATTTGCAGAGTGCATAGGTGAAGAGATCAACTGAAAGCAGATCCTTCATGCAACCATTTAATAGTTCTTAGAAGTCTTGTATGAACATGTTTTTAAAAGATTAATAGAAGTCCAGCATTCCTTGTAATCTTGCAGGATTATTTACATGCATGAATTCTCCAGAATTTCAATTTCTACAGCCTTTTGAAAGCTCAAATTATTCTACAAATATCCATTTCCACATCTTGCTGTCTCTATTACAAAGACCAGCACGTATTCTCTATTCTTAATATTTAATTCATCTTAAAGTCTCCTTTCCACTATGACAAGGCTTTCTGTTTGAGAACTAACCAAACCCACTTTTTTTCCTTAAAATGCAAAATTAAAAACAACGAGGTATCACAGGTGCAAACTGCTCTGAAAAAAAAAAAAAAGACTTACCATCTGTAAATTGATGGTTAGTAAGAAATCAGTGAATAATATTCAACATTCTGAAAAGCTGCAGGGATGGCTCTGTTAATAAGGAATTGTTAACTTAAAATAACTACTTTGTGTTTATTCCATCTAAGATGGGATCCCATATTCTATGTTGAGATATCAACAATATAGGTATGTTAAAATTTCTATATAATGTTGGAATGCATTTTTGTGTCTACTTGTAACAATGCTCAATATATTAATATTTTAATTGAGTTTGAAATTTGCATATATGTTATAAAAAATATAATACATTTTTGTGGGGAGCAAAAGAACTTCTGGTTTCAATTACTGTATCACAATTAAATTAACTAATGTACATAAGATCTGCAACGTCTTGGAAACAATAGTGGGTGGTGTTTCCTGGAATAGGGCAATATGTCTTATGACTGGGAAGGAACACACACTACCTCATTTTAATGTTAAGTCGCACAGTTCAATCCACACAGTCAGGCAAGAATTAAGAACAGGAAACAGAGGGACCGCTTGTCAGGGTAACTATTCAGAGAATGGAAAAGTTAATTTAGTAGCCCCAGGCAAATAGTTAAAAGTAAGTGAAGTCAATTGTGTTTGTTTCTACAAAATAGTGTATCTATTGCTAGGTTAAGCAAGACCACATAACTGATTTTAACATTGGTTTTAAGATTTACACATTTCAAGAGTACACAGCACAATACTGCAACACATTCTGAAATTTAGTTCAGAAAACTAAGAATCTTTCACCATTTTACTTTATAAAAAAGTTACAGTACTTAAATTAATGTATGCATATGTACTGCATTTAGATACACAAACTGAATATCGAATACAAGTCTTCCAAGTAAACTGAAAGCCATTTCATACCGAGACACAAAAAACTAATGTGCTAGGACACATTACCCATGCTTTTTTATTGTTTTGTGTATGTTTTAAAAATCTACAGCTTAAACAAGTCTTGCATAGTTAACACCCGATTGTAATTTTTAAAGCTTCATTCCCAGTTAATCTAGAAAAAGTAACCTAATTCATATTCTATTTCCAGCAGGCGTAGCTAGAACCAATTTTAAATTATTCATGTTGTGAGACTCTGAAAGGGAAACCCAAAAACATTCCCAAATCATTCATAAACTTAATTGTTCATCACTGCATAACATCACACTAAACTTTCAAAGAATGTTGTACATTAATCAGAGGATAAATGTAAATTGTCACATTTTCAATCAGTGCACCAATTAGCACTGTTAATTCAAAAGCGCACAGCTTGAAATTTACTCAACAAGATACAGTGCATTAGAACAATCCAATATCACAAAATAAAGTCAGAAGTGTACATTATAAATTGCTGAAGTTTTTACTGTAGGTAGACATTGAATTATGAATGTTAATCAGTTTATCAACACAGCTTAATATTTTTTTCTGAAGTACATGACTTCTCTTGCACATGATTTGTATGAAAAACAGGTTATGTAGATCACAATGGACCTTGTGAAATTATGCAACTATTGAGTTCACCAAAATTGCTACCATTCCGTCAAGGTATTCTCCTTAGTTTATCTTAAAAATCACAACAGTTGAGTTGTTTCAAACTGCTCATGGAAGGCTTGAACCTTATTACTCTATATGTAAGTCAATAGCAAAACTTCCTTTGGCTTCCTTGTCAGATTTTCAACTTGTTCAGAACTGGTTTTGTATATTTAGTATTAAACACCGTTTCAACATAGTTTAGACTTGTTCAACACAATTATAAGCTACATTGCGTCTAAGGACAGAAAGCAGCAACATGTGAACAAGCTGTCTAAATCCAACAATAATGTGCTCTAGCACAAGGATTTTTAAGGCAAATTTTTGCAAAACCTAGGTTTATGGTACATAGTCATTAACTTACATAAAAAATTGATGACAAGTGTGAACAGAAGGGTTATGGTCAGCTCTGCTTCCAGGGATTCAGGTGCTGGGCAGTCCTACCATGCCCAAACAGAAGCCTCAGTCTTATACATAATATATTCTATTAATGAGTAAATGCAAGAAATATAAAAATTCTTGGTCTCTTCCTAGCAGTAGAAACCACTAGGCATTGTGAGCATAAATTACTTCTTCAAAAAGGAAGGCAGAGATGGTAACAACATTGTCCAGTATGACATTTATTTATTTATTTATTAAATTTGGAACAGCAAATATTTTCCAAAACTGTTTGTCCTGACAAAACAGAAACAGCAGCTTTGCTACAGGGGAAAACAGTAGATCTGTCAGAGCAGAGATAGCTCTAATAATTATCAGGCTGAAGTTTAGCAAAACGTAGCTTTTTCGTTGTTGTTGTTGATGTTGGTTTTTGCATGTGTCAACACAGTCACAAATTTCAGAAGCAGTATTCAATAATAATTGATGTGGCAGATAATACTTGTCTTCTAGTATCACGTCCTATATTTATAACAAACAAGTTTGAAAGTTTCTGAATGTTTAGCTATCTACAAAATTAGCTCTTGTTTCTACTGTAGCAAAACCATTTACGCTTCCATGCCATCAACTCCATTCGCATCCATGAACTAAAAAGTTTTCAAATTATATTTATAAAGATATTAAAAAAATTAATGAAGTAATACAATCAAGGGCAACTCTTATTTCTGCTGACTGAAAAGCATGGCTAAACGCTTAAGCTCAGGATGACATTTCAGTGCAGTTCAAATGTAAGTGATTAAAACTTTCAGAAGTGCAGGCTTAGCGAAATACAAGAACTGAGCACAATGACAGATTTATGCATGATATGTGTTCTTCTCCAAGAATTATTAAACTTTTGCTTAGAATTATGGAAAAAAAAAATGAAGTTAGAGACACCTGGAGATCATTTATTGTGACCCACACACCAAGCAGGGTCAAGGAAACCAGGCTCAGGCCTTTTCCAGTTAAATTCTGAATATCTCTAAGAATAAAGCTCCCACAACCTCTTTCTGTCCCTGGTCCAGTATTTGACCAACCTCATGATAAAAAAAAAAAAGCAAACAACCTTTTTTTCTTATGTCAAATTAGAATTTCCCATCCTACAACTGTCCTGTCACCATGTGCTTCCAGGAAAAATCTGGCTCCATTTTCTCCACACAGTGCCCTCAGGTACTTGAGAAGGGCAGAAAGATGTTGAAAACTCCCCTCCCATCCCTAGATGAGGAACAATACGCTGAGCTGGAGGAAGATGGCTGCTGAAGCACTGTAATGTCTGATGGTAAGGCAGGCAGATCTGCTCGAGCAGATAAAACTGGCTCTCCGCTAGGCAATCCCAAATAGCTCTAAGTCTCCTGAGCAGTCTATGGGTGTCTGCTGAAACACAAGATTCTCTCGTAGGGTTTCATTTATTCAAGTGTCACAAAAACAGTTTGCACGCAACTGTAAAGGAAACTTATCCCATTTTAAACCTTCTCCTGAGCCTGAACTAATGTCACTGTCTTCACCCTCCAAAGAATCACTCCCACTTACAAGGAACCAGGCACAAGCTCTGCAGCTTCTTTTGACACATCAAGCAACAAATCAAGGCTAAAGGCATGACTGTTTTCCTCCTGCATATAAGTACCCAGTACCTCCTAGATGTTAGCTGTAAAATCACACCACCCCCTCAGTGGGCATGTCAGATTCAATACTTTACTGCTGGGCAATTAAACACTGTATGTGTGAACTAACAGTAAGAGACTAATGACTTTGTGTCCCACTGCTTAAATTCACCCTTTTGCTTTCCCACATTTGACATCACTGCCTGCTTAGAAAGACAGAAATGTTGTGTTCCAAGTGCAGTGCCCTTATTAAGTGTGGGGGAGTATTTTTAAAAAAAATTTAAATTAGATACAAGTGTGAAAGTGTGGAACATAATCACTTTTAAAACCAAACCTACTCCTCAGGATTCTATGAAACATTCTCTTGGAACGAAGATGAAGACCTCTCTGTTTGCATTGGTAATTTAAAGTAAAAATCTTGACACTCCACCACATTCTTGTTGGACAGACGACAATCAAGACTATTGCTTTGTAAAATTGCAAAAGGTTATGGCTAAAGTTTTTTTCTTGACATCAGCAAAATCCTTTTTGTTCAGCTTCATACAAATGAAGCCTGTATCTCTTAGCATCAGAGCTGTTTTGCAAAGTGCCCCTTTTCTTTAAGTTAACCTTGATCTTAATTAGAAACCAGATTTCAATACCTATTCAAAGATGTGACTTCCCTATAAACAATACCATAACAAACACTATAGTAAATCAAACAATGGACAGGTATAATCTTACTTTTTTGACTACAAGGAAAAACAGAATCAAAACAAACACTGAAGAGGTTGTTTTATTTAGTTAAGACTAAGTCCAAACAAGTAAAGACACACTCTTAATGTAGGATTATTTTCCTCCAAGCAGGAAAAAGAATATCTTTAAAGCCAAAAGACATTTGATTTTTTTTTCTCCAAATATTAAAATATCCAACACATTTAATCAGGAAAATTGCACACAGCAAAGAACTATTCCCTGATTGAGAAATATTTCTCTTTTTAAGACAACCAAAACAAAGACAGCATGAAAGCATAAATACTTCCAAAATCCAAGACTTACTGAGCCTTTTCAAAGAAGGTTTTACCTCTTAATTTTCAAAACACCACATACAATAGAGGCTTGAGTTTCCCTGTGCAATAATATTCTAATATGCTCGATTTTGGTCAGCATCTTATACAACTCAACAGTTTTGCATCTGCACACAGCCAGAGAAGTCTCTCTACAGCTGTCTGGATGCCAAATAAAAACAACCCCCTCCAAGAAAGAATTCCATCTTTATACCACATTCACAAGGCCCATACTGCCACAGCTGCAATTCTGATTCCCAGCTAGTTAGCCAATTAGCTAAAAAGCCAAACCAAACCAGAACAAGCCTTGATCGCGTCCTTGCAGTCCAGAACTGCACACCTAGAAATGCACCGTGGAAAAGAAAGCGGAGGAGGGATGGAAGGAAGCATTAGCTTGACGTTAGCTTGGATGCCTATCCAGCAGCATGGCTTCTCTGGGAACGCTAGCCAGATACATCTGCGAAAATTTGTCATAACTTAATTGCAAGTCTTGCAAGTAAGTTTACTTTCCAGTTGTATGTCCTTACTTGGTTCATTTTTTTAAATTGCTTTCCTATGACTCTTATGCACCCATGGAAACAAAGACAAGCGAGGGCTACTGTTTTGTTGAAGAGCTGGAAGACATCTGTGAAGGCAAGCCAAATCCCTCCTCTTTTTTCTCTTATTCAAATATTTGATGAATAATAACATCAGCGCTCAGAAAATGCTAAGTCCCTTGTATCAACTAACCACTCAGAGGGCAAGATAACCTGCTTCTTTCAGGTTTAGCTTATTTGCCTAACATTTCTAAAGACTCACAATACATTGTTTAAATCATGACACAACACTCTACAAACACAAAGCCCTATCTGTTTGGCTGAAGTATTAACAACAAAACCTCCCTTCAAATAATAGCAGCAAAAAACATCAGACGCAGCCCTACATATTAACATAGTTTAGGAGCTAAGTGCATATAAAAGCCACTGTCCAAATTTGCCCTTAGTTTTATTTTTATCCCACAGTTCAAATATCTGAAGATGAGTATTTTAATACATTGGAATGAAATTTGACTGTTGAACGGAGAAAAATAGATTTAAGCCACTTCCAATACAACTTTAATATTTTGATCTTTTAAATCTCTTCCTTAGCAACAAAACACAACAAAGCATAAATACAAAGTTAATTTATTACCTACATCTTCATTGCTTAAGTTTCTTCTTTTCTCTACTAGTCAGTGAAATGTGACAAAGCTCCGTAAGAAACAGCATTGGTCAGTGGCCTAAAGCAGAAGTGGCAATATAGAGGTCCTATTTGCTGAAGGTACGATTTTTTTTTTTAATTTAATTTATTTCTTCCTCTATCTGTGATGAAGGGAATGTGAGAACACTGAAACCAATGACACTTGAGACATGGTAACTGACAAAGTGCCAAGTATAAGACAATGCAATTAGAAATCAAATTTTGTAATACCTGCATACTTGTTTATTAAGTTCGAATTTGTATTAATTTTCCCAAGAGACATTACTGAGGATAGCTGGGAAAAGTCTGCTACACAAGCAAGAGCTTTCAAGAAGTGAGTATGTGTCAAAATTCAATTATCTTAATTACAAACTAATTTATAACCCAAAGATGTTGACTGGCATTGAGTAACTTCAAGGAGTTTAAGATCTCAGAGAAGATCACTGCATGTGAAAATCCTGACAGATATTGAGAAATATCCCAGAGGCTTCACTTCTCAAATTAATCCTTCATCTCCAAAAATACACACTAGTACTGTAAGCATTGTATAAATGCTTCAGATGCAATCTACTCTAATTCCCTTCCCATTTCAACAGAGGAAATCACATGGAACTATATTTTGTAAAGATATCTGCAAAAAATGTATATTTTTAAAAATTATTAAAAACACAGATCTTAAAACGGGACAATGACTGCACAGTAACTACACTAACTGTAACATATGACATAAACCAGGACTACCACTAAATACTGTTAAGTTCTAATTTAAGCATCTGAATGTTAATACAAATACCTAAATTAAATACAAACAACAGGAACAGGGAAACCATGTCTACACTATGATACGACGTGCAGGAATAAATTAGCATTACAGTTACAATCATGGAAAGACCATGCCTAAAATCCTGACTTCATTATCAACGGATCACAATAGTAAAGCTTGAATGAACATTCTTCAGCTAGCCATAGTCCCTCAGTAATTCTTTGTAAGAGAAAAGACTTTGTGGGAGAAGGTTTTGTGCAAAAGGCCCTCCAAAAACACACAATATTTGCATGGGAGTGACCTTAACATAATTTGATTAGCAATAAGATCCTGTATGTTAGTATGAAAACATCCCTGCTATTTGCTAAAATTATAGATTGACATATACATTTCAGAACTAAAATGAACCAAAATATCATTTAATTCACCATGAATTTTTTGTTATGTTATTATCAGAATGTAACTGCCCATGTCAAATCAAGTACATATGCATTTATAATCAGTCACAGAAAACACAGCAATGCTGAAATAGATGGTAAATAAGCTCACTGGAAAAATACATGTCTTTTTGCTGGACTATAGAAATAAATTTAACAAGAATGCATGCCCAGCTAGGAATATGCAGTTTTGATGTCAGAAGTTTTCTGTTTTGTAACTAGAACTACTACAGAGGAAATAAAAATCAGCATTCAGTTTTGCTTTGCTCCCCCCCCCCCTTTTTTTTGTAACTAGGATTTGCTTTCTTTCTTCTTTCCAGCTTTCCCCTTTCTCCGCTGCAATTATCATGTTATCTGATAATATTAGAAATCTAAACCAACTTGAGCGTCTTAGTTATCCTGTGAAAGAAGTCAGGCAAATACATGAATAAAACATCTTTAACTGTATCCTCTAGTTATAATAACTGAAAAAAAAAAAGGGGGAGAAAAAAACCCCAGTAGTTGATTTGAGCTTTGCAGGAGTATAGCGGTATCCTAGGAAACCACGGCAGAGAATCAAACACTCTGCATGACAGCAAAGAATCAGATAAACAACATCCAAACAGGGCGATGAGGTACAAGCTGTAGTTTACTTTTTCACTTCAAATTGCCCTTCAATTATGTCATAATGCATCTATTAATTAGTAAGAACAGAGTTTTGGTACATGCTATATTAGCATTACTTGTAATGCAAAAATCCACCCATGGACATCACACAGAGAATCCTGATGTAGCCTTAATGAAAAATCAGCACAGGAGAGCAATGCAGTTGCATTTGAAGCAGTGGCAAGTATCATGATGGTGGTATACAGTACATTATACCCATACCTCCTGTAACATACCTCACACCTGGAATGGTGCGTGAGTGTCAGAGAAATACTCTGGGAACACTTCCAATTATTTTATTCAGTTTGTATTCAATATAATAGGAAAATAACGATGAATTTTCAGATGTGGGGTCAAATTCTTGACGAGGTTCAAAAAGATAAATACTCAGCACCCCAGTGAAGTTTACATGTATGCTTATCAATCACACTAGTTAACTAGTTAAGACAAGGAAAACATTTCCTTTTTCAAATCATAATCTACTGAAGAAAAGCTGAGAAGTATAAAAAGAGAGAAAACAAGAGTTTGAATAACATACAGTGAACACTGAAGAACAAGCAGAAAACATGCATATCAAAGACATGGACCCATATACACTAAGAGCACAACATCCCACCAGCAAGGCAAATGCAAATGACGAAATAAATCACCTTGTAGAGATATTCTTCAAGGAAAAACAAAGGCACTGATTTAAACTATTTCTTTTATGTATACTTTATTGCCTGTAAGTAGTACCTATGTAATAATCTGTACACACAGAAAACAAGAAAAAATGAAAAGAACGTGAACTAAATTTAATTTTGTATATAATTCACAAAAAATATATAAATTAATAATTATATAAAATATGCATTTAAATTATTAAATGTTATAACTGGTTAAACAAGTATATATTAAGATGTGATAGCTGAACTTCAGTGTCTTTATATTTATGAGTAACATTCAATTGTATCTCGTGAGCTATAAATAAAGGTCAGTAATTGATACAGCACTTAATAACAACATATTTGGAGATAAGCCAGAGCCAATTAAAGTAATGCTTGTTCATTTGGGTACAAGAACTTTCATTAACAAAACATTTTGGCTGAGATGACTGGCTGGATGGCTTGGGGAAGCGTTAATATAGTTTTGCAGGCTAAAGACTTTGTTTCCAAATTAATTTCTTTTGTCAATTCCGCATCCTAGAGTGGTTCCCCCTGCCCCAGGTCTGTGGGGTTAGTACCAGGTGGTAAACCTGGAGGTTTTGCGTGCAGCTTTCAGGGCAACCAGCTATGTTACCTCCCTGTTAGGCAGAAGTGATTACATTCAACTAGCACATTTGGAAAAATTCAGCCCGACACTGTAAGGTGGCTCAATTGTTTCTAACGGCTTCTTCAACTTGCCTTGGGAAATGCTGTTTTCCACTTTACCCCCAACTCTGTTATGTATCAGTTAAAATTTAAAAACTGTGAAAGCGTTATGAAATGAATTTTCACTACCTACGCTGAGGTAGTCGGTCACTCCAATTTAATCACTACCGACCCGTTTTAAACAGTGTATGCTTGAAACAAAGCACTCTCACTAAAGGCACTCCTCATAACGGGAGCTCAAGAGCAATCCACATCCCGTAGAGGGGTGCTTTCAGCCTTGTGCCAGCTGGGGGGCCTATCAGAACCCAGGTTCTTTCCTCTACAACAGCCCTTTTAACATACTTCTCGCAAGAGACTTCCCTGCCATTCTCTGAGATCTTTCTCTTCTCACAAGGTTTAATTCTAGCGAATACATATTGAGAAGAGGTTTTGGTTTTTAATCAGTTTGGCTGCATCCTAAGTCTTGTTTCAGAAAGACTAGAATCGCACTCTGCCTCGTACAGAACAATAACGAACTGAAACAGAACATCTACTCCAAAGAAATTAGCTAAGAGCCATATAGACAAAAATTAGGAAGACATGAGAAACAGAGGTAATTTGCCCAGTGGCACAGTATAGACTTAACCACTGGGCCCACTGCCCACACTCTTCTTCTTGGAAAAATTTAATTCACATCTCTTTACCATATATTTTAATTACTGCCTTAAAGAAAAAGGAATCTCCCTCTGTCCTCTACCCCTAATACCTCTTAAAAATCCTGCTAAGTGAAGAGAGTTAGGAAAGAGGAGAGAGGAAGTCTTGTCACCATTACTCTAAATATCAAAGGTGCACTAATTCTCAATTTACAACAGTTCCAGAAGTCTTGCAGGGGCCAAAATGAACCAAAGCCATGCCAAATATTTACTGAAACAGAAACACTTCTAGCTAGTTTTTCTCACAGTTCTAACGGGTAGTGATCCGGTTATTGACTGTGTAGTCATATAAGCAATTTTCTGCCTTCAAAAGTAAATACTTTATGAGCCATACACGAGTGCTTGGTCACCCTCTCTGAAAGCCTACTGTGAAGTTACACTGGAGTTCCAGTTGAGAAACTTTAAATAAGAACCTTTCTGCTCTCTTCCATAAGAGGGAACTGATAAACATCTGGTCTTTGGAAATTACTTTGTGATGTTTGGATTTTGTACCAGCAAACTACTCTCACACACTGTGGTATACCATCACATGATTCTGTACTTTTCCAAGAAAAACCTAGTAAAATGAAAATACTTCATTACCATGAACTCTTGTTTCTTAAAAGTTACATAATTACTCTGCAATCTCTTATAAGATCTTATTTATTTTAGCTTTAATTATTCACTTCAATGAAAGGATTATTTCATAAAATAAATCTTATAAGTTAAAAAAAATACAAGTCTTTTTTTCTTCACTGTATGTATTTTGTTTACCACTTGCCAAACTGTTATTTCACATACGTAAAAAGAAAACTGGACTGAATACATATGAAATAAACTATTGGCAAAGGAAGTGCAAGGGCTTGCCATTGAGAAGATTAGAGTCACAAGAAACACCTTTTACTTTTTCCAAAATCAACAAACTTCTTAAAAAAAAAAAAAACTCATAAAAAGGAAAAGAAAAGATTTGTATGAAAGGAAAAAGGATTTTTCGGGTAACTCTGAATTTCCAAGTTATTTAAATTATCCTCAAAAGACTTGTACGTTTCAATTGTACATTCCCTAGAACACTAAGGTTCACTACACTGAGTAAAGACAGAATATTATGAATTACTGGTTTTATTAAAGTTCATATTCCTCAACTGTTCAGCAAGACTAAAATCTCCTGATTACACCATGAACAATTCCAATTAGATTTTGTGGAAAGAGCACTTAAATCCTGCAGCTTTCATCGATTTTTATTCCATCTTGCTTAGTCCATAGAGTACATATAATCTATTTCAGTCAATAAGGAACACTGTATTTCCTTAATTTGAGAGATCAAGAGAACGAATATATTAAAAAGCAAAGTTCTGACATACTGTATGCATGATTCACTGCAGACTAAGAGTTAATTTCAAGACAGGAATTTGTTGCACATACGGTGCTTGTATCTCTCTAGTTCTCAGCTGCGGTAGAAAATTGTTTTCAGCCAGATACATGCTTGTAAAATTTTAAATGAAATTATTTCATTAAGCAGCTTCATCTCACCAACATTCCACAGATTCAGTTCCCAGAAAAGTTTTCTAGATGCAGATTTTCTAAAAGGTATCTCAAAGATGGAGCATCAGCAGATAAGGCAGATACAGGTTAGGGAAAAGAGCATTGTAAAGCTGCTACATAACTTCACTGCTCCAAAGAAATATTTTCTAAAGTTTATTATAGTTATCATGTATATACTGTAGATTATCAGTAATGTACTGCTAAGAATCAGATTAAATTATACCATAAACTATTCCATGCTATTCCTTGCCCGTAACAGTTCAACTATGCAGCTAAGACAAATTTACCTTTCTTTCAACTCCGCAACAGTCAAAATACAAAAGTAAATGACGCGCATACCTATGGAGTACTCACTTTTAAAATAATTTTAGTGTTAGTCATTTTCTCAGAATTTTTCAAAACTTTACAGGTGGAAAACAATGAAAGTCAGATTGAACCCCCTGACAAAAACCATACAAGAGCAGAAACAAAACTTGGATTGGATACAAGAATCCCCAATTGCTCCTTTTCTGCTAGAAATGCACATTCTTTTCTAAATCCAAAACAAAAATAAAAGATGTGAGATGTTTTACGACAAATGAAACTGTCCTTTTATCCCCGTCACAACCACAAACTTTGGTTCAAGCATACTTATTATGTAGAAAGTCACACTTCCACAATATAGCACAAAATGCTGTCAGATTAGAATGCTTAAATGTCTTATTAGCAGAAATTCTTGCCTTTCAACTCTGTTTTTTCCTCACCCTTAATAGCTCTCAGAAGATCCTAGCAGGTATAAACATGCTCTCTTTTAATTACAGAACTGGATTACTGTTGTAACTGATTCCCAGTTTCAGCAAATTATAATCAAGTACCCATTGTGCATAACAATCATTTAATGGCCGAAAAACCATAATAAAGAAAGCTTTAATGAAGAAAGCTGGAAACGTGCCAGAATTTTATGGCAGTGCACTCAAAAAGAAAGAGTTACAATCTGTATTTAAGATTAAGAGAACCTTTTAATCCAGATGGCCAGAATTAAACAAGGCAGTGCAGGGAAATTTTGATCAAAAGCTAGTACAACATGAAAGTACCAAAATTCCCCTAGTAAACCACTGCTAATTATTTCAAACAGAGGTTGTACATCCATTTTGTATTGTGAAGAACTTTGAGGCAAATACAATATGAATGTGTTGCTTTCTCTGCGATAATTCACTTATCCACTAACTTTTTTGACAAAAGTGCGTGACTGTTTAGGAGGAAGAAATCTATTTGCCGGCATTTATTTGGGGAAATATTTGGACAGTTACATGATAAAATTTTAAAGGAGTTGGCAAAATAAGTGTCAAATTATTTCAGATTAGTATACACAAAGTTTTAAGATATAGTTGAGTACATTACAGCTGCTGCAACAGAAACTTGAAAAGGTCCTTAGTTTCAGTATTGTATTAATAATATAGATGACATCCAGGTTTCGATTTGCTCTCCTCTCCTTTAATTCATTGGAACTGCTGACACGCTAGTTAGTAATACTAGCTTTCCCCGACTCACCTCCCAGTCAGCAGAGAGGATGTGAGATTTCCTATTTTGCATAAGCCCCCCTATAAAGGGACTGTTCATCATTACCGACTTGTCACTGGATGCGTGTGAACAGGCTGCTTACCGTACGGCTCCTCACAGCATCACATTCGATGAGTCGGAATAGTATCATCTGACAGCAAGGGCATTTATAGCCAGTAAATTGCTGAGTATTTCTAAATCCCTAAAACTATAATTATTCTTCAGCAACTAAAAACTGCTGCAATATAGCAGTAAGAGATTTTGGGTTTAAATGGCCTTTTTTCCACTTCTGAGAGTTTTACACAAACACCAGAGTGGCGAAGTAAACATAGAAGATGATTTCTCAGCTCCTCTATAATAAAAATTCTTAGCTTTTGCAAAGGTTTTTTATGTTGATGAAATAAAACCTCCGTAAAATTCATTAATGAATTAGAAATCACAGAGTCCAATCAAGCCTGAACTTACACAAAACCAGCAACATTCTACCCTCCTAAAAACACCTAACAAGAACCCATTTTTTACACCTATTTATATTTATTCTTATTCTGACGCTTGCACCTCTTTCTTTGATCTTTTTGCTGAGGCCAAGCCAGTGCCGAACCATGATACAAATCATTGTCACAGTTAGGAGTTAGGAATAGTGATTCAGACAAAAACATCAGGAATCCTTGTGAGGATCTTTGTAACAGACAGTGGGCAAACCCCAGTGTCTAGAGAGAAGTGTTGTGTCACACCACCTTGTTCCCTTCCTCAGCCCCGTGAACATGAGAGCATGATCTGTCATTTCTGCAGTCTGATGTTATCCCTTTGCTGTTCTGGAGAACCAAGAAGTCATCTGGTTTTTGACAGAGTGACTTTTTGCTCTTGCTTAAGTTTTTACTTGGAAGGAAATCGCTGTATCTTTGATTTGCATTTTTCCATTGTACAATTTTCTGACAGCGGTACCCTTTGAAAGTCTGCCAGGCTCCCTTAAATGAAAAAGAATCTGCAAAATCTCATCAGTCTATGTCTCTGTCCTGATGTCCACATTTATGCTTTATACTTCCATTCTTCATGTGCAGATAAAGAAGTCAGCTTTAGTTATCTCTGCTAACCCATCTCCCGCTCCCTGCCACAGAACACGGTTTACTTGCATGCCCAGGGCAGCACAGCACTTCTGCAGTGTTCTGCAGTTCTCAATTCTACCCAACAGACTAAAGGAGCTGAGAAAAACTTGCCAAGAACACAGGTTTGACAGACGACTGGAAACTAAGGCTGAAACATCTCCCTGAAACCCCAGGCAACAGGCTCAGACTGGCTGCATAACATTTTTCCATTTCTAAATGTTATAATTTTCCCTGTGAGCTCGCTCAGGGTTAACAAAATATTATTGACATGAATCAAAATCAGAAAAAATATTGCAGCAACTGAACATGATCTGAATTAAAAGTTGTACTTCTGGCGATAACAGGCTCTCCTGAATTATTTGCAGATTGAGCAGTAGAAAGTAAATCTTTTCCAAAAGCAACAGTGAGAGCTTTTATGGGCATGCAACTGCTATCCCCTTGGGGCAATGAGCAATCCAATGTTGTTAATTTCCCCTTACCCCCAATTTTTCAAACAAAGCTCTTCTGCAATATCAACAACATCAGTGTTTCTGCTGTACCAAGAGCTGCTGCTGTCACACTGATGGTGCACTGGTTTATTGTGCAGCAAAATATGAACTGTCACTTGCAGTAGTTTACACAAAGGGCAGGAAAAGCCAATACCAACGTAACTATTATTATGGTTGACAATTCATCAAAAACAGCCCTGAAAGAAATAACAAAAACAAAACAAAATCACATGTGAAATTTATTAATGAAAAAATACAGAAGGAAAAACTTATTGAGGAAAAAAGATCAAAATTGCCAAAATAATTGCAAAATGCAATAAAAAAAAAAAGTAGAAAGACAGCAGCTGGCCTATGTAACTCAACTATTTTGGCTCTTCTTCCAGAACCCATGGAAATCAATGAAATAATATCATCCTTGGTCCTGTATCTGCACTTGCTAATTGGAACAGCATTGACTCATGCTCCAAAGCTCTACTCTCTCTACTGCTACGAAAGAATTCTTAGTATAATTAAGTTAAAAATTACAAAATACCATACTGAAATAAACATTGGAGAACAAATTATCATAAAATACCCATAAAAATGTCCCCCAAAATCAATGCATTGTTTATTTGTGGAATGCTTGCAATTGTTTTTTAAGGGAGTCATAAAAATTCCTCACTCACCAGGAGTCCATTCATGAGGGCAATGAATTTCCAGAGGACCTGATTTTTTATACAGCTCAAGAGAAATATTTTTGGATACAAATTTTAAAAAATGTTTTGAAACTAATAGTTTTGTTCCTTAAAATGAGCAAAGACTTGCCTGCAACATAAACAATGAAAATTAAAAAAAAAATAAAGAACACAAGTCTTGTAACCTAAATACAATACCCATTGTCTGGACTTCCCTATTTCCATGAAGAACATCTGATTTTCATTTTGGATTAGAACATTCTGCTAAAATTACTAATATACTGGGATTTAATTTAATTTAATTGCAAAATTTCAAGACGAACAACTTCAGCTATGATCTGATCAGTGTTCCATAACTGAGAATTCACATTCTAACTCTGGAAACAACAATTAAAATCTAACGTTGAATCCTAGTGAAGTAAGTTTTGATGATCTCAGAGCAAACAGTAGTTCTCATCAGAAAAAAACACCACATAAACCTCTGATCAACTGGCAGCTTTTGTCACTGCTTAGCCAGGGAAAAGTTGGCTAGCGACTTGATATCTTTGCAATTCCAAGAACTTCCAGTATTTTTCTGTGAACAGATACTCAATTGCCAGAGATAAAAACTAGACTTAGAATGTGCCTAAGTCAATGGTGAGAACAATACCGACAAACTTCTCGCTGGTATTTCACTTACTGGGCTATTGTATAAAGATGTAGAGAGATCCGAGTTGAACATATGACCAGCCAGTAACAGAAGGGGCTCCTACTCCTTTTTGTTTGTGTGTGGGGGGTGTGAAAAATATATATGGGAATTGTTAGCAATGTCAACATGCTCCGGCTTGTAACAAAAGAACAAAGCATGTGACCTAAGAGGCCAACAACAGTTTTAATACAAAAGACTCCATAACTGCAATACAACAGATTTAGTCCAGCTTTTTCACGTGCTCCACTCTTTTCATGGAATTCTGGTGAAATAGCATTATTTAGGAGACACACACAAAATACAAAATAAAGTAAAAAAAAAACCCTCCCATAAAAAGTACACAAAAAAAGTATAGAAAAAGTATAGAAAGTATAAAGAATCTTGACAGAAAATGTACGGACGAGAAACAGATGGATTGACTCATGTCTGAACTCACTGCTAGTGAGGGCAGACATCTATTTTTGACAATGCATATATAACATTTAAAAAAAAAAAGACAGGGGTTTCTCTGCATCTAAGGCAGTAAGTATTGTTCTATGGATAGCCTTAATTTTCCTTTGGAATCCACGAAATTACATTAGATCAAATACTAGTCTTGGGCAGGTCGAAGTAAGATAGGGAAAAAAAGAAAAAAGAGAATGAAAGCCTTTTCTAGATAAATGTTAGTGTTCAAAATGTAACTTCTGATGTTTAATTGGCAAATCTGGGAAGCAAGAGGACTTGGCAACAGATGTATATTAGAATAATACTCTAGGCACAATGTGTCCCCCGGGTGAGGAAGGTTGCTGACAAGGGGCAATGGACTGAAAGAATATTTCCCCCAAATGACTGTGAAATTACACCTGATACTTAACAGTCAAGAAAAACAGGTACTGACAATTTCTTATTGCTCAATGGGAACACAACTATTGGAAGACGCATGTTTGTACAAGAAGAATGGGAAATCAACCCGACTACTAAATTCACTTTATAGGTAAAAAGGATAAACACGGAGGCAAGGCAATTGTGCTGTGAATCCAGAAAGCAGCATACATGCCACCTCACACACACAGTAACCAAAGAAAACAAACGAAATACCAATGCAGTACTTGATCCTAATCTTAAGTACCAGTCTTTGTAAAGAACAAATTTAAATATTTAAATACAAACCAAAATAAATTTAAATATAAACCAGTTAACAGCTTCACAGTAACTACTAATGCAATTCATTTAAGTTGTTAAGGAGTTGTTGAAAATGAAAGCATTTGCAAGCATAAACAGAATAAATGTCACATTACTTATGTACCCGGATTATTGTGAAAGAAAAAAAAGATGGAAGAAAACATCTGACTTGTTTTTAACAGGACAATGTTAAACATGACAAGTGCAAGAAAGAACCATTTGTGAATAGCATTTTTACATGGCATTCTGATAGAAAACCAAGTTCAGTATTGAAAAGCAAATTGTTTAGAAGCATTCCTGTATCAACTTACTACTACTATTATAATAAAATAATACAAATATAGTTGGAATCTAGAACCATTTATTCAGTTTACCATTAAATAACATGAAGTAAGTTTGTAAATCCAGAACTTGAGAAGACTAACATTTTTATTTCAAATCATGCAGATGCACACTTAAAATAAAACATATGAGATGATACAAAGTAGACATTCAAAGCTAATGCAAAGAGGTGTGAATCAAATAGAGAAATTACAGATGACATAGGACATGAGAGAAAAAGTGTTACGATACAGTTAAACACAAAGTAAATTACAGATAGGATTGAAGTGCATGAGACAGCAGAATTTCAGTGCTAAAATGACAGTGATGACACATCTTGGAAAACTAAAGCAATACTGAGAAAATTTTAAATATAACAGGAACGGAAGGTTTAAACAAAACTATAGTGGAATAGGACTGGAGCATATTATAGTAAACTGGAAAAACACAATAGAAGATGAGACGTTTTCAATACTTAAAAGAAAACATTTGTGGCCCATGAATGAAATAGTTCCATCTCCCAACAACAACAAAAAAAAATCGTCAGAGCAAAAGGGAAACCAGAAAAGTATTTAAGAGAAAAAAATAATAGTGGTTTGCATAGTAACAACATCTGTGACTATGTCAATATAAGCACAAGGGAGAGAATAACAGCCATCTTCGTCCAAACTGTTTTAAAAATACCTTTGGGTGGGATACAGTGAGAAAAATTATCTGAAAGCTTGCAAGGCAAGATAAATTCCAGCTGTTGGTTTTTTGTGGACTAACAGACTTTTCCTAATTGCCACTAACATACAATATTGGTAGGAGATTGTTTCCATTCTTCCCTTCCGTTCTCCATCTCTAAAGACATACATGACTGTTAGCGTTTTAAGATTTTGATTCTGTGATGCCCTGTAGAGCATGGAACAAGGAATTGAAAGTTAATGTATTCCAACGCTGTTTGGAACATCGGTTTTGCAAGTCAGCATGCAACACTTCAGACCATAAAACACCTTCCACATGGTTGGCTCTGCAGACACTCCTTTACCCTCTAAATGGTAAGGCACGTGAATTTCCAACACG
Organism: Anarhynchus alexandrinus; assembly: GCA_008711295.1. Lineage (NCBI taxonomy): Eukaryota > Metazoa > Chordata > Aves > Charadriiformes > Charadriidae > Anarhynchus > Anarhynchus alexandrinus. The sequence continues at coordinate 1,155,045 of VUYV01000149.1, read as the reverse complement.
CAGTGTTGAGACTAGGCAGGTTGGGTTGGTTTTTAAACAGTGCTCGTGCAGTTCTGAATGACCCTCCCCTACGCTTCGCTACCTGCTTCTATTTACTGTGGGCAGAAACACACACGCTGCACTGGTGCGTCTCAAATGTATTACATCGCACACTGTATTAGACTGCTGAAAAAAACAGTCATTTGGGCAGGTTGTGACAGAAACCACACTTGGCTTTTCATTACATAAAAAAAATAACCCAAATAGCATACTGTTAAAAGGAGTTAATACATCACTTTCAAATACTATGGCATATGTTAAGCATGTCACCCTAAGAAACTATACAATATGCACCTGGATTCTTTTTTACTCTCTCTCTTTGCCATATCTACCCAGGGATTCACTCCACAGCCGTAAGAGCTATAATCAAAAGGTACAAAAGACATGTATGAGAAATTAAAGGTTTTATTCTGCAGGGAAATGATTTATTAATGCTGAGAGCTCGATTTAGTAATCAGACACTATCTGAAGAGGAAAAAAAAACCCAAACAACTGATCATGGAATAGTTAGATGAGGAAACTATTCCAGCTTTTTATGTAGTTTTGTCCCAAATTCAAAGTTAAAAAGACTGGGAAAGAACTTTTCCAATTTACTGACATCCAATACTGGATTTCGTCCAGGTCTATACCTCAAAGGCAAAAGGGACTTAGTCATATTTTTACATAACTAAATTCCTGAGTCACATTACAGAGGGAGAGTCAAATGAAACACAAGAACCATTTCTGCCATTAAGTATTTTCTTTTTGTAGTATTTCTTGTAAGAAACAAATGTTGTAAGACTATTTCAAAACTTAAAAGCCTTTCATAAGCGGTTATTGCTAATTTCTCATTCAGATTTACTAACACTCACATTAATGCACATAACAGTAATTGCGCATCATGGTAGAAAGAGTAAATGATGACTTCTCAGCTAACTCTAACAACCCAATGAATAATTTGCAATTAACCAGCTGTTAAAATAATAATCGTTTTGAAATATCTTTGCAGTACTACAGACTTCATGTCATTGAATGGAATGCAGCTGCCTAGAAAAAGTTACTGGATGTCACACTAGTCTCTGAGCTGGGTTAATGAAGCAATGTTCAAATGCAGCCAATTTTATACAGCTGAGATTAATGGAATGATCAAATTGACATGATATGCATTCACTGAACTCTTAATTCACATAAAAAAGAGACATTGCAGCAGCCCAGCACACCGACCACAGAGCTGTTACGAATTTATATTTCGACTTCCCTTCTAATTACACTAACCGTGACTAAATCTTGGAGATGCTGCAGAAAAAAGGCAAATTTAAGTCCTTTGTTTCTAAACCCACATCTTCCCACTTCCTCTTTGCCCGAGGCTTGCAATCTCTGTTCTTCTGAACTCCTCTATGCCCCTCTTAAAGTCGGAACATTTCAAACTAACTCACTCAGCCTACCTAGCGTTTCAACAAGCTCCAGACCCCTTTCAAACTACAACAGTTGTCAACCCCTTTGTTTGGCCTCACGACAGCACAGCTTAGATTTCTGATGGCATTCAATGCTTGTCTTGCTCAGACACACAACCAGCGCACTGGCATTGCTCTCACTCATCCTCGTGCTTCCTCCTTACATCTTTGCAGATACTGACTGCTCTCACAATTTCTTGGCTCCAAGATCCAGACCATAGACGACGACTCCACAAACACAACAGACCCTTTCCTCTCTCACATGCATACAAACAATAAATCGTTTAAGAAAGATGCTTAAATCGATGACTTGATCACATCAATTCTGATGCACATCACTCCAGTTATAAAGAATATTAGTTTCATTTCCTTGTGCAAATGCTCAATTTATTACTTTCTGTAAATTATCGAGCAATTTTGAGACTTAAAGAATACTACAATCAAATTCATCATTCCTTCAGCATCAGTTAAAAGCTGTCAAACCGGCTGATTCATTTCATCAGCATTTATTGTGCTTCATTAATTCTAGATCTAAACTTTTTCAACAAAATAATGAAGTTATATATAACTCAAAGTGGCAGCACTTATAAATCCTTCAAGCCTTTGGCAGCTTCTTTAATCCAAAGTAATCGTGTTTCCTTGTATAACAAGTCTTGTGATGTCTGTAATAGCATCTCACTATAGTAACAACAGTCTTAATGTTATAGCTCTCTTGCATGCCTGAAGTATTAATCAGATCCCATATTTAAATATGAAATTAGAGTACTCTCGATATTTTTCCTGAAACAGATATACTAATTAAAGCCCTCCCCAAAATTTTTTTTAAAAGTACAATAAATATCATGACCGTGAAGTTGATTTTGATAGCAGAGTCAAACATTGCAGCTTTCTGGTTATTGCTTTACTCTATTACCTCATCCCTTCACATTAAAATAATGTTTCTAAATAGGCAGTCTATACTGTAAGCAATTTTCTCTGCCACAAGTTCTTTCCGTTTGCTTTTAAATAGAAGAGAGTAAAGAAAAAAAACCACTTTACAATCAGAATGAAGGATAGCAGATTTTATGCTAGAGCTAGTGAACATCATTCTCCTTTGAAAGCAAAAGGCTCAATGATCACAGTACTCATTCTTCAATTTAGAAATTCCTTTATAAAAACAAAATTTTCCTTTTTCATAAGTGAGCTTAAATCCTAGCAGTTTTCCAAACACCCTAACCTTTTTCTAGTATTGTCCGGAAAACTCACATAGCATCCTCCACCAGCTACTACTTATGAGATAAAGATGTTACTAGTGCTACATTATAAAAAGTGATAGGTTGTTGGATTTTTATGACCAACCATGCTTGAGTTTAACCTCACTTAGTGGAAAATCATGTTTGTGACTTTTACACCTCAATTTAACTAAAAATATACTTAACAGCAAGTATTACCTCATTTTCCCAAATCTCCCATAGCCATCTCTAATTTTTACTGTATAAAAAAAAAATTCCGTCAGCTCCTTGAACTTTATCAACACGTTTCCGCTATAACCAAGATTTTACTTTGTTATCAAAATACAATCTGCAAGCATAAATCTACATATTAAACACACATTAAAAATATTAAATTACATATTAAATGCATTAAACAATTTGATCCAATTTCTAAACTCTAGATTAAATCCAGAAAGCAGAAACATCAAGAAAGTAGCTCCAACCAACACAAAACCTGTAAGTCTAAGGAAGGCAGGGTTTAAAGTATTTCATTACCCATCTGAAAGCATGAGCTTGTGTTTTACAGCTTGGACTTATTCCAAAGGCTGTCCCCAGTTAATCCACCCTCTCTTTGGGGAGCCAAAGACAGCTGGAGAGGGTGATGACCATATCAATATCCATGTGTGCTGCTGTCATGAATGTACGCTAGCACAGTTGGACAAACTCACAGAGTATATATAATTCAGTGTAGAATTCTCTCATAGGAGCTTGCCTGTTCCATTGTGCCATCAGAGAAAATGTGAAGTATTGTAAAAGCAGCAAGACAGCCTACAACCGCGGCCATGACTGCCTATAATGATAAAGTTAAAATAGCCCGCCCAGCAGTCATTCACATATGAAAGCTACAACAGATGCTCTTTAATTCTTTATCTGAATGAAGGTCAGTCATTTAGCTTCCATAATTCTTTTTAGTATTTATGATAGTGAGCCAAACCCATGCAAAGAGGCTTCTTTTGGAGGCTGGAAATAACATCTTATTTTGCATTTGCCCCTTCTTTGTCCATTATCTCTACTAAGAATTAAAATCAAGCCTCATGACTGTCTGTCCCTGCAAACACATACAAAATACAGGAATTTATTAGATATAAGACTATCTGCTTGTGGAGAAAGAGACTAAAGCTAGTTTCAGTGACTGATACACTCTACCAGCCAACCCCATTCTTTCAAAGACGCGAGCACAGTAATCACAGGTACAGCACTCCAGCGCAGTATTACCACTACTTTGGTATGCACCCTGTGTGGCAAAGGCAGATCCAGAGATTATACACATAAATCACTCACCCAGGAAGAAAAAAAGTCTACACAATTGCCAACTAAGACAACTAATATGAAATGGTGTTTTTACAACGGCTATTCAAAGAAATAGTATTTGTGGGAAGAATGACTCATAGGATAGCAAACTTCATATACTACAGTTACACAAAGTGAGAAGACAAAGGGAATTAGATGATTTTTTTCTTAAATAATCAAGAAACAGCAAAACCAGCTGTTGCACTGTAATAATTTTAAATAGCTTTGTTATGCCTTCATATTCTCTTCAGTAGTAGTTTTCTTTTTCTTTTTAACTTGCATTTTGGGTTTGCTGTTGTTGGCACACTGTCTCTGTAGACACTAGATAAATAAACTTTTCAACAACATAAACCCTTTTAAAACTGTATCTCTTAACCCCTTCCCCCCTGAGAGGTTGGAAAGTAATTACTTAATTCTTTACAGGTTTACTTGTGCATCCCTTCTCTATTTCTGTGACTTTTCTTTCTGCTTTAGTTATAACAAAATAAATAAGCATCTTAGCAGTTAAGTTAAAAATCTAAATCACAGTTTGCATCTTTACCTCAACTATGTATTTTTGTATTTATTGATTAACCCACATAATTTCACACCTAACTTGCAGGGGATCAAATTAATTGTAGGCTTGAGTCAGTACTTTAAAATTACAGAAATTTATTTCATGTATAGTAAGTACTTAAACAGAACCATATTTTAAGATTACAAAGTACTAATGTGCTTGCAACATACAGAATATTTATCCAAAATTATTTCTATAATCTCACTGCTTTAAATTCATTCAAAATAGCCTAGTTTTATTATGTTTACTTTTGTGTTTTAGCTGGAATAGAGTCAATTCACTTCTTGTCTTCATTTGCTATGAAAGAATCATGTGCCATTTAATCATTTTGCAACATTTTACACTTCAACAATAGGACAACATCTGCACATGTCCCTTCATACACAGAGATTTCAGCATAACTGCTACGCAGTCTTCAAGCCCCCTGAACTCACACAAGGACTGAAGCGTCCATTGGTACACGGTGCTTCAGCTGAGGGCAACATTGACATGTATCCCTCAGGTAAATTTGACAAGGACTTTCATGGATAAATTAAAAACTATTTTTAATATACTGAAATGAAATAAATGAAAATTATCTGAGTCTGACTTAGTTTTCATGAATTACAGAATCATGGTTTTATTTCTTTAACCTTACAAGGATCTCTCAGATCCCCCCACTTGTTCTCAGGCTTTCTTTAACTGGGCACATACATGTTCACTGCTGGAACAGAACTGAGTGTTCCCCTCTCCCTGTGATTTAAGAAGCGATTTCTCCAGTCCCATTTTTTAGACTTCATAATAATTGTTCCTTCCAAATCTCTGGAACCTGGTTTACCTACTTATTTTGATTGCTGTTTTTGTTTAACATTTGCTTAAAGAGCAGACAGATGGCTCTGTGAGACTAAAGAACTCAGAAAGTCACTGAGTTAGAAGGGATCTGCGGAGGTCATCTTGTCCAACCCCCTGCTCGAGCAGGGTCACCCAGAGCACACTGGACTGTGTCCAGACAGTTTTTGACTATCTCCAAGGATGGAGAGTTCACAACCCCTCTGGGCAACCTGTTAATCTAGAGTCTCATATAGGTAACCATTTTCTACTGAAAACCAATGACTACATATGAAATTTTAATTTTTTCCTTCATGTTCTCAAAGAGCATCAGAATTACCAAAAAGGTCTAAGGACTTGCATTTGGCCTTCCTGCCTTCAGTGACAAAGTGCTAATGAGTTGAGAAAGTTAAAGACAGAACTAGTAATATTTGCTTCATATGTATTCTTACTCATGCTTTAGCCATGATTTTCACTTCATAGAATAGAATCAGAGAACTGTTTAGGTTGGAAAAGACCTTTAAGATCATTGAGTCCAACCATTAACCTAACACTGCCAAGTTACCGCTAACCCATGTCCCTCAGCACCACATCTACACGTCTTTTAAATACTTCCAGGGATGGCTACTCAACCCCTTCCCTGGGCAGCAATGCTTGACAACCCTTTCAGTGAAGAATTTTTTCATAATATCCAATCTAAACCTCCCCTGGCGCATCTTGAGGCCAGTTCCTCTTGTCCCATCGCCTGTTACCTGGGAGAAGAGACGGATCCCCACCTGGCTACAACCTCCTTTCAGGGAGCTGTAGAGAGTGAGAAGGTCTCCCCTCAGTCTCCTCATACCATACTTGCAGCTCTACGTAACTTTTTTAAGAATATGTTATTAGATTGCAAGGTGTAGCATTTTCCCCTTATCAAAGCCATTCATATTTATCCAGTAAAACTGCATTATTTTAAGGTTGCTGTATAACAATTAAATTACTTCTAAAATCATCATCACACCTGTAGAACGACAAAAGATGAAATTACCAAACTCAGTAACTCACAACCTGCTCTTGCTTCATGAAATATTACATGCAAAGTATAATTTCAGTGTCCCAGACTCAATACCTAGAGAATGCAACAACTCATCGCTAATTTGAAGCATGTTAATTAATATCTAGAGCGGGGGTTTTAAAGGTTGAGAGACCAAGAAAACAGAAACTCATCCTAAATAATTATTTTTTTAAAAATTGTATGTTCTCCAAACTTAAAAATGAAACCTATTTCTCTGGGCAAAATTTTTATTGTGTACATAACACTATAGACTTTTTCGATGTCTCTTCATGAGGTCAGACGCAACTTTCATTTACAAGGAGATGACTTTCTATCAGTTTGCACTTAAATCAACTAAGAGAAGTCACTGCTAAGGAAAACTTATTACTGAAGTGATAAGACAAGCAATCCTTATCTTCTCAGAAACAAATAGGCTAATCTTGGAATCAAATCTGGATTTTAACTATGGAATTGGTCATTAATTTTCATCCCTCCTAAGCTACCAGGTGGGCTCTCCAGGACTTCAGCCAATTCCATAAAGAAGTATGTTGCACAGCAGATTTCAGCTAGAAGCCAAGTTATAATGTGTTTAAGAAAACGATGATGTAAAAAGGGAACTTCAGGAGAACCTGAACTAGAATAATGCAGAGGAACTACCAGCACTTTGTGGAGATGTTCATTAAAGTGTAAATATCAGGAAAACATTCAGAATCACATAGAAAGAAAATTCAGGCCAGTAAGAGCTAGGTTAGTAGTAATTTTAAAGGCTATTCAAATTTGCCTGTTTTATAAAACTCTGCAACATTAGTGTCAACCTTAGCCAACAACATTTGCATTGTAGTAGTAATATGGATGTAAATCTTCAAAGAATCATGCTGGTAAAATTATTTCATGCTTCATAAAGAAACAAACCCTAAGACACTGTGAAAATTTAAGTTGAGAAGTAGTTTACAAAGGGTTTTCCATATGAAATTTCCACATAGGAGTAGGTCTTAATGTTGATGCTTTTTTATTAAACTTCGTGATGCTTAAGTTCTTCTGATTGCCACATGAATATGAAGGAGCAATCACTGACATTAAAGAGAAATTGTGGAAAGCTTGCGTCATTTTAACAACTCTTCACATTGTAATCAACTTCATTTGTTACCACTTACTAGTTCCACCTATATTTGCAGGAAAATTGGTAGTTTACAAAGTTGGAAAAAAAGCTACTACTGTTTTACAGAAAGGTCTTGTAGTCAAAAATTACATGTTGACAATAATAAAATACCAATGCACTTGGTATATGTGATAATTGACAGCACAAGTTCTCTTGCACAACTCTAACATGAATGCTGTAAGAGAAGTTTTGGAGACATTTCCAGAGGAAAGATAGATTGTCAGAAGAATGCAAACATGGTTAACAATTAAATACTCTTGCAGACAACATTTAACGGTCTACAAGATGAACAGAGTACATTAAAAACTGAGGGGATGGAGTGTATTCATACATAATACAGTAACTCAATTAACATTCAAACATTCAACAGTTTAGTGAATGCAGAGGCAGACTTGCCTCAAGAAATTCATAGCACCTTTGGGTAAGGCTACAACAGTATGTGTTTATTGAAATCTGCATCTGGTAGTGATTTGTCCAGCAGCAAACTTTCTTGACTTTTTCACTCAAATGATCTACAGGGGCCCATATACTCTGCAAGTGTTCGCTTGCACTAAGATGCACATTGTATAATTTATGTTCTTAATTATAAAACAAAGTTTATCAGCATGTTTGTCTGTGTTGTGTAATTTCTTATTCTTCACATGAGAATAATAGAATGCATCTTGAACAGTCTATTCATTCTTCATTGTAACAAAATATATTGGAATGGAAGAGATTTAATCCCTAAATTATTTTACTTCTCCCCTCTTGCNAATGCAGGTTATAAACCTAATTTGCCAAATATTGCTTTAGTAATGACATACCTTGTTCAAAACTGTGGCCTAGCCCAAAAGACAGTTTTGTTTTTATAAAGCCTCCTCTGCAAAAACTAGCTAGATATTTTGTAAAATGCAACTCTTGTCATCAACACCTGTCTAATCCCAAATCCTACAAGGATGGAAAACTGATTAGAGCAAGGGCAAAGAAAAAAAATCAGCATCCTGGCATATGAAAAAAAGGAAGATGAAAGCCCTGCACCAAGAGGATCACAGTTTTGTCTCCAGATAGGCACTTGCTCCCTCTCAGTATTTTAAGCATTAATTCACAAACTTCAGTTTCTTGCTGACTATCCTGTCTTTGCTAGAATTCCAGTAGAGGAACTGTGTTCAGACAGTTTTCTGACATTACTTCAGGGATTATGAACATTGTTTGTCGTGTTATTACTCAAACTGATGCAGTTCTTCTGGGCTTCCTTATAGCAAGGCATCAAGAGTTAGGTCAGCAGAAAAAAAAGAGTTCAAATACACAGCAATTTTTAAGAGCACTTAGTCATTGTAAGGTGTGACGCATCTAGATTTATCATTGGCTGAGTCTCAAATGTAAAGGAGTCACGGAAACTTTCTGGTACACCTTGTGCAAAAGCGGATGGGGACAGCTGACAATTTCATAAACCCTATTCCCACCAAGGGGAAGAGCAAGAAGATTCAGACGAACTGAATTTTTGGGGCATAGAGGTTCACCATTAAGCTGCCTTAACTTTCCCTGACCTCCTCTTTACACAACTTGAATTTTAAGCAGCTTATGTCTCATTATTTTTTATTTGTGGGCATAAAAATGCCCTATTTCAGTAATATTACTATTTGGAGCATCAGACAAAGAAGCTGAGAGCAGAGGGACACATTAAGACATTCTTTCTACAGGAACAAGATCATAATCACTTGATAATTCTCCTTTTGTTTATCACATACCAATAGTTAGTGCTGCGGTTACAGAGAAAATCAAATCCCAATCACAGTTAAACAATTGCTTTTTTATGACAGAACCTCTAATCAGTGCAGATTACCAAAATGTTAGAAGGTTATTCCCTGAAATTTTACTCCAAGAGTTTTGATTCCAATTACCATGAGACACAGAGTACTCTGGCAAGGTTTTTATGTTTATCTATATGTTATTGTTATTGTTATCACTAAACAATGTGACTTCAGTGGCATTTCGTTTAATTAAATCTTATCAGGATTACAGTCAGGTCTTGCTTTTCACCTTGCAAAGCAGGCACTGACAGGAATCAGGGACTACCTGAACCTTTGTAAATGGAACATGAAAGGACCAGGTACAACATATTTCGTACGCTTCTATCAGCTTGCTGTTGCCTAAACTCCTGGCACCATGGAAATCCCCAGTCCATCAAAAATACCAAGTATTATCACAGTATTCAAGAGAGATATACATGGTATCATAACAGGGATGTGAGGATTTGGCAGCAGCACTGTCAAATGGTTGATTACATGTGAAAGTTGGAGGTAAGTCTTCTTCTGCCTTATAGAATATAATAGCAAAAAATGTAATTAAGTGTACTAAGTTCTTAGAGGCATGATTAGTTTCTCAAGACATCAACAAATCCATTTTTCAGATTTTACAGCTTCAGTATAGCAGTTCACTTCAAAATTTTGGGTGCTATGTTCATCATTAACTAAAAATATTCTAAAATCTTTAAAAGTACAATTTAATATCATTTACTATCACGGCAGAAATTGAGGCATTACTTCATCACTTCAAATACTCCTTGTTTAGATAGAGATCTAATGAGAGCAATTAAAATAATTCATAAAAAAAGAAGACTAGTGTACCTTTGCAACTATACTTAAGGTGCTGTTATTCTTAAAAGAGGCAACATCAGAAAGCACAGGCACTTTGAGGCCTCTTGGTAGAGAATGTCTGATGTTGAACAGTACTAACCTGATCAATACTGTTTATAAAGAGGACAAACAATCCTGAATTACTACCTACACAAGAGAGTACTCAAAAACTGCATAGGCATTATGAAGAACACAGACTAAATATTAATGCTACAGCAGCTACATAGCACCTGGAAAGGTGCTATATTACTATGGCTAATTTTTTTTATAGCTCCTATAAAATGAGGCACTGACTGCTATTTGTTGCATAGCTTTCTCCCTCACATAAAAACTGATGAGATTTTAAGTTTATTCATAGCAGTACTTTCCATTTTATAGCTCTGCAAGATTTACTGTGAAATTTTATATAGAGATAGATTTAAACTCTATCAATGTTTTGGCACTATGACAACAATTCACAGTTTAATACATGAAAATTTTTTTTTTTTAAAATTACCATCTGTTGCTAAGCCAAATGCCATTATTCCATTTCTTTCAGTGATTTTAGTCTAAAATTTTTCCATATATTTGAAATTTCAAACAAAAAAGACAGCTTGATATCAACAGCAGCTTAAATTTAAAAAAAAATTCTTTACACTGAATAGTCATGGTTTCCTCTATCTCTGCCCCCAACTATTAATTCTTACATTTGAATTTGCAGAGTTTCACTAATAACTATACAAGTTTAGTAAATCTATCAACCTACGCAGCTAATCCATAGCACCTTTTATTGAAGGATGCCAGCATTTCCAAGTCAAAATTTGCAAGTAAAAATATTTTATAAGGTTGTTTCATGTTTTTGAGACAAGGTCACACAGGATGTTTATGACAACGTAGATTTCTTTGTTCAAAGTGATACGGATAGCATTTCTATAGCTGTCCTCACTTTTAAAATCCCTTTTTGGAATTCAAACATTAACGAGGAATGACTGATGAAACTATGTTTGTAACTATAACACCCCAAGCAATGGTTTACAGGCCTTTGGCTCAGAAGACTGGCAGGCTCTCATCTTTGAGATCTTCCTTAAAGCATTCCTGTGGTACCATATGCTCAAAGAAATCTTTCCATTCTGTACAACCCTACAATCAACTGTGCTTCCCTCTTCTTTCCCTTGGCTTCAACTAAGTAAAATGACTGCACGTGGCCCTCCCTGTCCTGAAGGGACAAATATATATTTATTCAAATATATCATGAATCCTGAGTATTCGTGCACATCAGTTGCTGGTGTAAGTCCTAGGAAGAGCATTTGAGTATTATTAGCAATAATAATTGAAGTTACCAGTAAAGTTATCAGAGGAAAGACAAAAAAATGCTGGTTTGGTACAAAATAGAGGAAATACTTCACAGATATTTCTAAAGTCTTCAAAGGGCAGCATAAAGTATCAGTATAAAGACCATTCCTGGGCTTGTTCAAAGGCTGTAAAACTCAGCCTGAACTGTTCTGTGTTGGTGTAACAATTACCTCTCCCTTGGCAAAATTTCAACAGCAGAAATACCATAGATTCAGCAGAATACTGAGTGAAGGACAGACTTATTCAATCTATTTTAGGCACGTAATAGCAAAGCATAATAACCAGAATGCATTGGAAATTTACTTACATTTCAAAATCTACCATAACCGAGACTCATTTCTCATTTGGACTGTGTTCAACAGGAATTTTTTTGTAGAAAAAAAATTACCATTATTTGAAGATCTGGGAAATATTGCTTGATGAATGAAGAAAAATGATGACACTAATTGACATTATGAGAAAACTCAAAAAGAAAGAAAAAACCCATCTCCAGAAAGAAAACAGATTAATCTCTTAATCTCTTAAGAAAAAGATTCCAGGGCAGGCCTGAATCTGTCAAAGTGAATTTCTCCTGAAACGCACCAGATTAAAAACATGAAGGAAAACAAAAAAAGCTTACAGACACTCTCAAATACTAATTTTGGTCTACTCATCAGTAGTGGTTTTTGTAGGAAATTTTCATAACATCCCATAAAATTCATTTCTGAATATTGCTTGGTTAACAGAAAAAAAATGGTTACATTACAGAACTTACTATTATAATATTGTTGAAGTTGGGGTTTTCTGTTTTGTTTGGTGTTTTTTTTGGCTATTCATATGTTATTGTTTCAGCATCAAATACGTTGCATAATATAATGCAGAATCAGAAACAAGCAGGATATTTTTAATAGCAAAGCATATTGGAAATTCTGAATTTTCTTCCAAATTTGGATAAGCACAAAGTTGACTTTTAATACCAGCTGCCTATTATACAACTAAGCCCCATTCCCCAAGAAATGGCTGAAAAAAGGGTCAGGCACAAACTTCAAATAAATGCAGAATCAGAATATAAAAGTTTTCTATATTTTCTCCTATTCAAAGAGCTCAAAGTATTTTACGAGCAAGATTTTTTTTTTTTAAATTAATCCTACCCTTCTACAGGATGAGTGTTCTAATCTGCATTGTTTGGGATTCAGTAAACCAGCACAGCAAAGGGATTTTGCAAATACCAAATAGGGTCCATTTAGTGACCACAAGAACTTGTCACAGAAACTATAGATACTACAGGTCGCATTGTAAGAGACAAAAAACTTGAAGTACAAAAGTACTAAAGTAAAATAACATAGACATCATGACTCGCTGGCACCAACATCCAACCTTTATAATCACATTCAGAGGCATCAACTCTGGTCCAGATTTGATTTCTCCCAAAATTCTTTACGATTCTCTTAGATTGCAAGAGTTCTACTACTTCTTGTGTTTTAATCACTTATAAAACAAAGTGAAAATTTTATTTCTTTAATGTATTTTATGTTTTTCTTTCATCCTGATGAAAGCAGAAAGTATAGTAAAGCTTCCTAAAGCATCCAAGTAATTTAGGGATTGAAATCCAAAGAAAGAAAGTATACTTATTAAGAACAAAGAGAAATTAAGTTTCTGTACTTCTGAAAATGGATACTTCTTAAAGTCTTGCATATTCAACTGCACATACTACAGTGAATTCATGCAAAAATTTCACTTTACCACTATTAATGCTCCTTCTATCAATACATTTCAATAGATGCTTCACTCCCAGTGATTTCAAGAGCACTTATATATGTTCAAGTAAGGATAAGCCCTGTTACTTTGCTTAATTGGGCCCTGAAGAACAGTGGCAGTTGTTTCTGAAGAAAGAGGGCAACAATAAAATGAGTACCCTTAAAGAAGTTTCTTAGAAAATCTTACAAATGGGAATGGTTCTTCCACAACAATGGAATAATCCTGACTATGGGTTCTATTCACGTGTCAGTTTTCCCTTCCAGAAGTGTGCCACATCAGTAAAAATTAATCTTTAACACAGAGTAGTCAAGCGCATATCAGGAAAGCCATATTTTTAGACTAGATTAAATATAAAGAGCTCTCCACACCAGCAAAACCCAATACACTTTGCAGGCTTAAGTCTGGGGAATGTGGCAAGCAAACCAGCTGGTTTTAGAGATGCTCTGTAATATGCAACCATCATTGGACAGCCCGGCCAAGTTCTGAACTGGAAGTCATTCAGTTGGTTGTTGTTCTGTCTCCAAATCAATGCCTCCAGTTTCTGATTAATAATTCAAGAGATGCATAGGCTTTCTCTATTTTAAGCCCAGCTATTAAACTCAACTACATATTGAAGAAGTGTCAAGTTAAAAAGTTTAGTTTAGGAGTAAGGAGACAAACTGATCTGGAAAATGTAAGTGCAATTTTTACATGAGTTTGGGCAGCTCCCAAAGTGAATTGTATCCAGTGGAAACAAGGTCTAAGTGCTGATGTGGGAGTTTCCCACAGCTTCTACTGGCCTTCAAAGCCATGTGTGTCATCAGAGTCTCTTGCTGAAGCTGTACATAAATATCTAACTGGTATTAAAAGACAAAAAATGTTCCACAGAACCTAAATTAAAGCCAGATGTGGAAAAAGCAGATGCCTGAAATTTACCGTCATTTCAGGACAGAATAGAAGCACTTGCTAATTTTATTATTTACTAAGTAATGTAGAACATTTATAATTTCCTGATGCATCTCATGTTAAAGAAATAGGTGCTCTGTTGACTAAAACCCCTGCAATTAGTACCAATTTTGAACCACAAACTAAATCTGTGTTATATTCCTACTCTGGTTGAACACTGAATTATGATTATATTCTTATCAGTCATTTAAAAAAAGATAAGGTAAAGAATGTCAAGACAGTATTAATACTTAGGTCAACAGCACAGCACTGGAAGAGGAAATTGAACAATGGAAATTAAAAATATATTTAGTAAGTGAAAAGTCTTCCATATCTTACTGCAAATTGTATTGCTTTAATCTGGGCAAACGCGATCTGTGCTAAGCATGTAGCAGGGTAAGGCTTTCATGGAAACTTCAGGCCACCCAAAACCCCTCTATTTAACGTAGTCAGTCACTCTTCTGGAACATGCATGACTTATCCAGAATCTCTTTTAAGCAACTCATAACTTAGAAGCAATTTTTTAAAATTAGTTTAATATTTAGATCATTAAAGCACTTATATACACACATCATGAAAGCAGCTAAGCATTTGTTATGTGAATTAAAAAAAAAGTTTGTGTGATTTAACTTAAGATGCAATATGAAGCATAAGACAAGCATGACAAAACCTCTGGTTCTGAGCACAACAAAACATTCTGAGAACAACATTCAATTAAATGCTCTTAATGAATCAACATTTTAAGAGCAATCCTTTAAAAAAAAAGAACAAGATTGAGTAGTTTCCCTGTCAGATGCAAGCTTATTAGCCCAATGTCAGTGATTTTATAAATGGAATTACAACACAATTATGACATCACTGCAGTAAATTTAAGGTTGGATGACATGCAACTTTACAAGTCTATTTTCATTATGGTGGAGCAATAGCGTTGGTCAAATTTTACTAGATAGGAGGAAAGTAAAATCTTCAGTTACTAGAAGCCATTTTTATGGTCTCCAAACCCAACAACCTTCTACAGAATCTGTTTGAAGAATCTGACTGCAGAAAGGCAAGTAACTTCTCAACAGAACAATCAAATATTCTAATTACCAAAATAGGCCATATGTGTCTTATGAAACCTCTCTCACTATTTTTCTTGCCGTTTTTAGAACACCACATATCAAGAATATCTTAAATCAACCTACAGAGCATAGCTCTTAACAAATCTAATGCCTCCATTTTAGAGAATACATTCTGCCAAAAGCAGCTCAAAAGTAGCCAGAAACCTGAAAAGCCATTTCACAGTCTTCAAACTCAGCAATATAAATTGCACCAACTGCACTATATGAGAAAAACGAGCTCAAAATACAAGAACAATTCAACAGAAAACATACTAAAAGCACTGTCTTGTCCACCTAAAAATTTTTAAAACTGCCCCAGATTATGTAGAGATTATGTAGTGGAGGACAAAAGAACCACCTCTTTATTTTTCATAGTCAAGAGTGGCAAAACATAACAAAAGAATAGGTCTTTTAATCCAAAGAAAGCAAGCATGCTCCAGAATCTGTAAATAATCTGCCTGTTGGACCTTACTGTTCATAAATACAAACTTTATTAAGACCATGAAAATAGTTAACCCTGATAAAACAGGTGAATTTATACAAAAATACAGCAATGCTACAGGGAAGCAATCAAGAAAAGTCACTGGTTCTATAGCAGTTGGGCTAATTTGAATGTATTAGCTTTGCAAATATTTTGTACGGCAGTTTCCCTCCCCTACAAGCAATGATTTCACCGCATAAACCTCACTGTTGAATCCAAAGATTTTTGAAAGCACACTAGTTTAAGTTTTTTATGTTAAACTTTGAACTTCAGTAAATTGCAATAAACTCACACCAGACTCTACATTTTGTAAAGAATATCTAAAACTTTATAAACAAACACCTGCATACATGCTGAAGTTGCGAAAGAAATTTATTAATTAATATCTGCACAATAATACATTACTAACTAGGGCAATTGCAACTGGTTTTAATTCAGTCATTAGCAGACTTAGACACTTCTCAGCAGCCTAAAAGTCATGTATGCCAATCAGACTACACTCACTCTTATTGCTAATGAGTAGCACCCCTTAGAGGGTAATTGTCTTCCCCTGTTGGATCCCTCTCACATTTATATTTAATTTTTTCCTAGGTATCACCAGGCTGATTTAAGAATGCATCAGGTATTTCACAGTTTAATGTCTCTAGTATCTGCTCCAACTATTTTAAAAGGCTAAAACATGAAACAGAGAGCCAAGTCATCATTATCCTCACAAACCTTATTAAGCAACACTGCTGAGCCATTTCCAGCTGAAAAAACAGCTATAGCATTTACATAGGCTACAGTAACTGAATAATCACTTCTCTCAAAGCCAACTTTGGAAATATCCACGTGATATGACTACACCAAAATTAAATTACAGATGTAGAACACTATAGACATTGGCAGAGTAAGGATTACAAGACATTATTAAAATACAATATTAAGACAGATACCCATTTCATTTTTTAATCGGACAACCTCGGTATCACTACTTGTTTAGAGATGGTTATCTCCCACAAGAACAAAACACAGAAAAATACAGTAGTTTGGGTTGGAAGCGACCTTTACCCCAGGTAAAGGTCCCAGTACCCCAGTTTCCCAAGTACCCCAGTTTCATTCCCCATTACAACTTTTGTCACTAAACAAATAAACAGCATTGTTTTCCCTATATTATAATCCATCGTGCATTACAATAATTACATTTTAGATTGACCTAAAATCATAATTGATTTCCTTATACCACATAACACAAGTCACTTGTTTTCTTTAAAAGAAACACTTGAAAACTGAGATATAAAAACTGACTATTAATTTAAGAGAATCTCTAACCTACCTGGGAACCTGTGTAAATACTGTGGTTGTTAGCCCGCACTGGGCTCTGTGCTGTCATGGCTACCTACTATCAGGACTTGTATACAGCACCTGTAATGCTTGCACAAACCACAGTTTATACTCCCAGTGAAACACACCCTAAAAGACAATAGACGGGAACTTTCCTGATATCAATTCAGAACTGTCAAGCAACAACTGTCCCTTAAAATATTTCTGTAATATGACACAATGCAACAACAATAAAATGAATAATAATAACAGTGCTACACATTTCTAACTGGCTGTCAACATACATCCCACCATCTATTCTTAAAAAAGAATGAACTCTCGCATCCAACAATATTTCTTATTCTATAACATTAAGAGGACACATCTTCTCTCACTGGATGGAATGTGCACATGGCTTGTGTAAATCACCCTGTAAATCAAATACCACCACTCGATTCTACCAGCGATTCATTTAATCACATGGTTCTACAGCTGAACGTAAAACCAAGCACCCTTTACTGCCACCTGGTTATTCTAACATCCAAATTGTATTTTCTTACCTCAGCAGCCTGTGTCTCCTGGTGTAATAAAGTTAGACCTGTCAAGTCTTCTAAGAAGGAATGCGAAGAATTGAAAACTTTAGCTAGGAAATTAAACCCTTCTCGTTCATATTGGTCAAGGACCTGTCAAATAAACAAACAGAAAAGGATTTCAAATGAGATGCCCATAATGTGATTCATCATCGTATTTTGCTAACAAAACAGAAGTACAATCTTTCAAATACTCAGAAAATGACTGTATATTGTAAACAGGTAAAAAATACAGAGAAAAGAAAACATTTCTCCCAACTTAATTTCTATAGTGGGGAAAGGTGGAGGTTAGAGGGAAGAGAAGTGAGGTTTAGAATTTCCTCGTTTAAATGTATTTTTAAGGTTATAAAAAGACAGATGATATGGCAAGGAAAAAAATTCAGTTGCAAAGTCATGAAAGGAGCATTTGAGTTACACAAAGCACAGTAAAAGGCTGTTCCAATCTATCAGTTAAGGGAAAGAACCGTGCTGGGACAGACCGAAAAATTCTCCGAGTCGGTGTCCAAGTCCAACATCCTCCCAGTCTCCAGAGATTCATGGTTCTGAGACCATTGTATCTTAAAGCACTCTCCATTTTTCTACTTTAAATTTTCCCAGTTTATCTTTTATTTTGAGAATCTTATAGACACCTACAAGAATTGTGAGGAAGGTTTTAGCCTATGCTCCTCTCAAACCCCTGACCACGAAGAATTTTATTTCATGCAGCTTTAGCTCAAATAACTATTTGGCAGATGGATTTCAATGAAGTAAGATGGAGACTGAGGAAGGAAAAGATAAATGTCAGATGAACATGATTCTACAAGTTTTGTGAAAGCAGGTAGCAAGAAAATGGGACAAAGTTATGACAGAGCAGTCCCAGTATCCATTGTTTTCCTATTTTTGTTTTGAGTTCTACCACTGACCCTTTAACATCCTGCTCTGCTGTCGCCAGTCTCACAGATGAGACAAACTGCAAAGCAACTTTTCCTACAGAAATTCACGTAGCAGAGCAAGATGCATGCAGGGACTTCAGAAACACACAATATTTTAATACAAAGGAGCAGTATACACAACATTGAAGATAGAGAGGCAGGGGAAGGATCATCAGGATCACCCCGTATAAAGAAGACGCAAGCTTTTCAGAAGAGTCCATAGAATGGCTTAATCTATGAAGCTGAATGCCTGCCAAAAAACTTTCACTGTGAAAGTTATCATTGTCTTTCTCAACACTTCCATCTTCATCTCAATCATCATCGTCCTCAGATAAATCAACATCAATTCAAGAGTGAAGGACAGAAAAAGGGGCTAAAGATCAGGCAGTTTCACAGATGGCTTTTCTTTTTTTTTTTCAGAATGACTGGTATTTTTTAGAATGATGATCCTTTCCAACACCCAGCATCTGTAAAAGCCAGCACCTCTTCCAGATGCCAATTCTGATTATCTACTCCTGCCTCTCACCCTCCCACCCACACATGCTGTTCCTCTGTATTTAAACTCTATGCATATCTTGAGTCCCTGCATGAGTCCCTCTTTACCATGTCATTTTCTACAAGCAACATTGCATTGCTGTCATATCACACTTTTTAGAAACACATCCTCTGCAGATAGGGGGGTATAGCTGTACTTGAAAAAAGCTCCAGCATAAGACCAAAACTAACACCAGAGAATCCACAAGCAACTGTCCAGCCGTGGGAAAAGTACCAAAATCAGCCATCAAGCTATGGCTCTGGGATTCTCGTGCTCAAAGAAATACCTGATTTTTCATTCTCTGATGTAAAAATTTCCAAACCAATCACAATATTGTGCCAATCCATGTCTTCTTATAGCTTATCTGTGCAAATTACATGCATCATGTATCTCTATTTTTAACTTATTCTGGTATAGTTCTTGCAGAACAAGTGTAAGTAGAACACAAAAGGTTCTTTTATACAGAGCGCTGTTGCAGGGGCTGTAGACAACCTTTCTTTCCCTGTATATATTCTATCCTTATATCGGAACAGAAGCAGTAAAAGGAATTTGTTCAGCTTATATACTCCTTAAACATATCCACTCTTACTGGATAGACAAGTTCCCCATAACCAGTGGAATTCATTTCCTCTGGAAAAGAAGGAAAAAACCACCCTGGAAGGACTGTCATTGTTCTACTGTGAAATAGGCAATTCTTCCAAGTGAGCTTCATTGCAAGGTTTAAAAATGAACAGACAACCCTTGCTCCCCCTACCCNGGGGGGGGGGGGGGGGAATGGTTTCATTATGAATTCATCTAACTCAACCAAAATCTCAACTTATTCTCAACAATCTTACTCTTTTCAAGTTTAACAATCCCTAAAGGTCTCGAATAACCTTTGCATTGATGAATCTTAAAACGGTGGGAACTCGCACAGCCCAACAGCATTCCTCAGCAAGACACGTCCAGCAAGCTTTTACACTGAGTCATACAGGAATTCAAGCTCATTTAAAATATATTTATATTTAGCTGACATATTTGTAAGTTTACTGGTAAAAACAGACTGGGATCTTCACTCAGATTGTCATGCAAGATGTTCATTTAGTAGCAAAATTATCTACTGCATTCTTAGGTTTCAAAAAAACACAAACAGAAACAGCTGAAACACAACTATAAAGAGGAATAAGATAGATGTAGGTGGCTATGACAAATACTTGTCACCTTCTTGACCACACTTTACACTTCTAAAATAAATAAATAAAAATTGCACTTCATGTTCTCTTATTAAATCTGGAGAAATTGTTCTTCATACTTCAAAGATTTATTTTGCCATACATGGGTTTTTGTGTGTTTGTGCAATGACCCATAAACATAATCAGAAATTTAAAAACAAAGCAGGGACGAAAAAAAAGAGATTAAAAAAATGCTTAGGAGCATTTCTTAAGGTTTCTCTCGTTTTTTATTCTTGAGATAAACACACCAAGAGAAACTCATCTGACTGTTCACAATGCAGTGCAGAGGACTGGACAACTTCGGCATTCCACTTGAGATATGTCCTCCTAATATTACTCATTACATACACTGTGAAATTGCACTGTGGATATATACATACATTTAATGACTATTCTGTGTTCCGAAATTCTAATAAGCCAACCAGATGTGCAGAAGTCTCTTGCATCTGGCTCTTGGTGAAACTCTGTATACAGACATCAACTTATAAACTTGGATTACGTTCACAGCCCTGCCTGTATACAATCCTCAAAGCTATCAGCATTATCAAATCTGTTGCTATTGCTTTAATTGGTTGGAACCACTATACAGAGCTTATGAGACATCTTTTTAGTGATGTAGGCCAGATTATAGTTCACGGTATGTTGTAATAATATACAGCCTATCACAATGAAACTGTAGCCTTATTCTAAAATATAACAGCATATCAAAGAAATGCAGGGACAATAACAATAAGATATTTTGGTCTCTTCCCAGAGGTTTGAAATTGCTAAAAGATGTATACTACCTTGGGAGACGCAAATATTACGAACAGAGCAGGGAACTGAGTGCAACCTTACTATACACAAGAAGTCCATCAAATCGCCTTTAAATCTGGTTGAATTTGTTACTCAGCTAGCTATGCCTTGATCCCCGTTTCCAAAGAACTGTGACTCAAGCCTGAGTGAAAATTTCCAGGTATTGCTTCCTCGGTAAGTACATTACTTCAGCATGCCAGGGTCCTCTGTATAAAGTGCCCTGGTTTATTTCAGAGATGTGCTTAACCTTTCTATATTCCCGGCCATAGCTACAAATGAATTCTTATGTACTCGCACAAAGCAGACAGCATGACTACACTGACATCCACAATGTCTAGCGTTAATTTTGGATGAATCACCTGGAAGGATTTTTATTAAATCCAAGTGCCCTTTGTATGGAAGAGACTAGGAAGTCTCCCATTAAGTGTCTTCTAAAATATTAATAAAACATTATTATTAACAAAACAAGATGACAGAACCAGAAGTTGAAGGTACATTATTTTTGGATCTAGTGAACTTTACCTGGGTAGAAATGATACATATTAATATGATGAAACCTGCTATTATGGAGACATTTAAAAATTTATTTTCCTCCTGTAGAAACTCAATCATGTCACACTGCTAGACTTGCCATGGCACTACAATGGCATATTTAGGTTAGGGTAACAAATCTGACTGTAGAGACACAGTATCTAAAAAACCTAAACCACAACAATACAGAATATTTTTATTGTATTAGCACCCACAGAGGCCTGAAAAACTTTATCAAAAAGTGTACTTGCTGATTATAATTACTTGATTTTTAAAATGGGAATAGCCTGCTGAATAGAAGTATCTGTTAACTAGTTTTAAAACTGAAGTTCCAGCCATGTGGCCCGGAGAACAACATATCAGGGAGCCAGAGAAGGACCTGGCAGCATCACTCCGTTTGCTGCCTGAGCAAAGGTGGTACCATTAAAAAGGCATAGTCTATAATGAAATCCTTTTAATATAGGCAGCAATTGAAAGAACATTTTGTCACCTTCAGGGACTTCATTTCCCAGGTGATTAAAGCTTTACAATAAATACCACGAAAGGGATAAACACCATTAACTTGCCCATGTCTAACCTTTACTACACAAATTCAGTAAGAGCTGCCCCCTGATAAATGCAATGTGGCCTACGTTTGCTTAGCATCCACTGAACATATCTAAAAAAGAAAAAAGCATAAGGCAAAACAAAACTCATCTCAAATTCCCATGCCAGGAGACCACACAGGAATACTCTGCAGGTCATCAAGAATAAAGCCAGTCTAGACATCAAATAGGCACAAAATAATTCTAAAAAATGTTTCTAGATTTAATAAGCGCCCAATCTGTTGCTGTGTGGAAAGGACATTTTCTCCTATTTAATCATGTCCAGCAGAGTCTAAAGGCCCATGGTTGGCATGAGTTTGCTTTTTCAGTTCTTAACAATTCTCTTTGCTGC
Source organism: Anarhynchus alexandrinus (assembly GCA_008711295.1). Taxonomy (NCBI): domain Eukaryota; kingdom Metazoa; phylum Chordata; class Aves; order Charadriiformes; family Charadriidae; genus Anarhynchus; species Anarhynchus alexandrinus. The sequence continues at coordinate 1,132,475 of VUYV01000149.1, read as the reverse complement.
TAACACCATACTTGGTACCAATGCGATCATTCTGAATAACAGCTTTACAGGGGGAGAAATACTTGAGAGATGCTATAATTTTTATTATTATTGATCTCAAATTAGTTACTATCTGACCACAGATGTAAAAAATCCCTCAAAAACTTCTTCTGGGAATAAACGTGTCACTATCCAGTCATGCAGTGACATGTCACTATGTAGCAATTAATTTTCTCAAGCAGAAAAAACTTCAAAGCAGCAACAAAAAGAACCAGAAGGATATAATTCTTCTGCCCAGCAAGGCAAGCTGGAGCAATAGAGATTTATTAAGGAACTCTTATCTTTTGCTCACTTGCAGGTCACTTTACAGAGCTTAAGAGGAGAATTAGAAAGCAGCATGCCTTCTGCATTTCATGTCTGTTACAAACACTGTCAGGAGAACCCACATTTTAAAACCACACTCTTTTCTGACACACGTAAATCTCATCTCAGGCTAATGCTATAATCTCGGTTGTAGTCTCCATGTTACAGAGCCAGAGCTACAACTGATTTTTCACAGGATGGCATTTTAATAGAACAAATGACTCTGTGGATGCACATTATCACAACAGGGACAAATTAACGTATTGCTAAAGCCTTTTGTGTAAATGATACACAGTAACCCACTTCATTAGCAATCTTTTTATTCTTGTCTGTTTACTGAAGGAAAAAAAAATGAATCTCATGGTAGGAAGAAAAAAATAGAGGTTTAGAGTAAAAGAACTTGTTTTGAAACGAGAAACAGATGTGCAGCCTTGGTGTTATATTCTTTTTAATAGCATTCTTCACAAAGAAGTCTCAATCGCTGGGTAGAAAGACATTCAGAAAGAGAATCTGGCTCCAGGATTGCTTTATAGCATGGAAGTTAATGTATGGTTAAGTAAAAATACAAACCCCAATCTCCTAATCCCAACAACCTAGCCATTGATGTAAAATTGGCTCACATTATGCCTCATTTCTGTCACATAATTTTTAAACTTTTTACCAGAATTTACATTTGTTTTGGCTTTTCTGTTTTCTAAGTAGATAGCATCTGTAGAGCTTGAAACAGTGTTGTTTACTTTCCAAGAAAAATAAAATAAGAAATTAATGCTACCAGATTTATTGTTTACACTAAGACATACGGGTAGCCTACCTCCAAAACAGTACAGGCAGTGTGTTTTACACTCTTCCTGGCTTTAAATGCTTTCCATTCAAAGACGACAGCACAAAGAAGGCTTCCCCTCCCCACCCTGCCTCCCATCAAAACGGAAAGATACTTCACTAAACATTTCAGAGCCAGAAAAATCACAAAATTCAGTGTACTATTTATAGATTTTACAGGCCTAGATATATTTTTGCACACTGTTATCACAGGCAATGCAGAATGAATGGAAAACTACTGTGAATGTTAGCATGCTTTTCAGAGCATGTCCGTTTAGCATGTCTCTTTTCAGAGACTTTTCTGTTTCAACAGCTGCTTGGAAAATAAGGGAGACATGTAAAAGTCTTGCCCTTTAAACTCGCCAAAGCTCAATGTATCTGCTATTAAAACAACATTCAGAATTTTATCATGAGACCCATAATTCTGGTATCCTTAAAAAGTCCTCAGCTCCTAGACTCTTGCCTTTTCATGAAGTTCTCAATTTTTATTGCCATTTGGTCCTAAAAAGTCGTAAAGAAAAGCCTAATAAGGTGATCGTGTAATACCTCTATGAAAAAGAATGCAACAAAATTGAACTTTCTGAAGATCACGTAATGATTTTTGAGGTCTCAGTTCATGATATTGAAACAGTAAAGTCTGACAATATTATGTGAGCACAAAGATGACTCTTAAAGACACTTCGTCTTTTGATAATAACTCTTAAGTATTATCTTAGTGTGTGTATGAATGGTCATATCACCTGTGCGTTCACACACAATTAAGTTTTAAGAACACGATCATAAAACGAAGTTCTAAAGAAGGCTGCATTCCAGGTGCAAGCTGAAGAAGGCTATTCTGAAAATATTGGAAGCTTATAAACCGCAAGGCAAAATGGCATCATTTTTGGCTCATGTCCAAACAATTAAAACACCCTCTGCATACACAATTTTCTCCTTACCTTCCCATAGTCCGTATTAAATACAAAAGCCAATCAGTATAAAACCTTAACTAATCCAAGTACAATATGCTGAAAATTCATTTAAGAAAGAGATTGCTATTTTAATTTAGGATCGGAATGTAGCGATACAAACGTGTTTTGTCTGTTGCTATTACCTACACTGATTGTGAATTGCAATGGACAGAAAATGGAGTACTAACTTACTGAAGAATAGGCCCTGAAAGGTCTCAACAAGATTTTTTTAGCTTACGACTTCAGTTTCTTCTTCTGAATAATGAAAAGGAAATTTAAGAGATGTCAGTTTAAGCATTAAGTTCTCAGGAAGTGCATGCATTCTGAGCTTTTCTGAAATAACCTTTATGTGTTTTATATACAAGTAACCATTTTTCCTGATATGAATTGATAGACTAATAACATAGACAAAACTGCAAGATTTTTATTTTAGCTACTCTTTCCTTTCTAAAATATTTATCACAAATTATTTGAAACAAAATGGCACCTTCAGATTACAGTCAATATAAGGACTTTCAACTGGACAGCATACAAGTTTAAGGCATTCCCTCCCTGAAAGTATTAGTAAATAGAACTGAAAAGAAAGAGATAGAGAGAGAGGAAGAGTAAAAGAAAATAAACATCTCCATTTTAGAGACTGAGAACAGAAGAACAAAAGAGTTCTCAGGTAGACAGTATCATTAGATCATCTGTCCTGACCTCTTTTAACACATGGGTATATCCTTCAGTCCCCTAATAGCCATCTCTTGCTCGCTCCACATTTTACGCTTGACGGATATTTACAACTGTATTTATCCCCATTCTGCTTCCTGTCCAAAATTTATGCTGATTAGCTCATCAGCAGTTACAACATTTTTGGCTCAAGTTCATACTGGCATTAGTCACTACCTCTTGTACAGCAACTGCAGAAAGCCCTTCTTTTTCCCCAGTCACACCTGAGGTTATTGATGATTTGTGGCTGTATAATCTGTTTCTATCCATATATAGGGACAGGCATCTATAGCACAACTCTCATTTTTGCCTTAAAGAAACAGGCCAGAAACAGAATCCGTTTTCCACAGGCAATCCCTAATGCTGGGAGTGAAGCAAGGTCACTTCCCCAAACATCTAAGAAAATTATTCTTCTCACAGAAAAACAAGTAGCTTATGCTGAATACCATTTTGGCTGTCTATACAATTTGATTCTCCAAAGACTGGAGTGGTCCATCTTTGATGGGTTGACTTAAGCAAGCAAAAAGCCAGTGCTGACTGGGTGCTGCATATGAAGTCATTTATTCCATCTAGCTCTCCCCTGCCATCAGCAGTTCAACAGTAAGGCATGATCTGTCAGACACTAAGCCCCCTAAAACTATCACTACCTTAAGCAGAAATTGCAGCTGCTCAGTAGTTCCTAAATCCAAATCTCTAGCTTAAAAATACATATTTTGTAGACTATTTCAGAGCAGAAGATTTTATTATCTGGATGTGCTACAATACCTATGCAAAGCAGCACTGGTGCAACAACAACCTTTTCACCAAACCAACACATATTTACTGTATTTCATCAGTTTCAGTTATTTTACCATCTTTTAAAATTCAATTTCCTTCACTTTTTTGCAATCTCAAAGGAAAAAAAACAAACACAGCAGTCACAGCAGTTCTTCAAAGACACAGATATAGGCAACCCTGTAAAAATGTGGAAAAATTGAATAAAGGTTAAACTTAAATTTCTCAAAAATGCCTACATGGGCATTTGTAAACAAAAGAACAGTTGCCCAATTTAGGAAGGCTGATGATTTGTTAAGTTTAACAAAAGAAAATACATATAGATGTAGACAGACTCCTGTTAAAGACAGCAATGAGAAGAATGCAGATAAGCATAAAAGAAAAAACTACACAGTTAAAAATAAGAAGGTATTAAAAAATTATCTGTACAAAGATATAGTACCCATCCCTTTAATCTCATGAGATTAATAATATAACTGAAACACAAGTAAACTATAGATCATTTAAATATTACAATCTAACATTTTAGCATAATTTAAATATGAGATTATAATAAAGCAAGTTCCATTTGCATAAAGATTAGGGGAAAAAAATAATCAGACTCTCCTATTATCACTCAATTCCAGGAGACAACTGTTACAAGACCTGATCATAGAGAATACAGAAACACGGATGTATTTCCATTCTTTCACTGCTGCATGTTGGCATTAGTTTTTAATATGTAGAGGTAGAATTATGGTAGAAATTTTCAAATGCACACAGTGCTGCACTGTATAAATCTGAAGTACTTATCTATCAAAATTACCAATACAAGAGTGCTTTGGACCATAACCTTGGATGCCTAAAAATTTTCATTCATGGGATTTAGACTTGAACCTTTATGTAACCCTGCCAATTTTTCAAATTAGTTCAGTTTTTTTAGTTTTTCTTATATACACTCTAGTAGTTGACAATTAGCACTCTTTGCACGTAGCTGATATGAACAAGTATTCTGTCTCGCTTATTGCACTAAATATGTCAACATAAAAGGACTTTTTTAATAGTCACTAACATTAAAGAATTGTATATGTTCCAGCCAGGAACATGTGGGCTTTTTTTTAAAAAAAAAAAAAAAACCTTAAAAGTTATTCCTCAGCTTACAAATAAAAAATCTAGGCATAAATGGCAGGCATGAAGCATACCATGTCTATATTTTTTTTGATGAATACACACTGAATTCAGTTGGAATAACTGAACAATAAATAAAGGAATAGAAGGTATTAGGTTGCAAGTATGCAAAAGCTTTATGGAAGTAAAAGAACAATTACAAATTACTCACATCCAGCAAAATGAACAGCTGACCTTTTGAGTTCTGGGTGGAAACCTACAGAATTAGGTTTGAACTATTTCTACATTTAGCAATGGTAGGATGAACATCATCACCACACCATCACTACACTATGTTCCTTGATTTTATCCAGTTCAGTATTCTCCAACTTTGTTTTTACAATTCTTATATGAGAGTCTGTCAGCAAATATATATTTTAAGTCAAAGTATTTTAGTTCAGTTTTGGTTTTATTGACACAAAAGGAATGCTGTAACAGCTTCACAGAGAGATGACAAGTCAGCATTAAATTGCCATTAGAATAAATAATTAAAAATGGTATTCTAGACACAGTTAGATATTGAACATGTCAATACCAGAAAATTGTGGTGATGCTATCTCTTTCCTAGTGATTGATAGACCTTTATTTTGTACTAATTGTAGTTAAAATGTAATTGAATTGGAGGAAGAAGAAATATGGAAAACAAAAAAAACCAAAACAAACCTCTAGGACCCATAGAATTTAATTTAAATGCAACAGAAATAAAACCTCTCAGAAATATGACTCAATTGTTTTTAACAATGGCAGGTTTCTTTGACCCCTTAAAACAGTATTATAAAGTCAGTTAATGGGACAATCCATTTTAATCATGGTGCAGAAACTATATTACATAAGTGCAGTATTTTCACTTAAGGACTTCAACTAATTCTGTTTTTTATTTTAGTTCAGACAATACAGATTTCTGGTTAGATGGCTTTCATAAACCATTTTCTCTCCCACTTACAACTGCTTAGAATAATATTCTACATCCTTTCAAGATCACTGAACAACTACTGGAACATATTTTTACTTCTTTTAATGCTATTTAACTTGGAGATGAGTAAACTAGTCAATACCATGGACCAGTCAGTCACACCAGATGCTTCTTGGACCAAAGTCTGGGATTCTCTGCAACATAGCTTTGATTCTACTATCTAACATGGTACACTGCCACATCAGCATAAATCGACATGCTATTTCACTTAAACATCAGGAAACACTTAACAAATTCACCAAATAAAAGAAACATGGAATAACAAAATCATTTGTTTTCTTCTCTGAAGGGCAGAAGTGTGTTTCTTATTACTAGAAAGGGATTCTTAATCCAGCAACTTTACTTTTCTGAAAGCAAAAGTAGTAACAACAGAATTGCTGATTTTCTGGAGCAAAAGGAAGAGGGAATAAAATAAGTTTCAGTGTTGTATGTTCTCTGTTCTTTTTTCTCCCTTCCTCTTTCTCTCTCCCTCTCAAGAAACCTTCTTAAATCAGTGGAGTTCAAAACTTCCACTGCAAAGAACACAATACTGAAGAATGGCTCACAGAAACACTTTGCAGTAAACCTTCACTATCTGCTCCCTTGTGCCACAAAGGCAAGACCGCAAATCATAATGATTTGGGGAGGAATGTTGTTTTACCTTGTTATTTAAACACATTTCCTGTGCCAAGTTATATTTAAACTCCCTAAGATACCTAATGGTTGCATCTGCCATCCAGGAAGAAGTCATCTTACCTGATGAAGACAAATAGATCGGCTAGAATAAAGACAAACGGATTGGCTAGAATAGAGACAATTATCTTAGGTTAGGGAGCTGGGTAATAAAAACTGGTTTTGCTCGGCAAAACACAAAAGTTGCAAACCTCCAGTTTTCAATATTTAAATACAGTTGCAAAAACCCACACTCAGAACAAACATTATGATGCTGCACATACAGCTGTTAGCTTCGGTGAGGCTAACATTTACTTATCCTGAAGTTAGAAGTTCTGAAAATGCATCCTCCTCTCAGAGCCCTCAATGCAAAACAAAGCTCACCCATGTGAAAAATATTTGGGTGGGTGGTTTAGGCTCACAAGACACAAACTGATCTTTAACTTTTTATATTAGATTCATGTCAATTCTTAATACAGATAAATACATTCACAACACAAGCTAAAATGGAATAATGTCTTCCTGATTCGTTGTGGAGAAGCACACTAGTTTCTTCTCCTTAAGAGAAATAGTAAGTAATAACAGCAAGAAGTTAGTCCCTGCTGTAACTCCAACTAAATTACAACAGAGAATAAGAGAGAGAAGTTGAAAAGAAACAAAAGTCTCCTGAATTCTTTTATACTTGCTACATTTATTTTAGTTGAAGAAGAGATAACAAAACAATAACTGGTTAAGAAGTGATTTCACAGATATGTTAAAAATTGAAATGAAGACACAACGGAATGTCTAAGAGCAATTGTTCACTAAAGATTTATAGAATCATCATGTCTGGGGGAAGGGAGGACAAGTGAATGCTGCCAGCAGCAGTACTGGTTAGAGTTTTGAACTATTCTTCCTGTGATCTGACTGAATTTTTAAACAACCTTACTTCTCTTCAGTACCATAAGATAAATCAAGTTTTGTTTCTTTTTTTAAAAGCCTCTCTTCTGTTGACTTTGAGATGCTGTTTGGTGTCAACAACCTATGCCATCTATTAGACATCAATAAACCTGCAACCCACAACTCTGAATAACTGGTGCAAAAGTTTCATCATTTTTAACTCTTACAACCTATCTATAACAGTGTTAACACAAGGGAATATCAACTTGCTTTCTGAATTTTAGTAAATGGTATGATTTGAGGTTGAAGATAGATATGTTCTATCTTTCCCCAAGTTCCTTCTGTCTACAGCCTTTACTGTGGTGCTGTTAGATGCAAGGCAGTTTATTTGGCACTACTGCCTTCATACAGGATTAGCTATGATGTTTCCAGTCATCATGATGGACTAAGCAAGGAGTAACAAGACATAACTTCTCCAATGAACTACACATACTTCATTAACATCCTGTATATTTTTTTTTTTAGAGATAGGACAGACATAATGAGCTCTCTCCCACCTTATTAGATTTCAGTGTTGTTCTTATTTTAAGTTCCATTTTTCAATTATCATCCATCCTGTCTGTACAGACACCTCCCCACCTTCCCCAATGCACAAAACTGAAAACACCGCTGACTCCACACCCTTTTCTCTAGTCACAAAATAGGGTGTTCAAAGTCAACATTATTTTTAAGATTTCTGGGGTTCTTGATCACATATGCCCTCCCCTAAGGGGACAAAAATCCATCATAACAGTCACCTAACCACAGCCATCATATCTTAGTGCGTGATGTGGCATTCTTAGTACACATCACAGCTTCCTTCTGTTAGTATCCTTCTACTTGGAATACTCAACATAATTTTTTGTTGACTTGTCAGTATTTTTTAAATAATAAGACCAGGCATTATTTTCAAGAATGCACATCTTTCGAGCAACCAGAAGTAAAATGATCCTCACTGTGACTAACATTGAAAATATGTATTATTTCCATTCTCTCACTTAATTTAAAATTGATATCCAGGAGGTAAACACCGCCTGAGATTTCAAAAGTTATGGGCAACATAATTCTGCCCTCTGCTCCCCCCAGTTAAAATGAAATTTTTTCAAAGAGGAAAATCAAAAGCAATAAATTTCTGTAAGTCATTTATCATAAAGCAATTTTCTATGCCACATTAAGAGAAAGAAAAGTATTACATTTAACTCAGTATGTTAAAAATATGCCTAGGTATATTAATTATGCGTTCTTTAAGTCTGAATGAAATCCATCCAATATTAACACAGAGGTTGCACTGTACATAGAAGTGTCAAATGTTAACATATGTAAATTCAGGAAATAAGGAAAGTTATAAATGGACCCAGTTACATAGACTTAATGTTACAGCACAGCTACAGAAATAACTCCTTTTAAACATTCTTTTAAATTTTTGCAGTGTTCATTCCTGAAGGACAAGCATTTCTCCCCATTTCCTCCATCATTTCTGCAAGCTATGCAAGAGTTAGCTTTTTTAGTATTTAACATCAACGCAATACTTGACTTGAGAAATGTATAATTTCACTGACAGATCTTACAATATGCCATTACTGGGAGAAAGCAAATATGAAAGTCTTTTCTCAGTGCAGCTAGGGCAAATATGAAGGGTCTTGCTGGAATCAAAATTAAATTTATCTCAACTGAAAAAAAATCAGTAAGTAACTGAATAGTGCAGGTTACTGTCATAACTTGTTGGAACCATTTGAAGTAAAAATGCATGCAAAGCAGATGAGAACAATAAAAGCATTGTTATGTCTACATGATGATAGATTTCAAGACTGAAACACTCATAAATAACTTAGGCAACACAGGCACTTAGTAAATGTCACAGCAAAAGTGTTTAATGTATTCCTGGGATGTTAAAAAGGGAAAACATCTGGAAGGGTAGGGAAATATCTTGACTGAAAACACAAATTGTACCATAGTGCCTAGAATGCCATCCCTGATCCTAGTGTCTACCCCTTCATGAAATGCAATGAAACAAAAACATTTAAAGGTAATTCAGTAAAATTACTCAGTGGTTAAAGAACTACGACCTAAGCAGCTCAACTTTTCAGCCTACTGAATAGGAAGTTGAGAAAGAACTTGAAAATTAGTAGGGATACTTATGCTGTTTTTTTATTTTTTTTTTATTATTTGATAGTGGACATAATTACACATCAGAACAATTTCAGTAGGGAAGGAGAGAAATATCTTTAGGGAAAATAAGCTAGCTTTTGAGAACATGGATGATAAATCTGAACTCTGGAGGATGTATGATCTGTAAGCTATATGTAAAAACAGAGGGGACATCTGTATACCCAAGCTGTTTAGTAGCAATAACCTTTTGTGACATTAAACTCTGAATCTATGAGGTCTCCTGGTTCATTCCATGACACACAAGGAGAAGGGAGGAGCAGTAACAGGTAAGTTTTCATTATTCTCATTAAAATATGAACTCAGGTAGTTTTGAATTAAGAAAGATATATATTTTAACATTCATGTTTCAAGGCTTTAGCCAGTTGCCTGCAAGGATCAGGTAGTAGAGGATCAGGAGCACTCCACTTTTCTACCAGATTGCTTCTCACCATAATATTATGAGAAAATATGCTCATTTTGTTCCCAACAGGGTAAACAGACAGCTTAATTACTACAGTAAGTAATAAGCTTAACATTCTAGTTCTGTAAATAAAACAGTTATTACAAATAAACATCTATACTAAGGAACTTTGGACTGCCCCATATCAGTAAGAGAACAAGTTTGACATGGAAGAAGTGCATCAGAAGAGCTGACACTGCTCCTCAAATCTACGACTCAACTGGCAGTGCAGCGCCGTTAGCGCTGAAAGAAGATACTTTCCATTCTAGCACATGCTTGTGCACAACCAGAATAAGACAGAGGGGTAAATCGTACAAGGAAAATTTGGCCCAGAATAAAAATAAATTGGTTTCCTGCTACGACCATCGCAAAATTCCTGAACAATTGCCTGCGGGAAGCTTCTCTGGCATGCAGCTTGTTTAGGACAATTCTGGGTAAGGAATAGCTGGCTGCTTGGATGTCTGGGCTCTTCGGCTTCAAAAACAGAGAAATGAAGTCATGACTGTGAGTCAAAATGAAATGGAACCTAATCCCTAAACATGCAGATCATTAGCAGCTTCTCCTAAGTCATCCAGCTGTACTGGATGGCTTAAGAACGTACTGGAATTTTTTTAAAAATTCCTAATCCATTAGTTTTATGTTTTAAGAGTTACAGAGTGACAAGAGCTCAAGAAAGAGAATGCTGACATAAGAAAGAAGAAAATCAATAAGGTACCAGCAAATTCAATTATATCAGAAAAGCCACTTCTCTCCTGTGCTAAAAGTTTGAATCTACAGTAAATCTGATATAGATCAAGATGAAATTATGCTAAATCGCTGCATTAAAAAAAACATCCAACATACAGACTACAATTAAATTGTAATTGGATTTGTCATTTCAAAGTATTAGCATCAGATTTCCAGATAATACAGGGTGACATACTCTTATGCTAATAAACAGAAAGTTAGCAAAGTAAACAAACGCTGTGTTTCTACTGTAAGGAAATACGTGCGCCAATGAAGCAACCTTTTCAGCACAGAAGTAATTTAATACCCAAACCACATGAAAAGTGATCTCTCTGGGAATAGCACAGCTGCTAAAATCCAAGTCAGTTTTTATTAAATCATCAAGTCTGTTTATGTAAAACAGGGCTCTCTTAAAATGACCTCCAAGAGGAAATGATTTGCTAACCAAAAAAATGATACCTGCATTTAATTTATCTACATTGATGTAAGTTTTTATATATCAGTATGTCCTGGATTGGAGATAAAAAGAAAAAAAAAAAAGAAAGAAAACAGCTTATTCTATCAGTTTAACTTCTCAGGCTCCACCATCATAAAGTTCTCCCCCCCCCCCTTTTTTTTTAAATACAAGTATTTTTTTGAAGCAAAATACTTTAGTTAACACATATAGAATTTCTGCAAACCATACTTCTGGAAAAGATGAGAAAATAATCACTTTTAGCTACTGCTGAGCTGTCAGCTATTCAAGACCGTAGATACGTGTGTCTAAAAATAAAAGCAGTTTTAAGTTCAGTGCTTCAACTTTTGAGGAGAAAATGGACATTAATAGTCCTTCAAAACTTGTCAAATGTACCCAGACAGCCTGGAGAAATAGCAGGAATACTATAGAAGATGACATTGTGCAAGTCCTCAAAAAAAACTGATAATGCCTCAAGAGTTTTTGATAGCTGTTTGAAAGAAGAAGGACAAGTGCAGTGAAAAGAACGGAAAGAACTTCTTGCAGTAAGTCTCACGGAACACAAAAGTGAATTAAATTACGGCACTCCCAAGCAGGCCAAATCATGAGTCAAAATCTCTGAATCTTCATCTTGAGATATCCCAGTCAAAACTTCTTGAACTTGCGCTACATAGCCATAGAAAACTTGCCAGAAAAAACTTTTCAAGGCCACAGTACAGGAAAGCAATCCAAGACTGAAGAGGAGGCCTCACACAGACACATTAGTGGGCTGCCCTAGTGTTCTGGCACGACACAGCCCAGATCCTAGCAACAGCTGTAAATCCATTAGGTGACTCAGGACTGTCAACACTAGCATCAAAATGAAACAGTCTTTTCGATAAAGCGATATTATGAAAGTATTTTTTTTCTTAAGTGTTCTTTATACATTTGTTCTGTATCACAAAACAGAAATTTAGATAACTTCGCATATTTGAACAATACTAAGTTCAAGAAAGCTAAAATGATACATTTATTCATTGGATATTGGAAATAATTTCTTAACAACTAAAAACAACACCAATTTTATTCCTTCCTACAAAGCTAAAAGATATTGACAGTATTTATGTGAAACTTTTCAGAAATGTGTTGGCCCAGATCTTTGCTTTGTTTCTTTAGCTATGACTAGAATGTTAATGTGGAGATAGCATGCTAATAGGTGATGCCAAAGAAATTTGGAAAACAGCTGAAAAAGAAGGGTATGAGGGCAAAAGAATTTTAGCTGAAGTGAGAAGACAGATTCCAAGCCCTAAGGAAGTAACAGAAAATGTCAAATACAAAGCAGTCCTTGGCACCCCAAGACTGACCTAGAGCAAGACCATTCTGTATATATAATAAAGTACAGAGAAACTCCAGACTTACTTTGGTTGAACAGGCTGTGCACTTATCAAATGCCAGGCTGACTGGAAGAACATTATCAAATCTTGATAAAAATCCACGGATCTATAAGATGAAAAAAATTACAATACTACTTTATCATCACAAAAAACATTTCTAAAATTTGACACGAAGTAGAAACATACATGCAATAAAAAGATAAAGTGGGTATAACTAGGGTAATACTGTTCTAACACAGTGACCAACAACAGCACCTGTAGTAAATTTATACTCTCTGTATTACTGTTTTTCTATATACAAATAATGACACCACTATCTAAATGCAACACTGTGTAAACATAAATAGAGGCACAGCACCACCTGGAGTTTGACTTTTCTGATTACAAAGTTCAATCAAAAATAAAAAGTCATGGTATAACCAGTTAAAGACATTTTTTTTCCCCATCTCTAACATATAATCTGAAAACTTTGCTGTTGTGCATTCCTACACTATGTTGTTAATATGATACTACTGATACATAAGTTTAAAATTCCAGACCATTGTTGCTGGTGACAAAGATAGCACTGAAAACACTTTGGAGCAGGGTTTGATCATTTAGACTATGAACTGTTTGGAGTACTGATCATCTTTTTTACTCTGTGCTTTTATAGGTCTACAACAATGAAGAGACATCACTAAGAACAGGACTTTAGCAGCTCTGCAAAACAAATAATAATGCCTTAATTAATATTGAAGTCTATTAAGAAAAATACTTCCAACATTCACTCCACACATTTAATGCAGTTGAAATGGCATAAACCTGGAAGCCAATAGCAATTTAAACAGTATTAATGCTAAGGTATTTTTGCAGAAACACCAAGTCATACATAATGTTAGAATACAAAAATACAGCCATTTTCAAACAAAACCCACACCCAAGAAAAGAAAGAAAAACAATAAATCGTCTTTCTCATACCACATTGCTTTGTATTTCTGTTATCCTAGGAATTCCAAGACACTTCCTGGAAATAAATTCCATGTATTTATGACAGACTAAGACTATGAATGTGCAACATTTACTATCCACCACAGAATACCTTAATAAAGAGGACTGCTGCATTCCAAATGAACAAAGAACACCACAAAACCCCACACCTGAAAGTAATAGTTAATTCTAGACACCTGGAGAAAATATTGCACTCGCTGAGTTGATTAGATGGGTGACTGCCAAGAGAAACCAGCAGTTTGTAAAGCAATTAGATGTCACAGTATTTGAAAAAAATTTGTCTATTTTCATCTTATACTTAAAGGTACATTTGTGTTAGGATGTCTAAAATAGAAGATATTCGTGATAGTCACTAAATATAAATGTGAAAACAGATATAGGGTTGACAGAAGTCATAACTCAATTAAAAGTTTTCCAATTAAAATCCATATTTGACATGGAACATATCTCAAAGCATAGTCCAAAACAGAACAATAACGCAAGTAAAATCATATAGGGGTATAAAACAAATCACACAGGGCTGACTGCACAGCTAACATTCTCTTCATCAGGAATGATATGAACTGTGAGATCCTTATTTTTCCAGTAGAAACAGTAAACTTTCTGAAGTTTACTGGGAAATATTCTAAAAAAAATATTACTACATAATGTAATATTTCTAGCTTTCTGTTGGAAAAAAACCTCAAACTTCTTCACTCTCCCTTTTTAGATGTTAAGAGAAAGTTCAAATTACAGATGTGTTTTCCAGAGGTCTGGAGCATAGTCACCATTTTGAAACAAAGTCACTGTGTATGTATAAGACTCACAAAGACTCAACCGTCAGAATTACTAAAGTTATTTCTAAAACCAAACTGACCTAGCATAAGTAAAATCTTTTTCATATTATCATCCCATATAACCACAGGGAACATTTAGGTAATTACAGAAAACTATCTGGAAATTATGATATTCCTTTTTCAACTAAGAAAGCAAAAACTTCTCCAAAGATAAATCGGAAGGGAGTACCTGGATCACCAAATGAACAAGATTTAGATTTGGCTTTCTCTTCCTATTGAGATATCAGAAGTCAAAAATCTCCCTCAGATATACTGCAGCAGTTGGCATAGGCTGGGCCTGGCTCACAACAGCATTAGCATATTAACTACAGATAACCCTATAGGATAAGGGAGTAACTTAGTTATAATAAAGTACCCCAACTAAACAATCTGTCAGTCATTGTGAAAGTTACAAACTTATCAATTAGTGTCAAAGTTGGAAACTGTCGAGAACCTTCAAGATGAGCAGACTGAGTGCCATTGAGGACAGATGCCTCATATTGAGGGTATGCGAACGAGCCAATCAAGAACTGGCTATTCCCTACCAATCCTGCAGCTGAGAGTGTCCACAGGAACAAGCAGAAAAACTTCAGATGTATGGGAGAGAGACTCCTGAGAGAGAACTGGAGAGACTCCAGAATTACTGGAGAGAGGAAACCCAGGGAGAACGTAGGTGGACCACATTGCATAAATGTGTACCCATGTGTAAACGCTGGTTACCATGCAAAATTATAAACAAAATTAGACTAATTTTATATAGACCAGTCCCTGTGCTTACCTGGATGTTGCAAAGAAAACATACTAGTAGCTTTATCTTTTTCTGAACCAAGATTCATTCTCAGCTCAAAAAAAATAATGTCAATAGAATCTAAAAATACCACTTAGAAACAAATAAATGATTTATTTATACAATGGAAGCATCCAAACAGAGTCACTCAGATAAGCAACATAAAGAAAGAGGCACAGAATACTTTTAGTCCCCAGTGATATCATCACAGCGGATATGATTATGGGGATAATATCAGCAGGCAGTCTTTTGAAGGACTGTATCAATATAACAAATAAAGACAAGTCTATCCTGCAATCTGAAAAATGGTATCCTTAACAAATTTGTAACTAGAGTTTGGGTTGAGTGGAAAAATAGACTGCTGTATTGCACCAGAAATACATGAATATTTTGGAGAACTATAATAATTGTGAATTGGCTGGATTTGCATTTTTTTCTTCAAACTCAGAAGGGATTTAAAAAGCGAACAAAAGGAGATGCTCATATTGTGAGCTCTGATGGGGAACAGAAAAGTCAGAAGTTGCCTTATTCACATACTGTCTGCTCCAGATCAATTCCTGCTAAGTAGGTAGCAGGAATTGTGTGACCACAAGTAGGACAGACACAATACCAGGGACACAACTATCTTGGCCTGTGCGATGAATTATTTCTTTTTTTTTAATCAAACATAGAGATTCGGTCCTTCAGGGAATGGAATCAGCATAGAGTACGTTTTTGTTAAGGAGGCAAAGTCTGTGATGCTTGCCTTATATCAGTTCCCAGCTTTTAAACAAAAGCACTTACTCACACGTTATTTACCTGATGTGGAACAAGTCCAAGAGAAGTAGGTGGTTCGTTCATTCTATCATCACTACTGCTGGCCACAGCATAACCACTGCCAAAAATCCAAGAAGGAAAATTAGAACAAGACAACATACTGAACAGTCAAAACTTCCATCAAGCTTCAAGACATTTTGTTACCACTTATGGTTCAGAATCTGGAAAGCAACCTATCTGGAAAATCTGTTTCATAGTAACTAAGATCGAGCATGGGAATACAAAACCCCTTTTTCAGAATCACTCTCAAAGCATACTCATGTCCCAATGCCTAACTCACTTTTTCTTTCACAGATTTTAAAGACAAAGAACAAGCCTAAATTTCAGGTTACAGAATTTCAGAGTAATTTCTGTATTAAACCCACCTAATTTTAATTAAGATTTTGCAATATTTGGCTTATCTTGAAGACCTCCATCTGACAAAAGTAGTTATGATAGCTCCTCGTTACACTCAAACGCTTTCCTGAGCAAAGGAATGGCAAGATTCAACAGGAATACCTTCTTTTGAAATATTCTCAGTACTTTTCTACTTTTAAACTTGGAAAGAAAGAAACTCCCAATTTCCAAGATAAAAACTTAAGATTTGATGAATCAGTTCTCTCTTAAACACTGTTACATAGATATGACCTATACATTACATTAATTTACAGGCAACATTACACCTTACAAAATTGTCCTACGTAATGCGTACTTCCTCCTCCTTCTTCCAAAAGATTATATTAAATAAATCTTATTTCTTAGAGAACATATTTTGAACACCAATCCAGAAATTACTCACCCTTCTGGATGCTGTAAAACAGAAACCATTAATTCCACTGCAAGCGCTCCAGCTATCATGGCTAATCCAGGTCGACTGACCGTGCACTGCTGATCCAATGTCCGGTCCCTGGTGGACTACAAAGATAGACAATTCTAAAGGAAAGAAAAAAGTAACTCAAAAGTAAGTAGCTGCCCTACTACACAAAACACCTTTAGTTCTGTGCAATTCATATCTTTGATCTTCCAAATAAAAGATAAGCTTTTTCTTAATCCCATGTATATCAACATAAAACAAATCCCTTTATGAAACACAATTTAAAGGAAATAAAAATTCAAGTCCCAACAAAAGAGAGATATAATCATCATTTACATAAGGTTCTACTCACATCCCCTGGTGCCACAACATCATTGCAGAAGTAGCAACCCAGTTTATAGCCAGGGATATTTGAAAAGAGTGATGATCCCAAAAGATCAGAAGAACCAGAAGCATTGTTGAAACATGAATCACCAGATTCTTGCTGTTTTGGTTTCTTTAGTCCATGTCTCATAACAACAAATGTGTCAAATCCCAATGCAGCATTGATGACCAACTGTGAACAATAGAGAGAGAACAACAAATTTTAAGTGAGCCAAAGGGGAAAGGAAAAAAAGGCTTCAAGGCTTTACTCACTGTCAATGTCAAAAAAACCCCCACATGCTGTAGACGGACGAACAACTTATTAAGTGCATATCTATCACCCTCGTGATAAACAATGGATTTTCTGACAGGTGCAAAATTCCAGTTCTCAAGGATTTAGAAAAAACAAAACCCAAACTAAAGTCTGTTTCATAAATCCACAAACCATTAACTTTTTCTGTGGAAAATTTGATACATATTACTCTAATTGTTACACAAACTTGTGCACACTTGCTGACAAAAAAAAAAGGAACAGGAACTCCATAAATGTGTTGTGCTAGTTTATATCTGAACCTAGGTTCATACCAACTAACATCAATGTCCCACTAAAGTTACTGAAGCTACTATGCACTGATATGAATTAACATCATATATCCAAATTTGGCCCACTCTTCATACAATTATTAGTCCAAATTTGGCCCAATATTCATACCATTATTAGTATCATTATTGGAATAACTTATTTTTGTTCCAGCTCAGAATTTATTTTTAAGTTTGCTGCATATTCTGTATCTTCATATTCTCTAAGTGCTAAAATATTCCAAGTGCCATTTAAGTACAACAGTGGCTATCAATAACAAGTATTCATGTCATTTGAAATTCTGTATGTCGTCTTTTCAGTTTCCTGTGGTCTGAAATATAACTCATAAAACACCCCTATGTGACAGAGCAATGAAACGCAAGTCTGTTATCCAAGAAAATTTCTGCTCAGTGAGGAAAGCAATTAATGATTACTTATGGTCTTCATATGCATCTGTTTAGTCACATGGGGAGCACAAACAGCTGTGGTACACAATTACACTGTCATCATTTTCTCCTTTCTCTTCAGTTTGTGACAAGTGCTTAGAGTAATCTGAAGCTATATATGTTATGAGCGAAACATCATAAACCAAATACTTAAACTAGAAGATTTTACTAAACTTACAGGCAATGTTTTAGATACAGCAAAAAAGCAAAAACAATTATACAATAAGGACTGTAGCCAGTAAAATATAAAGGAAGATATTATACTGTTTCATATGCAGATATTTTAGATAGACATTCTAGTACAGCAGTTTGTCATTTTTTCATTCTTACAGCCAGGAATTATTTAAAAGAGAGACTTTGAGGGAAGCTGTCAATAATCAGCCATCTTAACTAGTACGCTTGTGAATTTCATCATCATTCTTGGTATTTCAAACATTTTCTGAATATTCACTTTCAAGGCCCTTGTAGTTCATTCCTTCCTCAGTCCTAAGGTAGAACCATGCTGTTGAATCTGTGGTAGCACAGCCAGGTCTACAGAAAACAATCAAAAGACTGCATCTCCTCACTACATCTACCTGTAAAACCTGAAGATGGCATTCCATTTTCAAAACATGAATAACATGACATGGCTGGTATTATTAGAAATTAATAACATTGCTAAACACTTCCTACTGCAATAAACTATTTCACTCTCTTCAGTTCACTGTCCAGCAACTATTTGAATCTACCTGATTGACCCTTAATTAAAAAAAAAATAATCATCTGGCTTTGATAGAGACTATGGAAAAGTGTACCTTTTGGGATGTGTTTAAAAAAAACTAGCAAAATTTTAAAAGTTCGCATACTCAGCAGGAACAGGGAATTAACGTCTGACGCAGGTATTTGAGTTCTGTGTTTGTCTAGGATACTTGTTTTGGGAGGAAGGACTGCAAAAAGATCGAAGATCATGAAGGCAAATGAATGATTACATGGGGAAACCAACTCCTATTTCTATCCATGTACCCCTTATAGAACTTTACACAGATTATGACTCATGATATTCTTCATTTTCTGTGTGCCTGTTTTGAGACCTTGGGGTCCAAACTGCAGCAGTACTTCAGATTTGCAGTTGCCATACAAATTCACATTTGAAGTAGAGCTCTCATTAAGTGTTTATTAACACGAAGTACACTGAAAAGCAGATACTGAGTATTTCAGTTCGGACGCCTTGAGATTTCAGTGCCATGCTTATTCAGCGACAGAGAATTCCACCTCCTCACATCAAAGTGATCTTACGAAAACCAAATAACTGTGATGCAGTCAGACACTGTGATGCAGTCAGACACACTATGCCATTGAATATCAGAGAACTGTCACAAAGAAATTACAAAATTTGTCCTCAAAGTATGATTTAGATACTGTAAGGCAAATATAGTGGGGGACTGCTAGCCAAGCAAGTGTGGGGGGAAAGTTCTGGAGATCATTAAAACAACTGTATCCTGACTGAACCAGACAGCGGAGGGCCGCATATAAAACTGCTCACAATTACCAACCACCATACACATTAAATAGTAGGCTGTCACTTCCCAGTTTCAATACCCAGCTTCCTGAACTTACACTTTCTGTGTCACTTCTGTCCTGTTTTTAAACAGATAAAAGATCACTGAAAGACCACAGGTGCAAACTGTCGAAAAGACAGTAGGATTAAGTAGGAACTGGTTATCAAATTACATACACTCAGTTAGACCTGAAGTCATACTTCAGTGAAGTCGTACTTCAGTGAAGTCCACACTAACAGGACACACTGGTCTTTTCACTGGCAGTGTAGTTCAGACAAAGGTAAGCTCATTTGAACTACAAAGACATACGAGCCTATTACTCAGGATCAGAAATCTGTTTAAAATAAGGGAAGAGTAAAAGAAAATAAAATAATTTAAGATCTTGGCTTAAAAAACCGAGAGAACTGTTTGATTTAGAAAAAAAACCTGCTTGCATAGCAGGCGCAGAGGAAATTTAGTTAAGTTCAGATGAACATAAACTTCAGGAGAAAGGGGAATATACTTGGAATTTATAAGATAAAACCAGTTTGCAAATACCACAAATCTGCATTCTCTCTACTGTCCAGATTTTTTGGAAATAAATATAAACATAAACAAAAGAAACCACAAACAACTAACAACTGTTAGGAAACTAGAGTTGTCAAGGTTGAAAAATCACAGAAGTCAGGAAATACAAAAATCAAAGATCGAATAACAACTCAGCTGTGTCACATGTATGTTTTCTTTTACTCTCGTGTTAAATTCACAACTTAGTAAATTGCTACGGACATCACTACATTTATGTCACAAAATACACAGAATGTGCACTGTGGTTAAGTTGACATGTTAAAAGCTTACTAGTTAAATTAGTACAAAATCAGGAAATGCAACTGAGCAAACATGAAACTGCAAAATTCTTAAAGGAATTAAGAAATATTAAGATTACTTGAGACTGTTTTACTATAGTTTACATCATAACAGCAAGGCAAGTAAGTGTTCAGGATAATTTAGTTGGATTCTTCAGCAAAAATGTATTTTCAACACTGCATCAATCTGGAGAAAGATGCTCCTTCCAGAATCCTGTGTGATTTAGAGTATTTCTTTGTTATGTTTTATTTCTCAATCTGCTTCATATGACCAGGTCTGTATACTGACCACAAAAGATGTTTTAACATTTTGATTACATAAGCATTTATGCATACCGGCTCACTGATCTCGTATATGGAGTATAAGCTATAAAGCTTCAGATACTTTTTTTTTTTTTAACATAAGAATTCACGATCTTAATTTCATGTACCATAGCCCTCTCCCTTCATTTTTCTTTGCCTGTAACATGAGGATATTACTTTTAAGCTACAGAAATAGCTAAAGCATTCAACACTACCTGAGTAAGAGTCATGGACAGAGTTTGGATGCATTGGCTCAGGACAACAGTATGTTTTCCAATACGGCAATTAGGAAAAATCCAAAGTTAACTTTTAACCAAAAAAGTGTTGGCACTTTTTAGTTTTTAAAGTTCAGAATTCACTTTCTAATTTTGCACTTTTGAGATGTATTTTGAAAATGTGTTTTCAGACAAGTTTTTACAACTCACATCCCCTATCAGTCAATCATTACTGTAGTGTCTTTGGTCCTCCTTACTATTCTCTTACTACGAAATTATTTCTTTTAGTATTACCATGAAATATGTACCCTTGGAGATGCTCAAAAGATACTGACTAGACAAGACCCCGAGCAACATGATGTAAGTTCGCTCTGTTTTGAACAGGGAGTTGGACCAGATCACCTCCACAGGTCTCTTTCAACATAAATCATTCTGTGATACAAGTTTCTGTTTCATCTTTTCAACATTGTCTTTTTGTCTTATACAGATATCTCTGAGGCTACAGAAAACAAGAAAAAATTTCTGCACAATCACAAAAGATTCGTGAATTTTCCATAAAGTTCTTTTAGGTATACATAGCTGGTTGATGGGCAAGAGCCGAAATACAGTGACAACGATATTAGCAAGGCATGGTACAATACCTTCCTCTTGCTGGCTGCAATGACAGCGGGAAGCCATCGACTCTCTCTAGTGTCCATTAGTAGGAAAACAACATCGTGAGCATCAATAAGCTCTTCAAGTTTAGCCACATCCTTCCGCGCCTGTGCCATTGTTATTTCAGAAAAATTCACTGGGTGGCCTGGCATAGGGATGCTCATGTTATAGCCTTCTGAACTCTAGATGGAGACAGACAGAAGATAATGTATTAAAAAAAAGATAACCTTGTGACTGAATAGAATTATTATAAAGTTCAACACAAAACTGTAGAGTACAAATTCAATTGCTGTTTGACAGAATGGCAACTTTATTCTTTACATCCCCCTGTGTATCAGGGCTGTCCGTTAAAGCACAGTGCTAACGTTTCTGTGGGAATGGCAGTCTCAGCTGCTATATTTATGCAGAAAAGAGCAGCTCAATGCAAACACACTAGTTTGGGTCAACAGAGCAGACCAACCATGTACAGGTGCCTCGGTGCCTGAACTAACAAGCCCAGTCTCTCAGAAGGTCTTATTAGGTCTGGCAAATCACTACAAGAAGATAGCTGAACTGCTCCTCATCCCACGGGTAACAAATACCCCTACAAAAGCAAGCAGACAGATCTTACATATGATTACGATCATGCTATTAAACTTAGATAAAATCTTTGTCCTGGATTATCTCTCCAGACACTTCACACACAATGTTAATGGGATGCAGTTTATATTTCTGATATTGAACATTGACTCAATTACAGTAAGACAGATGTGAAGTATCACACACTCTCCTCTTTGTTTCAAATTCTTTACGAGAAGAACAATAGTCTCGAATGATTTTCATGTAATTCGACCAGACATATGTGAACTTGATATAGAAGAAAATAACTTCTGAGACTTGTTAGTCCAGCACTTGGATGTCTGGAGGCCTGCACTATGCAGATGCTGAAAGAGCCTGTTCTTATTGCAGAAACATATGCCTCTTCCAACTCCATATTTGGGCAAGGCATATTGAGCAGAAAATGGCTAAAGAGCCAAATAAGCATATACAATGCATATACAATGCAAACAATTAACTCACTCATTTGGAAATATGTTAACGCAATCTGCCAGCCATCTGCTATAAGAGAATAATGGATCCTTCATATATGTCACAGAAGCATAGACCTTACCAAAGTCTCCTTGCTTGTCACTGTGCTGTAAGCAATTAACAATCTAAAAGCCAAAATTTAAAAGCTAGATGAACCAAACATAAAATTACATGGGAAGAGAGGAAAGGAACATTGGCAGAACGTGCTTTTCTACAGACCAATTACATGCACAACTCATAAATCCAGGTGAGCCAAATAACCAGAAGGGTGAAGTATACATTCTATACATCAAAAACATCCCTGAAGATAAAAAGAAATAGACACATATAGCAGCCTGGGAAAATGAATCTGGGTAATATCTACATTAACCATACCAAAGGATGCAACTTTTTCCCCCTCCTTCTTCCTCCCTGCCCCACTGCCACCTCCAAGGGAAAAAATGTAGAGTCCACAGTGATCTAGTATGCTGTTAACAGGGCAGCTCCACTGTGTCCTAGTGAGGACAACCCAGATTCTGCATCACCAGCACAGACATTGCACAATTATTGGAGGAGGTTTTACCTTCACTGTTATTATCTCCTCCAAAAAGCTGTGGCAGGAACACAAAACTTAATCTATGCTGTATAAAAGTAACATATTTATGTATAAACTTGTCAAGTCCCTGTACTGCATACAAGTGCTGATTTAATAGATATGTATAACTGACACTGTTGGGTGATTTAGGAGGTCTATTTCTGTTCAAAAAACCAAACAATTAAGTTGAATACTAGCTGCATGGAAATACGGTAACAAGGTTTGTAAAATATTAAAATCTTACTGGAATTCGAAAAAAAACTCTATCAGTGACTGTAGCTGTAGGAATACATACAAGTCTAGCAGTTTCAATAGCTTCAATTTTATTTGAATAACTGTCCCTTGAAAAAAGACACCAGTCACTAGCAAAAGTGGCTGAGGTACACTTTTGCAGCCAAATGCTGGCAAAGAGAACTAAAAGGGTACCTTGCAATGGCACATGCATATTATTTTAACAAGTAAATGTGCACATATCCCAAAGAAAGATCTCATTCATTCCACAGAATTCCAAAATCTCAGAGAGTCTCTACCTGACAAAAAGAATTTTGCTTGACTGCACACAAAAAGGCTTAGATTTTCAGACCAGAACCTTCATACTAACAAAAGATTTAAAATGCCTCCGAATCACCCAAAACAAAATAATATTTAGTTACCACCCCATAAAGTATTAGAATCACGTACTTATTAAAAAAAAAAAGGGACTGTATGTTGACATGTGCAAAACCATAAAAGATAATGCACTTTACAACATTTTGATTAACAGCTGACCAAAGCTGTGCTTGAGGCTCCAGTGCTTTTTGTTTTGTTTTGTTTTTTTAAAGCAAAGAGACATCAAAATATTTAAATTTGTGGTGCTACCACAACCTTCTCTCTCATTTTTATTCACATTTCTATTAATTTTCTGCATTTTTTGTTAAGCCATGGCTCAGATCACTTACAAGGTATCTGTGCCCAATATATTAAACCTGAACAGTAGTGTTCTGTGGGTAGGTACACAGAAAATTAAGAAATGTGAGGCTGTCATCATCAAATTGTTCTACTGGAAATACCTACATAAAGTAGTCCCCCATGCAGTATGGTACAAAGGATGATAAAATGCTGAATACATTGGAGTTCCATGCCTGAATACTTCAGGAAATGATTGTATAAGAATCAATAAAGTTAAATTCCACAGCAGCTATATGAATGACTCTGTGCATTACCTACTTGTAATGAAAGGCTGTGAATCCATAAATTCTGCTATTTCCGAGTCCTCCCTTCTTTTTTATAATAAAACTCTAAACTACAGTTAATGACAATCTTAGAAGTGGAATGAAACAAATCAAAGCTCCTTGCCAAAGCATTCCTTCTTGTTGCATTTGCAATGATGAGGTGGTTACTCTTCCAACTAGAAAGGATGTAAAATTAAAAAAATAAAAAAGAATTCACATAGAGCAGTCAAGCATTTCAAAGTCAACCAGGAGAAACTGCATTTTGTGTGCAAAATATTACATTGAAATCAAAGAAAGTAAATTAGACTGCAAGTGAATTGCACAGAAATGTACCACCAAGTTTTCAGAAATGCCTTCAGAACCAGCATTACTGCTTGGATTCCCACAGGCTTGAAAGGACTCTGCGCGTTTCGGAACAGCAAGAGACAGCTTTTTGTTACTCCGTCAGTATGAGAGAAACGAGCAGGCTCAAAAGTCAGGACAGCTAATCTTTTTATTCAAAGACATTTATACGGGTAAATACAGGGTTTGGTAACAAGCAACAGTGCAGTCTGCAGTAACAGATGCAGCTCTATTTTGAGAAGTCTAGCAAAATCAGCTGGGTTATAAAAATCTCAAGCTACAGTAGCTTCACTGTCCAAACCGTCCCAAAGCACCAAGACTTTATCCAGGCTAATTAAAGACTTACTGTTAGTCCACGTGCTTGGCCTGCTGCTTATACCTCACCACTCTCACATGCCACCAGCATGATATTAAGTGTTTGAACCAGAGTTTTTACTGTTAAACCCCATTAATTCTTGTTAATCCCAGTGTGTTGTTTCTCTGTATATTTACTGATGGTAAAACATGATACTTCATCTCCACGAATTCTACTGCAGAAATAAGTTTGACCAAAAAATATACTAGAAACATTCTATCATAAAGGTACACTGTGCAACTGCTTTCTCCTCATTTGTGCCACAAAGCTATGAAACTAGGTTTGAGTGCCACGGAAGGCTGATCAGATGTGACCCATCCACAGCACGAGGAAACAACAGAGAATGCATAACACTGACGGGGATAATGTGCTAAGAAAACAGTGGTAGATACAGCACATATGAGGCATATGGTGGAGGAAAAACTCCTTACATACAGTATTGGTTGCACATTGTATATGCTATTACTGAACAGGAAAGTTATTATTTTCCTACATATACCACATGTCCCAACACTTATTGATACAGGCTCACTAAAGCATTGTTATTGGTTCTCTTATTACTGGAAGTTCCTCTCCAGGTTAGATTTAACTTTTTTTTTGGTTTGTTTTGGGTTTGGGTTTTTTTTTGTTTTGTTTTGTTTTGGTTTGGTTTGGTTTGGCTGGTTGGTTGTGTTTTTTTAAGCTTCATCACAATCTCAAGATTCCACAGCACAGCCTGGTCTTTGTTTCTAACAAGAGAACTTGTAACACTAACTTTTGATCTTTATCTCTACATGCAAAACTGTATCATTCAGAGTTCCACAAACAGTTTTTATTTCTTCTAATTAAACTACTCATTCTTTCTTAATATTCCTATTTTCCTAAGTTTAAAAAGCGAAAAATCATGCAACACAAATCCTAGTTAGCATCATGTTGGTACTCTATGCAACACTGCATAAATGCTTTCTTTTCTGTACTTGTTCTACTATTTAATATTTCTACAACTAAATCAATATCACCAAGTAGCAATAACATTATAGTGCAGCAAGGTTAAATAAAAATTCTAAGAACTTTCAGATAGTCTCTTCTGATTTACCTATCAAAAGTTCTGAAAGTGAAATGTTTAGCATTTTTTCAGACTGGGGATCATTGTTTGATATTCAAATAC
Organism: Anarhynchus alexandrinus; assembly: GCA_008711295.1. Lineage (NCBI taxonomy): Eukaryota > Metazoa > Chordata > Aves > Charadriiformes > Charadriidae > Anarhynchus > Anarhynchus alexandrinus. The sequence continues at coordinate 1,106,191 of VUYV01000149.1, read as the reverse complement.
TCACTGAATTACTGCTTAGTACCAATAGTGATTTCATAAATGATGACAATAATAGGATCAACACAGATAAAAACAGAAAAAAACCACAGAGAAATCCTTGGGTCAAACTACATGAACCTAAAAATGTTTGGAAACGATCTTTTGTAAAGCTTGTTCACAACCCTGATCACCAATAACATAACAGATCTATGTTCCACTGTTCATAACTTTCACTAATAGTATGACTCGTAACATTATGAGTGGCATTTTAAATACAGAATTGCATAGTAAGTATACATAACATTCTTATTACACGAAGCTGTTAAGATACTGTTTGCCAGCTGAACTCTGGTAAATATAGCTACTAATTCTAAAACAGTCTCAATTCCAAAGTAAAAACTAGAAACAGTTGAGTGACTTCTATCACATGCCAAATGAGTATAAAAAAATTTTGTTCCTGATAGAGCAAGCTGAGAGCGTGTCTATTCTGAAATAATATGCCGTATCAATTCTTCTCCCAAATGAAGGATGAAACTAAGAGAACTGCAAATATTTGCAAATTGTTTTTTTTAATCTACTTCTTTTCAGCATTGAGAATTAGGTGTGTTTGAACAAGTGCACTAAAAAATGTTCACATGCTACACATCCCTCGAGTCAGAGGATAAAGGCTGCCATTGGTAGGCCTTTCATCATAAAGTTTCTAAAACAACATAAAAATTCATTCCTGTCTTTTTTTTCCCTTTCAGCTACTACATCCTGACAGTAAGTTGCTACCATCAGGCTCCCCAAAAGAGGAGTACTTTGGTTAAAGGCCGACACTGATATCTTTTCCAGGCTGCTACGACCTACTTCCCTTTTTTGGATTTGATTGTTTGCTTAGTTCTTGAAGAAAACAAAAGCAGACAAGAAAGTTCTCTTACATCATCTTAATACTGTGTATTACATTCCTATGCAAAGCAAGTTTCTAATCAATACTTGCTGCTGTTACGTCATTTTGGACAAAACCAACAGAAAACCCAACTTTCAGTTTTAGAAGTAAAAGTTTTTCTTTTACTTGTACTACACTACTGATCATTCGTAGACCATAATGTCCATCTACAGCAATCTTGAGAACATTAGGTCATTTCATTCCACAGCAGCATAATCAGTTAAAGATTAAGTGTAGAAAATAAGCTTAAATAAGATTGCAAACTTGGGGTATAAAATATAATAGGAAATCTCAACAATACATTTATTACTGCTTTCAAGACCCTCTGCTCCCACAATAGATGACTACTGTGTCTAGACTCACATTTAAGAGCAGAGTGGGAAAACATACTACTAAAAGCAGCCATTACTGGAAGTTCCTTAGGACATACTAGACAGGAAAAGAATTTACTTCACCAATGAGCTACAGGATGACTCAGATGATCCTTAATTATATTTCATTATTACAAATATTTATTGTCTCATAAAGTTTAACAGGTATGGAGTATTTGAAGTAAAATGTTTATAGATTTTTCAGTAACCAACGTAAAACTGTTGTAGTATTTTTCCCACTCATAATAATGCTTAATTACTAGAACTTGAAACAGTTATTTAAAGTCACTCTCTTCCAAAAGACTCTCTTCCAGGAGTATTCTCTTCCAAGAAACATATTAACACATTTTAAATACTGATCTTACCACTCCTGGGAAGATTTTCTGCAGCCTGTCTGCTGCTGCAAGTGCTTTAGGCTTCCCACCACTAAGACAGTCTTCGAACTCATACAATGGTTGTCGTACTGGGTTGGAGTAGGAGATCTTTGCATTGTCCACAAATGTTATCTTCCTGACTCCCCAACCCTAAACAAGAAAGTAATTTAAATAATAAGTACAATGGGCTAAGCCATATACTTTTGAGTAATGCCAGAAACTCAAGAGGAGTTTTGTCCAGATTTTCTAGAAAGATCAAGCTACAAAAGAAACAACCTTGTACTTGCACTGAATTAAAAGAACAGAAAATTTGGTCTGTCCAAATAAATCACTTGGCAGTAATCCCTCAAAATCCTACTGAATTCAGTGGGATGTGGTAACCATCCCTGAAAGTCAATATCAGCACAGTTACTTACATCAAGTGCTTCACTATGAATTTGATCACACTAGCTCGATAATTTGTTTCAGAATATCTTGTTCAATATTTTTTTATGTAAATTCAAAACAAATTACTATTCTGCTAAGTTTCTCTTACTCCCTGCTATTCTAGTATTAGCAGAACTTCAAGTTATTTCCATTAGCTACAGATCTTACCTCTTCCCCGCAATTTATAATATCAACTAATATGTATTATGTGTACATTAATACAGAGGAATACAACTTTTCTCTTACACACCAAGGCAGCTGCTCAAAAAAAAAATCATATAGAATTTATGAGAAAGAGCATATTATGTTTAAGATTAATTCAGGACTTACCATCAAGGTCCTTGCAACACTACAACCCAGTGTACCAGCTCCTAACAGCAGACACTTGGCAGACACAATTTTTTCCAAATCAAGAGTAGGCACCAACCGCCAGCACATCAATTTCAAATTGAGATCCACTGATGATTCTGCTAACCTATACCGTGAAATAGATAGCAACACACTGCTGAATGTTCTTGTCTCTCCAACAAAGCATTTACTTTTATTTCAACTGAAGAAGTTCAGTACTACCTTTTTTTTTTTTTTTAAGGAGAGAGAGAGAATACAGCAATTCAACATACAGGTAATATGAAAAACCAAGTCCCCCAAGCATACTTCCACCTAATAATAAGGTGCACGGCAAGGAGATCAGAAAAACTGTTTTCCTGCATCCAGTTACATCTGTCCTCAACATGAAATATTATGCTTGCCTTCTAAGGAACGGAGTCAGTTCTTTGTGGAAGTTTTAGAAGGAAAATGAGGTAGGAAATCCATGCTCAACCTATTGTCAGATTTTTGTATTCATCAGAACACAGGGTGTTAGAACTGTGATCAAGTCAGGTCATCACAAATCATCCATAGAGTAATAACTGGCACAGGAAAATATCAGAAGAAAAAAAAAAATTCCATCCAGAGCATGACTATCTCACTCACTCTCCTGCTTCCTCTTTCCAAAGGAGTATATTGCTTCACACAGAATGGCAATGCTTATCCTTCTATTCCCTCTCATACATCTCCTTAAAATTCTTTTGCCTTTCTTGTCTTCAAATCAGATATGCATATAAGTTCTCAGATTCCTGAGTTTCATTCCCTAATACATCATAAATGTAATTTTTGCAGTGTCCAGTAAATTATTTGTGCAACAAGGATTTAAGATCACAGTTGCCAAGGTCGGCATATCATCAACAGTCTCTGTGGGAATTAACAGAAGTTAGCATGCAAACAAGTAAAGAAGGTCAAGTTACATTTACTTAAAGAATTAAGAGCCCTCAGATGACCCTTCTCTAATGTCTATGAACATACTCTGAATTGCCACAATTGCAAGACAAAAATAGCTTAACTTGATAGGTAAAATACATTAACCTAAATCATTAGATCAACACATTCCTACATTGTTGCAAAGTCAAGAACACACACCTAGCCAGTGAAAGCAGATGAGGCTGTGTAACTAGACTGTTTTCAATCCATTGCCCATACATTATGTGCAGAACGATAAAAATTACTAAGCTCCTGTTTCTTGAGCTCTTTCCTGTCACACCCTAACAATTCCAAAAGGCTGACTTTTTCTCCATGCTTATTTTCATTTTATTTAGCACCCTTCAGGTTATAGAGTTCAGTAAAAACCACAGGCCTGTAACACTATGACCTACATTCCACTCAGTTTCAAATACAATGCATTTGAGATTTTAAGCTTGAGTCAAATATTGCAAACACTGCTGTATGCAGTGTACTCTGCTCTATGAAGGCTCTTAGCTTCAATAGGACTGTCTAATGTATATACAGTATATGTGTTACTGTGTATTCTTACCTGACAGAGACAGATAGCCCTTGCATTTCACATTTCAACTTGTTATGGCTTAGGTCCAAGTAAAGAAAACAGTAAGAATTTAAAAGATAATAAACAAACCTTTTTGGATCCATGCATTCACTGAGATTCACCATCCTTGGACCCATGCCTCCCTTTTGGTTTTTCTCCCATCCAACAGCTTTTGGGCAATCTGTTTAACATATTAAAAAAAATAAAAGGAAGAAAGAAAGAATGAATGAAAGCCTTAATATCACAGGATAGAAAAAAAGAATTTTTGTTGGATTTAACTGTGTTGGAAAAAAACAAATTCTAAACCTGTAAGTAAATAATCAGTATCTTAACAACCTAGTATACGTTGCTAAACAAGTTTTGCTGTTTTACATCAACTGAAAGCACTGCTTCTTGGAGAAGTGCTTTACTCTCAGGTGTCCAATGTGCTGCTCTTGCCTGTTCAGCTTGCTTCAAACCTAGGGCACAGATGCCATTACTCCTCCTCAAGCCTCCGGATCTTTAATGTCAAACAGACTGCTATGTTCAGAACTCGGTACATTCGTAATTCAGAACTCAGTAAATTTTGCCAAGTTCAGTCATCTTTTCATGTTCCCTATTCCTCATCTGTATATTCAGTAGAGAATTATATATCCTAATTATATAGTAATTGAACAATTCACAACAAAGATATGTAAAACATTCAGAACTTCTTGGATGAGGTAGACAAATTTTGTGATACTGTCCCATACACAGAAATTAAGTCTGAGTTCAAACGTTACAAGTTTATTGCTTTAAAATACATCTGCCTTCCTCACTATGGGATTGAAGAAACAATTCCACTCTGTAACAGGTTTCTACCAATTTAGTAATATACAGAAAGTTTGCACCACATAAATTCACTACCATATGCATTTCTTCTAGCTGAGGGACTGCGTACAAATTCAACAAGAAAAAAAGAGAGACTAATTGCTAATTGCCTGGGTTTTGTGTTTCATATGACACCAGGAGCATTTTTCTTTTTTTTTTTAAATTAGAAACACAATTTAAGAAGGAAAAATTAAAGCAGAACATGCTCTCGTCTTTGTTTTTTTGAAGAAGGAACCATTTCCTTTACAGACATTTAACACAAATTCAAACAAATTAAAATCCATTTGAAATAACTTAGCGTAAGCAATGATTTAGTAGTATTAATTTATTTTTTCCACCTTCACAGTGATCAAGGAGGGAGCAAAAAAAAAGGGAAAGAATTATTTTTTTTTAAAAAATGGATTACCTGGGCCAAGGGCTCTCTCTGGAAGTTTTATTTCAAAGATAATGCTGTGTGTTATGTCTCTCACTCCTTGCATCGTCCTGTCTCTGAAGCAGAGCACTTCAACTGACTGGAGAACGCTGCCCCTGCCATTTAAAAAAAGATAAATAGAGACATGCAACTTCTTTAACAGGAAAGGTACTTCTTTTAAACACTATTTCTCACAGGTTTAGTCTCTTGCAGATTCTGAATAAGGCTTTTTCTGCTAGTACTGCAACACTGTTGTTCTTACCTGTCCTGGTTTAGGTATAAAGAAAAACAATTCATAGTATGTGAAAATTACTAGTTTGTTGCGAACAGCTCTGAAGAAATGACACTGTCAGCCTGTCCTCTGTCATTTATACAATGCTGCCAGACAAACAGCATATTTAGAGGAATAAAAAGCAGGGAAGCACTAGAGCACACACTAGGTGACACGATGTACTTGCCATGGCACAAGCAAGATCCTCTTAGCTCTCAATATAGTATCATTTTTTCCTCCTTATAATTCAAAACCCCAAATCAAGCAATTAGAACTTTAGTTCCTAAAAACCTCTGAATCTCAGAATGTGTAAAGCTCTCTGGGCACTTACACATCATTCTATGCTACAGTTCAGCTCGCAGCCCACAAAATGCAATACCCAAATGAGCATTTCTTCTCCCTGCTACGTGCTTTGCAATGAAACATAAAAGTCAGAACTATGAAAAGGCCACTTAATTACATTTTTCTTACAGCAACCCAATTTTATATGATACTTTGAATGATATTTTTTTCAAATACCAGAGTGTGAAACTATGTCCTGTCTTCCCAACTTCTGCCCAACAAAAGATTCTAGAAAGTACACTACAAGAATACCTACAAGTATCTGATTTTCACAATGTAGGTCTACTATTACTTGGCACTAATTAATTATATAAAATCACAGAATACTTTAAACAAGATTTGAAACAGCTAAAGGGTATTGGCAGGGACTGAAGCATGTTTTTCCAGGTACATACATGCATATGAGGATTAGGAATAATAGGAACTTGTGATTGACAGAAGTAAAAAACAGAATAACATGCAAAATCAGAATCATTGAAGGTGAGTCATGTCAAGGTTAAAAGTTAAATCTCAGGTAGGTGATACGGGTAAAGTGCCATGGGGGGAAAAATGCCTAAGCTGAAATGAGCCAATAAATAATCTTTGTGGGAAAGAATAAAATAGAATACCATTTGTAGGCTGCCAGGATCAGGAAATTTCTCAGTGGCCATCCTGGATAGTGGGATAAGTTACATGGATCATAAACTCCAACTGTCACCTGCAAAATAAAAAATTGCTTTAATGAGAAGTCATCTATCCATACTGATATTCAGTTTATAGTAAATGTTATCTGGCATTTTTAATGTAAAACTTCTGGTCAGAGAAGGCCTACACACATATTTTACCTATTTACAAATGTTTAATACATGGTCACACTAGATTTCAGTCAAGTGTTTGCCACAGTTTTGAGATTTGTCCAGTTCAGCTGCTTTATGGACATTCCATTTTCACTACAGTATGTGCACCTTCCTTACCTTCCTTAAACACACCATTATGGGAGAAGGCCAACAACTTAAGCCTTGCTCTCAAAACAAAATTCTGTATTGATTTTGGGATGACCAAAAAGTGAAAGACGAAAGGCCAGCAAGATGTCAAGTCAAAAGAAAAACAGCATAAAAATCACTAGTAAAGCCAACCTTCAAGATGGGATCTAAATAAAGGCTGGTCAGTCTATCTCATATTCAAGCAATGTAACACCATGCTCATAATTGAGGCATCTAAACTAGGAGCTTACTTCACAGTCAACGCAGAACCAAGACACATCCTGAGATTAGAAAGATGCCACTGCCTACCTTTAGATATGCTGAAAATCTGAACTTGGCCATCACTAGTGATACCCGTGTCTCTCACATCTACAGAGCTCTTCCCTCCTGCTTCTTTGCCTATAGATGGAGACTTAGAGTGACAGGCCTCAACTCTACCTCGTCAGTGAGGTGTACCTAGACCAGTCTGAAATGCAGATGAGCCTATCTACTGGATGCAGATAGGATAAACAAGGGCCCATTCCCCATCCCTCCTCCCAGCTATACACTGCTGCTGCTTTGCAACTGCTGACTCTAGCAGGCAGAAGACCCCTTAGTAAGCTGATTCAATTTCATAAACTAGCAGAAAATTAACTCAGCAGCAGCACAAACGTATTTGTCTTCCAAAGAAGCGAGTGCATTTGGCTCATTGAAATACAAACTCTACAGGCAGTATTGATGCAATAAATCTTATCTGACAGGGATAAAATTTTGGTACTCCAAAGTGAATGTTAATGAAGAAATATATTCCAGATGATTACAGATTTCTCTCACATTGAGAATGTCCCTATCTAATTAAGTATACTTTTATCTGTGACCCATTGTTGTAGTTATACTACCATTTAAAATCTCAACTTTCACATTCTTATTTTACAAAGAAGAACTGCAGACCTAGGTCTTAATTTCAAAAAAACAGATTTGGAAAAGCAAAAAAATTATTGAAGATCAAGTATTATAAAACAGAACTAAATTACTTTTATAAGGTGTGACAAGACCTTCTTTAAAAAATGCCTTTTTTGGACTTATTAGTTCTTCACCGTAACTTAGAATATTGTTTCCTAACACTTCAGTGACATTCAAGATCAAAAAAAAAACCTTGAAGTTCACCAAAAATAAAGACAGTAAAGCATTCAGAAAGGCCTAGCAAAGTTCAGCAGCTGAGCAACGTGATCCAAAATGGAATTCAATGTACATAAATACAAGCCAACCAAGCCAGTCAACTCTTGCTGTGATGACATTTGCTTCATGTGTCATTATAATCCTTCCCTAACTGAAAGCAATGGACAGCACTAGCTCTACACCCAAAGGACAAGCATGATCTCTGCATTTAACAAGAAGAAATATCCCAGCCTTTTCTGGTACACAACCCATCTGTCTTCCAAAATTACACAGAATTTACCTCGAACATTCTTCATATACAGATTCCCTGCAATTTTTATCTCATGTTATAACATGTACATGTGGCAAAACACAAGCTGAAAGTTGAAAACTTGAAGATGAAAACTCCCATATAGTATTCCCTGATTACTGTTACCACAACCAACAAATACATAAAATATATGAGTACCAATTTTTAGTACACAAACAGAGAGAGAGATTTTTTGCATTATTATAGCATTGTAGGTAAAGTGGCTGGAAAACTTTAATCGTTATGCTAGCTCTTTCATAAACTTATGCTGTTTCTGTTTTGACGATGAAGGAGACAGAGCATGAAGAACTTTATTTTCAAGCTGACTGTTAATCTGATGTAACTGGGCTTTTGCATAAGAACTAGAGACGCTCAACTTGACACAAAAATCAGTCCAAGCTGTGGGCCTTCAGCTACTTACGGAGCCTATTCATTGTGCCCAGCTCAGTATTATAGAAACTTTAGAAACCATTTGTAAATTAAACATTTGTAGGTTATAAAAAGACATAAAATTCTCATTACCTTTCCCTCTTGGTCTTGGAAGAAACTATCCCACTTTTTCAGTAGAGATATCGCAACAGAATTGTCATGATACTTGATTAAAAAATAAGGCAAAGCTGTAACCCCCTCTTTCTGGCAAAGTTCATCATATGCTTTCTGAAGGGCTTGAATCTAAAAATAAAAAGATGACTGTAACCACCAGTTTTAACAATCTTACACAGAACGTGTTTTAGCATCTGGGAAGGCTAGCTCACCCCAATAATCTTAGAATATAGCATATTCAGAAGTTTTAAAGCCCATTACAACCACAATAGCTGAGATTAAAAAAAAATCAGTTGTTAAAACAGCATTTGTCAATGCAAATTTTAAACAGGGGCATTATTAGCATTGCTGCAAACTGATCTACCAATAGAAACTAAAACACGATAAAAATCCCATTCAAAAACCCAAAATGTTCCTCGTTGATTATTATGCCATTGAAAAGCCATTCAAGGTTTTGCATTAACTTCTGTCAAAGCAAAAAGGCACGTGGGGACAAGTTGATTTTTTTCGTCCTTTTGCATTGTAGTATGAAAGAAACTACAAAAAATTTGTTAACTTTTATCCTAAAAAAATAAAATCTTCCTTATCCAGTTCTTTTTCTTGTCCAATCATGCATATATTAACAATTTTGTAATTGATAATGACTTAGCTCTCCCAGGGTTTCTTAAAAAAATAAAAAGGTTTCTTATAAATAATAATGAGTTTCAAAAACATAGCTATATATTCAATAAGCTGTATATAAAAATAAAAATGAACATAACCGCCTCTTTAAGAATTGTTTGCCACATCTGCATCTAAATGAAAAATGCTGATGTTAAGCTGAGAGATTTTATACAACAATGAGAAAAGAGGTAAACAAAAAACCCACATGGAAATAAGAAAAGTGAAGATTTTAAAAGAAATTAGATTCTCAAATTAATCCAGTATGTGCTAACAAAAATGTTATGTTTTATAGCCCACAAAACTGATTAGTGCTACAAACTTCATAAAATTTAGTATTTTGAATACCTGATTTAATGGGAATCTGTCACCAAGACACACTGGTTTCTGAATTATATGTATTCCATCAGGGAAGCAGAGAGCCGGGTAGCAAAACCAGTAATAGTAATGATACTTTTTTAAATCCTAAAAAAAAAAAATATTTGTGAAATTAGATAATAAACATACAAAAGTAAATTACAGTTTGGAATACTACTGATAATTGATGGTTGATGATACTAACCATAGCTCTTTTTACTTCACAAGGCACTGTGTCATAATTTTAGAAAATAATAAAAAAAAACTAGAAGACTTCCCTTCTCTGTATATGTTTTTATTTAAGATTTAAACAGCCAATTTGTGTACAATACTTCAGTTTTTGCTAGCTAGAGCATTATTAAAACATTCAATTTGTTAAACATGAAACCGTTGCTTTACTTTTACTAATATCTATAAGCCCATCAGATAATCTTACACATTTGTAGAAAAGAATGTGAAATGGCAGCAGCATTTTTTAAAGAATACATCCTAAAATATTTTATATCTGTACATGAGAATGGCTTTTTTTTAAATGTTTTCAGACATTTTCAGCTGTCTGAGAATGATCCTGATAACATTAATATGCTAATACTAATACAGTATTTCTCCTAAAAAGGAACTACTTCATCATTTCCACTACAATGCTCTAAGTATGAGACATATTATCGTTACTCACTGCGAATGTCAGCAGCAGGAACCTGTTCAAGAGCATCGGGTTTTCAAGAGCAGCTCCAGATTTTATTGATTCCCATATCTGTCATTGATTGTAGGGACAAGAAGGAAGAGAAAGGGCAGGGAAACAAAATACCAAGGTAGTATGAGAACAGCTGCAGAATTCTTTAAGTCCTTCAACTACCTTAAAAGTACTGAAATTAACACTCCCAGTAATCCACCGTGATCTTTTCCTAACTGATCTCATCCATGCTGTTATCTATACTAAAAGGATTCTAAAGGTAAGACGTGCTCTCGAACACAAAAAATTATGGAAGCTGAGGAACAAGAGGAACATTAGTTCATGGATCAGACATGGAGCATCAAATGAAACAAAACAAACCTCATCAGCAACAGACCCTCACATATATGAACTATTAACACTAGCACAATATGGAACACACTGTGATAGTAGTATAGCCTTCTATTGCACTCTCATCTTTTTCATTCATGGGATCTATAGATACTGGGTATGTGAATAAGCTACTAGGAAATTTGACCAAAAAAATGGAGGCATGCAAGAAGGCAGTACACTGCATGTTGGTGAGAAAAGAAACCATAATACTTATAGGAGGCAGACCTGTTTGATCTTTGTCTTAATAAATATAAACAAAACCCAAGAGTGAATAATGCATTCTGACATTCACAGTTTCCCTAAAGATAGATATTGCATCATACCTACCACTGGCAGGGAAGCTCTAGGCCACAGGAACACAAAAAATTCATAGCTTTGAGTGAAGGTATGCATGAAAACTTTGCTACTCAAGGCCAGCAGGCAGATAATCAATCTAATTAAAGGAATCAAGGACTGGTCAAAGTGAAGTATCTCAAAAAGAAAAAGGTTGCCTCAGTTTGATTTTTCACTTCTCCCCAAGCCAGAACATTTAATTTAATTAGTCACAGTGCAAACAGACTAGCCCCTTCCTTTGACAGTCATCTTTTTCTTGCTTTATCTCAGTCTTCCGGCTATTCTGAAGCTTCCCCATCACTTTGTCACACAGATGCATTGTAATCTAAAGTTTAAACCAGGCATTTGCTGGTTTCTGGTATCAAGACAATTTTACAAATGTTGTCGACAGAACTCAAGTCACTGACAGCTCCAATAGCACTGTTAAGCTGAAATTGTGGCCTAGTAGAACACTGAATTAAGTCCTCCATGTATAATTAGCTACTTTCTACTCTTTTGCAAAGAACAGTAAAAAACAAAAGATCAAACCTGTCAGTGTTTAAGACGCATTTGGACAATGCCCTTAACACGCTTTAACTTTTGGTCAGCCCTGAAGTGGTCAGGCATTTGGACTAGGTGATTGTTGTAGATCCTGCCCAACTGAAATATTCTATTCGATTCCTTCCAGAATAAGTTAAATCCTGAGGCTACTATATGAGTGAGTATGGACAGTATCTCCAATATTTGGGGCAGAGACTATGAAGCACTTCACTGGTTATTTCGAAACCCTTTCTCTCTACCAGTTGATTTGATTTTTATTCTTACCTCATTTGCTTCTTTTTCCAGAAGTGATTTCTTATCACAGGACTTGAAAGTCTCAAAAGTGTTGGTATTATACAATGTTCCGAAAGCAGGACAGCAACGTGCTGGTATTGAAGCATTCCTGAATAAAAGAAAGAAACCTCTGGGAACTGGCTACTAACATCTTTAGTACGATTAGCAGTAGTAGCAGTAACTATCCTATGGTGTAAGGTTGCCCTGAAATTGTCAAATGATGAGGCACAGTAATAAAAGTTAATGACAGTTGTAACAAAAATGGTTTTATGATCATAACGCTTTATTGAACATGGATTGGTATAAGAACCTGGTGCAAATACACATCTATATTATGATTTCAAAAATACATAAAGTATCTGTATTATCTCTAGCAAGGCAGAATTACATCATAGATTGAAGATTTTAAAATTCTGTTCAAATATAAACTATTCATGACAAATGTGATTTTCACTAAGAAAAAGTTAAGGCTGAACTGTAGATGTCAATATCTCATTCACTTAAAGAGTTACTCAGTTAAAATTTTATGTTTAAAAGACATCCCAAAGGAAGCCTAAACCAGACAAAAGATTGAGTAGCTTTTACAGTTTCTAACATCATCAGCTGGAGAAACTGCTCTTTGTAAACATCAGTATATATTTTTCCCCCTTTTTGAAAGTAAATTAGGTAAAAATCTACACTATTCCCTTAATTTATAAATCTGATTGATTTCATTGACTCCTTTAAAATCATTCTCTCAAATTGATATGTTTCTGACCACTGCTAGAACTCAAATGCAGCAAATGTTTGTTACATAATAAAAACACATGATGTAGTTTCCAAAAATTTTTAAAGCTAAAACGGAACTCTTCATGATCATCTAAACTGACTACCTAACGCATAGAAACAGAAGTACAGAAATACTACAGTAGAAGGAATAATTAAACACTGCATAAATGGATCTTTCATAGTTTTATTTTTGTCATAACATTTGAGAGATCAAATAACATGGTACCATCCATTTTCTCCTAATCTGAAATCCTTGTTCCCAATATCACAGCCTTCTTCCAATTGCACTTTGCTGCAGATGCTTTCAGTATTGTACCTAAAAGTTCTTACAAAAGAATTAATGGAATAATACATCCTATGAAATTATCTCAAAACGCACAAAGCCACACTAGGCTCCTAACATCCTGGCCAAGCAAGGCAGAAAAAGTCACTTCTGTGATTTACAACTTTATAATCCACCAATTTAAAACAAATAAGACAATAACTATGAAGACATCTGTTCCTATGTTAGTTATACTAACTCAGGCACTTGCTGGAAATGAAAACCATGTGGAAAACTTACTTCCTCCCCCTCATCTAATTTTTGCTGTGTACACTGAGCAGCTTTGGTTTACCGTTCACTTTAGGGTTAAGGCAAAAATACAAAATTCCAGTCATAAAGGTTAAATACTTTGGAAGTTATTACAATGTAACAAATAGGGATTGTAAAAACTATTTTGAGATCCTAATTCTAACGATGAATCCTTAGAAAATAAAGATCTAATGAAAACTTTGACCAGGAGTCAGAGGACTGAAATATCCTCCCTTATGCAGAAGAGGTGAAGAAATGGGAAAAAAAAAAGGTATTTTATATAAACATATATAAAGTAAGTGAATTTGAGACTTACCAGCTTGTTTTAAACTTGGCACTTCAGATGAATATACTACTTGAGACACAAGGAGTTAATATTTGTGAGCCAAAGCAGTCCCTCTACTGTTATAAATTTCATTAAAATGCATATTTATTTTCATGTGGAATTTGTCCAAGGAGTATTATATTTCAAAGCATTACTATCATGCAAGGAAAGTGTCTTCACATATGAATTTAGGTAAGCCACAGTACGTACTTACATATCAAAGGCACTAAACTCCAGTGTCAAGCGAGCTGGCAAACCCAAAGGATCACCTGGACAAAAAGCAGCAACATGCTTCTTTTAAACTGAAATACATAGATTAATTTCCCTATTTTTTTTAATGTAAGTTATAAATTATGCACAGACACACCAGCATTCACAGCTCACCCAGCCGTGTTTTCTAACGTTTCAGCAAAATACCTAAAACATGTTACACAAATACTTAGAGGAATGACAGGAGAAACCCAAACTACTAAGGAAGATGTTCAGTTTCTACCTACCATTGTAGTAATATCCTTTGATAACTTTTGGGGTCTCATCCAATCGGTACTCATTGAGTTTCTTCTGGGTTAGTTCATGCCAGAATCCTGCATCCAAGGCACTACTGAAGGGAGCAAACTGCAGCTTTGAGATTCCAGGATCTACAGGATGGTGCACCTCACTACTGGCAGTTGCCATGATTTTAGTTAATGATTGCTGTTAAACAGAATTCTGTAAAAGAAGATATGCCTGATAAGTATATACTCTGTTGACCATATTACTCATGACTACTCAAAGCTTTTTTTTTTAATACATTTTGTTGGGTTAAAGTATAGAAAGCCTTACTCCTCTGAATGGCTAAGTAACTCCAATTTTTAAAATCACTGATCAGAGGCCCTTTCAGTCCATGCAAAGTCCTTCCAATTTCTTGTATGTAAAATTATGCAAGGCAAGTGTATGTTCTGTTTGGCCAAGCTACCCAGAAGGATCTGATTTCCTGACAGACATTCCATGATTTCTCCTATTACTTAGGATGGTACATCTGAACTACGTACTTCTGAGTTATATCTTGTATTGTGCTGCCACAGATAAAAACAACAAAATGCTAAACCTTGTATCTGCATTCCGTTATCTAGATATGCATCTAAAAGCCTACTAGTACTATTTAAGTTCTGAAGGCATTTAAAATTCAAACTAACATTTTATTTAGCTAGGTCTTCACTCTCAGCTTGTGGTGAGAGTTGAACACTCATAAAGCATTTATAAATTAACAAGTAAAGCTAGGAAAGGGAAACTAAAGACAAGAAAAGTCTTGCAGCCAGTGAAGGGCAAAGCTGTAAACAAAAACTTAGAACTTCCTTAATACTTGCACTAGCCATTAGAAAGCCAATGTGATGTACAAGTCTAGACTATTTTCTTACAGCTCTTCTCTTCTAAAGGTCTTTGCATATGGGAAGAAATTTTTTATTTTTTTTTTAACAACCCAAGTCACTACTCCACATTGGCTGAAAGGTATTCCTATAAACACATAGTCTTCAATTCACAACACTTACAAATTTCAGAATTCTAGACTCTACCCCAGAATGAGGAGTAGAACATCTAAACTGGGCTATCATAAACCTCTATTCAACTAGGCATAACACTCCCCTTGCTCATGTTAGCAGCAGCATTCACTTCACCGTGAATCAGCTCAATCTGCTTATTTTCTTGAAAACTCATCAAATAAAAATGTTGCCCTCATGAATCTCCTTCATTTACTGTTAGCATTCCTCTTCAAGTCCATACCTACACACATTAAGATGCAAGTTTCAGAGACACAGTCCATGACAGAGTATACAAATATACATCTGGGGGAGGGAAGGTCCTCCTATTAGGCATTCCATTCTGTCTTTGATTATCTAGCTAAGATAAGCATAAATGTTGCGAGGAAATGATTTTTTACATATCAAAATAAGATTTTAAAATACTAGTTTTAAAATTCCTCACAAAGATATGAACATATACTCATATCTATTTATCACAACACATACATCTACCAAGCTAGTAACCACTGTTTTTTAAGTTCAGAAGAGAGATGAACAGCTACCGATTTCGGTTTTGTTTGCAACGCTTATCAAATCAACCATCTGAACTCAAACAATCTTGAAATTATTCCTTCAACTGATTTTTAAAGACTAAATTTTTTAGTTTGCACAACATAACCCCATGTGATTGCCTCACGTTACTGACCCTTCACAATACCCCTCCTACCTTTACACATGGATCAATGGTAGGATTTTACAGACAGAAAAGTCAAAACAAGGGTCCCAACATAGCTGTATTACCAGACACCAATCTAAAGAGATGCACTACAGTTTTGCTGTAGCGTAGCTCGGCTTGAATTGAACAGTTCCAAGGTTATTGTCCTGTGAAGTCACTTGTGCAACAGAAACAGAGCTTACATGCTTTTCTTTCATGCTTTTTGGAACACAGGGAAGGGAACGAGTGGTGGGTTTCATTTCTTAATAACTGCCAAATAGCCGGCTCTTCTCTGACAGAAAGACAAAATTACACTTTTCCTTACACAATATTTCCCTAAAGTCTTCAGCGTAATCCAGCTATGCCTTCTATGTTTTGTTTATCTCATTCTACTGTAAATGCTTTCCTTACCTGCTGGTAAATTGTGGAATGTGGATTTTGGGGTATAGGTTTGAGGTTTTCCATACTTTTTATGGTGAAAGCTAAATGCTTGAGTGCTGTCACAATGCCTTGCTTTAACTGGCATATTGCAAATATGCCATTTTGTTGTCCTTTCCCCTCCCCTTTTTTTCTCATTTTTCTTAATTTTTACAGCAGCTGGAATTTGTGGCAGTGTGAACTTTGATAGCTCACTTGAAAAACCTCTCAAATCTCTTTTTATTAACATGTAAAAAAAAATCAGTTAGTTTCTTGAAACTTTGCAAGTACTAGAACTATATACGGCAGAACTAACTGCATGGAATTTCTGACCATTTTTATAAACTACTTTTTCTATGTGTAAGATGTAGAAGTAGTAACGTAAATTAGCAAACATTTAATTCTATTACTACATAGGTCTTAAGCCTTACAGATTTTTTTTTTTGTTTGCAACTAAATGTCACAGAAAACTTATCACAAAACAGGCAAACAATTGTTTGTCATATAGATGTTAGCAATGAGTTAGATTACATGGAATTTGATGCCAAGGCTTCCATAAAAAAAACTTTTATTCAAAGGTTCAATAGCTGCGTAGTCAATACTAATCCATTAAATCCCATGTCCCCTTTTTCCAGAAGCTAGGGAAGGTATTATTTAACACCTAAAAAACCCCCAAAAGCAACATAAAGTTGTTACTTTCCTTGCCAGACAAGCTCTACTGTAACTAAAAGTTTACTACAGGTAAAGTTTTAATTTGCTTCCCCCCCTAGTAAGTACATGACATACCCAACACTAAAATGTACTGTCAAACATTTCAAATGACCAAGAAGCCAAGTGACAGTCCCTAGCAGTACCCAAGTAACATACACTGAAAATAACCACCTAAAATTCATTCCCAGTGGATGCTTTTAACACCCTACTTATTTTCATTATTACTGTACCTAAAGAGTAATTGCAAAACTGAAGGAATAAAAACAGGGGGCCTCACTATGCTATGCACATGCAAACAGACAAGCGTATACAATCACCTCTGATGTATTCTGGCTTTTCAAAATATTCTTTAATATACTTTGAAATAAATATTTACTTACATGCTTTCTTAATGCAAGATCAGTAAGCCGAGCTGAATTTGTGCAACAAATTTTAGAATACTGAAATAAAACATGAAATGTATATGCTTTGTACATCCACAACTTTAAATGTGGAACAAACTCTGAGTTTCAAAAGGGCCCAGTTGAAAAATGTGCTTGACTGAAAAGATTTACCAAAGTGCTTTAGACACTCCTGAATTCTGTGACCGGTAGGAAATTTAACAAGTGTAATCAGTAAGGATAACCCAAAGCATAGATGCACTATCACTAGTCTAAGTTTCAGCATTTGTTCTTAAATATGCCGGCATTTAAAACTGATCTGATGGAAGAATATATTAAGGGAAAAACACACTGGGACATTAAATAATATGTCTTCCCCCTGACAGACATAATTAATCTGTTGTAAAAATATAATTAACAGTTTAACACCATTTAAAACTATCATGAAGTTACAGGTTTTAAACCAAATTCACATAACCCCCTAAACTCTATAGCTTTTTTACAAAACTTTTCTGTGGTCCAGAGTTGAGTACTTTGAAGACCTCCTCTATATCTAGGTTACAAAGGAAATTACTATTTCCTACCACTACATAAGGGGTACTTTCAGAAAAGCTGGTTCTTGGCTGAAGGACATTAAGCTCACCGGATGTCCATTATCAAGCCCATTTTCTTCCCCAGTCTTCCCTATTTCTAACATCACTCACACAAAATGGCAGCCTTTGGCACCTGGGGCCAACCCACTCCGCCAACTCTCCGCTCCGCGGGTGGCAGGCGTTGCTCTCGGTGCACAGCCCCGCTGCGGGGCTCCGCAGCCTCCCTGCCGCCGCCTCCGCGCCTCACACCAGGACTGGACCAGCCACACCGCACCAGGTGGCCCCTGCCCACCTACAATCACAGAATTGTTTCATTTGGAAGAGACTTCTAAGATCACCGAGTCGAACCATTAACCCAACACTGCCAAATTAACACTAAACTATGTCCCTCAGCATCACGGCTAGACATCTTTTAAATGGGATGGCAATTCCACCACTTCCCTGCGGTGGGCAGCCTGTTCCAACGCTTGACAGCCATTTCTGTGAAGAAATTTTTCCTAATGTCCATCCTAAACCTCCCCTGGCGCAACTTGAGGCCATTTCCTCCTGTCCTTGTTACTTGGGAGAAGAGACGAACCCCCCTCTCGCTACACCCTCCTTTCAGGTAGTTGTAGAAAACAAGAAGGTCCCCCCTGAGAGACCACCCTCAGCCTCCATTTCTCCAGACTCAATTAACCCAGTTCCCTCAGCCGCTCCTCACAAGACTTGTGCTCCAGACCCCTCACCAGCTTCGTTGCCCTTCTCTGGACACGCTCCAGAACCTCAATGTCGGTCTTGTTATGAGGGGGCCCAAAACTGAACACAGTATTCGAGGTGGGGCCTCACCACTGCTGAGTACAGGGGGACAGCTGGCCACAGCTGACACATTCCTGACACATTCCCGACACAGGCCAGGATGCTGTTGGCCTTCTCGGCCACCTGAGCACACGGCTGGCTGCCGACCAACACCCCCAAGTCCTTTTCCCTCAGGCAGCTTTCCAGCCACTCTGCCCCAAGCCTGTAGCGCTGCACGGGGTTGTTGTGACCCAAGGGCGGGACCGGGTCCCGCCGATCCAGCCCGCCCGGGCCCCTCTGTAGCGCCGTCCTCCCCTCAGGCGGTGCCGAGCCCTGACTGGAGCCCCCGCTCCCGTCCCGAGGCGCTCCCGCCCAGGGGCGCGCGGCCCCGGGACACACCCGCCCCGAGGGCAGCAGGAGCTCGCGGGCGGGCGCGCGGGAGAGCCGCCCTCAGCACAACCGGCACGCGCCCCGACCGCTCACCGGCTAACCTCGCTCTGTACTTCCCGCATTGCCTGGTGGCACGGCGAAGTGACGTCACCCCGCCGCCGCCGCAGCCACGTGACCGGGGGCGGCAGGCGGCCGTTACGCACGCGCGGCGGGTGGGTTGGCTCTGCCTGAGGCGCGCCTGTCCCGCCCCGCCCCGCCCCGTCCTGTCAGGGCGGCGCGCTCGCCGGTGAGGAGAGCGCCTCGGGCCGGCGCGGGCTGTGGCGTAGCGTCCCCCTTCTCTCAGCGCCCAGCGCGCTCCCCCTGTGGCGCGGCGCGGCGCGGCGCGTACCGTACCGTACCTGTATTGCGGATAGACCGGCGACTGTGAGGTACGCTCATGGCGCCGCTCACGGCACCGGCGAAAAATGAAGTGGTATGAGCTAAAAACTGCCTTTTCCCCCACTGTGGTTATGGCATGAGGACACGGACCTGTTGGAACGGGTCCAGAGGAGGCCACGGAGATGCTGCGAGTGCTGGAGCCCCTCTGCTGTGAGGACAGGCTGAGAGAGTTGGGGGCGTTCAGCCTGGAGAAGAGAAGGCTCCGGGGAGACCCCAGAGCCCCTTCCAGTCCCTAAAGGGACTCCAGGAAAGCTGGGGAGGGACTCTTGATCAGGGAGTGTAGTGATGGGATGAGGGGGAGCAGTTTTACACTGAAAGAGGGGAGATTTACATGAAACGTGAGGAAGAAATTCTTTCCTGTGAGGGTGGTGAGCCCCTGGCGCAGGTTGCCCCGAAAAGCTGTGGCTGCCCCATCCCCGGAGGTGTTCAAGGCCAGGTTGGACTGGGCTTGGAGCAACCTGGGCTGGTGGGAGGTGTCCCTGCCCAGGGCAGGGGGGTGGAACTGGATGGTCTTTAAAGGTCCCTTCCAACCCAAACCATTCTATGATTCTGTGAGCGCTGTACGAATCTGCAGGAGGGTGTTGTGATTTGAATATGGTCCTGATGTTCTGGTAAAAAAGTATTCAGGGATTCAAGGTGAGCGAGCAATGCATCCTCGCAGCTGTGAGTAATAACCATATTGGGGCTGACTTAGTGAAAATGTAGCCAGCGGGTCAGGTGTGACTATTGCCCCTCTACTCAGCAGTCCTGTCACTGCATCTGGAGTTAGTTGTGTGCCCAGTTTTGTGTCCCCCTCCAGCTTCCCTTCCCAGGACAAGAGAGAGATCACAGACTGACAGGAGGCCAGCAGAGGGTCACTAAAATGGCCTGGGGGCTGGACCATATGACATGAGAGGCTGGGAGATGGGGGTGTGCTTTGTGTGGAGAAAACAAGGCTACAGGGGATTTAATGGAAGTCATATGTAACCTAAAGCGGAGAAGATGTAGGCAAATTCTTCTCAGAGATGCACAGCAAAAAGCAGGAAGGAAAAGGACATATGCCAAAACAAGGAAAATTCCAAATGAATAAATAGAGAAAAAATTGCCAAATGTGGCTGGTGAAGCACTGGAATAAGTTCCCAGAGAGACTTTGTAATCTCCATCCTTGAGGACTTGACTGCACAAGCCTCTGAGCAACATGATCTAACTTTGATGTTGGCTCTGCTTTGAGCTGGAGGTTGGACTAGATGGCATCCAGAAGTCCCTTCCAATCTGAATTTTTTTAATGAGTCTATATCGATTTTTGTAGATCTAGAATACAAAACAAAGTATGTTTTCAACAAAACAAGTGTTACCTCTTTAGATAGCTTATGTAATTTACCTATGAGGGAAAACAAATTTGCGAGAGCTGCCTTCTATTTTGGAGCACACAATACTGCAGTAACACCCATATTGCAGAAACTGCTGGCAAAATTGGGAGTAAGCCTCAGAGGAAAAGCCGGCAGTCAGATAAGCATGGGTCAGGTCACATAAAGACAATTGTTCGGGCAGCATTATGGTAAATTTTCAGTGCTGCTAATTATGCAAATTTAGACCTGATGTTTGGATAGAGGACCTTGCTGTGGATCATGGGCCGAATAGACCTTCCAGGAATTTCACAAGTGAAACGAATTGGAATAAACTTGGGAAGTTTGCAATAGATGCTATATCTTGAATCTAACTGCATTACATCCATAAAATTCTACAATTCCTTGTACTGCATTGCCACTTACTTTACTATATTAGTGTTGGTAATACCTTTACTCTGTTGGACACTTCATAACTCAGTGCTTCAGTTTATTTCCCCAAGGCTGGAAAGTATTTTATTTTATCACTTTTCAGTCTTTGTATTCTCTTTTTACATGAAATAAAAAGGGAACATGGATGAAATCCCATCAAAGTAGCTGGAATGTTGTTACCCAGTCTCCATAGAACTATAACCTAGCTTAGATTCTTAGTCTTTTAACATTTCCAGTTTCGTAATGTGATTTATGAAACAGCTGTCCACACATAACATAGGCCATGAGAAATACCAACACAGGGCAGAGGGACACTCTTCTATGAGCCCGCATCCCCATATAATCTCAACTAGACATGTCATACCTGAAAAGAAATCAGGCCCTAGGAGTTAGATTTCTGCACAACAGCTGTAGCTTTGGGGAAATGGGAGACACATCTGGTAGGCTTGCAGTCTTGGACTATCATTGTTAATACAGACTAGCTGACCTGGGAAATAAACTTGAGATTTACACATGAAACTGCTGATGTATACATATATGAGCACACCGCAGTGAAGTCTTACAATGTAAGAGAAAGTAGCAGCTTCAGTCAAAGATCTCTCTGTGCCTGGGATCTTCAAGAGAGTGGCTATAACAAAGTTAATCGGAGATTTATGCTGAAGTTGATTGATTGTTGCAGGTATGGTTTACCTTGTGGGATCTTCCTATGAGCAAATAAAGGTATCCGTAATAAACACGAGAATAGCAATCAACTAGAAGATAAGACTCTTTAAAAACAAGAAACAAATCTGTTGGGTGTTTCTGGCACGTATTTCCATAGGTAGGACTTCCAGTTTCCCCAAGCAAAGTCTTGCAGCAAGGGAAAATCATCCTGGAATTGAAGATGAGAATAGAATCAAAGCAGATTCAAACTCATCCATTCTTGGCGAATATAGACTCAACATGTTTTGGAGATGATAACTTCTCAGAACTATTTAGTTCAGATTAGATTCAGTTATAAGTTTTAATAAAAATAATACTTATTTGGATTTATATAGTGCTTTCCATTTAATGATTTAAATGAATTTTATACAACATTCTCAGTGAACAAGATCACAAAACACAAGTAGAACCTGGCAGAACTATTCCATCAATTTATTTACAAAAGTACTGTCGTGTAGTCCTATGCTGTACACCTGTTACTGCTGCAAGAGTGGGACACTACAAAATTAAATGTGTGTTGTAGCAATGAATACTCAAATCGGTGGTGGAAGAAAGTAGGAGTATGCTGAAAAAGGTAGCAAATACAAAGAACTGAATTGAGGGATTATTCATATCTAGTGAGGAGGAAATTAGACTGCCAGGTAGGAGACCTGAGTTCAGGTCCCAGGTCTGACATTGTTGTTTTTGAAGACTAAGTTATGCCTGATCAAAATAAAAGACATTTGATTTTACTTAAGGCATTCAATTTAATTACACAGTAGGCATTGTTTTAATTACACAGTGCCAATATATAGCAATGGGTGCTGCATATTTCATTTAAGGCATATTTTAGTTGAAACATATGAGGGTTTAAACACAAGATATCTTGGTACACAAAACAAAATGATAGGGGATACAAATATTGTTGCAATGAAAACATTGTTAGACTTACCAGATGTCAGTATGGTTTTAACCATTGCCATACACAAAGGCACATCTCTTTCAGTAGGAACTCTTATACTTTTTAACTGGTGGAGATCTCAAACGACAATTTTATAGTAGCCTGGAATGTGTGCTTATGCGTCTGTACATATATAGAGTGTACATCTCACATTTGATTTTTTTTTTATTTCTATTTTAGACTCTAAGCTGACCACGTAGAAATGATTTATTTTGGTGTCAGGTATGTATCATTTTTAAAGATAGTTTGGAATTCACTATCAGGAGTGTAAACTATTTTCATGAGCTATTTCCTTCACACTGTTAACATTAATTGTTCTTTTTATCTTCTAATTCTTCAATAGACAAATAATTTGATGAAAATTAGGACCTTTATCATTGTACTTAATGAATAAACAAAAGTGAATATGTATGCATAGTATTTAAACTTAACTTGGCATTTCCAAATGAACTAATTCTCATTCTGGTGGAGGGGATGCATGCACTGAAATCTTCAAGTGTATTCTTGCATCTCATCTTTGGGAACTTAAGCTGTCCCAGCTAAGTTAGGAGGCTAGTCCTCTGGCATCCCTGATACCAGTGGAAAGATACAGCAATCTGCAGGATTCAGGACCTCCTCTAGAACAATTTGGAGGTGTCTACAGTGCTTCTATATTAATATCTTAGGATTAGAAATAAATTTTTAAAGTTAATCTTTCAGACATTAATTTATTGTGCTATCACAAAGTGGTCTCACAGAGAATATAATGGAGTCCTTCTAGATGATGGAATGAAGCCAAAATGTGCACCTACACTAACGTTTCCTTTATTGAGTGCCACACTTCCTGAAAAGAATATGGGAAAAGAAACATGTACTAGATGACAGGATCCACTTGCTAATTGCACCCCTCCTTTAATAAACTCCCATGATACACAGTATTTGATGCAGAAGCCCAGAATTCTACTCATTATCCGCTAGATGTCACCATTGGCACAGAAAAAATTGCGACACTATATTTTTTTGCCTCTTGAAAGCGAGGTTGGTTGTTCTCACCACACCTTAATCAAAGTAGAACTCCAGTCCAAGAAATTCCAAGAAATTTGTTATGTTCTCTTAAAGCTGTGTGTCCTCTGACCTTGTTTATTAACTGGAAAACCTTGAAAATATTTTACAGGAAACCACACCTGGAATATTCTCTTGAGGCTTGGCCCCTCGTGGAAGTAGGCTTCTCCATTCCTCACCCTAACTTGCTTCCTCTGCTTCTCTTACATCCAGAGCCATTTGAATTGCCTATTCAGTAAAATAAACTGATAAATCCTGTTAGGTACCTTGCTAATTGCAAGTTTAAAATAGGCAATATCCCGTTTTCCTCTTTTATTTTTATCCATTCTAGCTATCACATCACAGAAGCCTACTATGACAGTTTCCTCTGTCTTTATTATTAACACAGGTACACTGCGATTATGGATAAAAATGGAGATAAAAAATATTCGGGGAGTTTTATCTGCCTAGGTTTAGCTTTTCAGTGTTTCAGTGTTCTTTAATTGTACCAGAGGTATTCTTTGTTATAATCATCATAATTTTTTTGACCAATTTTCAGTGATTTTGTTTAGGTTGCTGTTTCATGTAGTAATACATTTTAAAGTCAGAAAAGGCAATTGTCATGATCAAGAGGGTAGACTTCTTGATAACTCTAAGTAGCCCTTGGGTGAGCATGTTTCAGCTGTGTACACGAATAACTGCAGCTGACTTAGTGTGCTGCTTTTTTTTTATTTCCTCAGGGAATTACCGACCATTTTGGCTAGAATTGCTGTTGCATATCACAATAGAAAAAAAGATCATAATGGCTGTGAATCTGAGCAATTGTTTGTGAAAGACCATTGGATTAGAGTATGTGTTTCAAAAGATGCTGCTTTGTAGTCCAAAAGAAGACGTATTTTACTATTTGTGCAAATACTGCTCCTGCAGTAAAAAAATTGCCTGAATTCTGGAATGAATTTTGCTGCTGCTATATTCTGTCTCTGTATTTTGCTTTTTTTTCTCCTAGATTTGAGTTCACTAATTGCAGTTTTTCCTGCATGCTACTTGAGACCGAACTCAACTAAACTCTGAACCATTGAAATAGACTGAATTTAAGTTTATTCCTTTAATACATTTTTCCGATTTATTTAAATGCAGAGATTTTAGGGCTTCATTTAATATTGAATACTTTAAGTACAACTATTGCCATTCAGGTGTTTAATTCAGAGAAATAAAACTGACAGAGGATAATAATACTTTGTGTTTAGTTAGTGTATTATATCCAAAATTTATGAGCATCATGCAAACATTATCCTAAGTGTTGCATTGTTATTGTAAGTCTTGTCATATTCACTTTACAAAATAGGCACATGTGGCACAAAGGCTCATGTGGCTCCAAGTATCTCAAAATCATTAATTAAGAACATAGAATTTCTCCTCCAATGATTAAACTACCATTTTTTGCTTCTGATGTAATGAAAGTATTACACAGAACAACTCATCCCACCAAACTCTTTACAGTACTCAGTTGAAGGAGTTCCAGTTCCATCAGAACTTTGTTTTTACATTAACTGAGCAATTTCAGAACCAAGAAAGCATTCAGGAAGCGATATATTCATCAGCACAACAAAATGAATGGGAGGACATTCTTTTTACATTGAACCTTCAGGATGCCTCTCTAATCATCCTTCCAAAAATGTATGGAAAAGACTTACATAAACTCACCATTACACGCAAATGTGACTTTAGCTGTTGAAGTTATCTGGTTCTGGGATTTCTTCTTAACACTAACATACTCCACAGTGTTTGCTCAAAATGTTTCCCTCAGTTCCAAAGCAGAAGAATAGGAATGAATGCTTTTCTGGTGTGCCACAAACAAGGTGGTACGTGGTCTTGAGATATTCAGCTAATATAGGGCCTGAGATCTCTGCCTCAATTCTCCTTCCCGCTCCCCAATCTGTATACTCTTTTTTATTTTGGTGTAGTTGTTCTGTGAAATTGTAAGCTTCCCAGTAAGTCGGCTCATGTGACATAAGCTCATGTGACGCTATGCCCTTTTTGGCTGAGGAGCTATGTTTTCTTCCTTTGGGAACAAATCTATACCTGACTGCACTTAGAAGGAGGGGATTGATTCCTGTTGTATAGCAAGGCATGTCTGGTTTTGAGAATTAGTTAGTACTTAGAAACAGTTAAATCAATGGCTGAGCAAGTGAATGCTCAAAGTTGGTAGAGTGAACCTTAGCTGCAAACTTCTCTGTCAACGCTGCCTCCCAGCTTTTCCAGATGAAGCTGTTTTTACAGATGCTTGTCATTCAAGTTGTAGCCGAGGCCCTGAGCAACATGATGTAACGTCAAAGCCAGCCCAGCTTTGAGCTGTAGGCTGTACTTGAATGTCTTCCTGAGATCCCCTCCAACCTAGAATATTCTATTATTGTGTGTTTCTCCTGAAATACTTTACAGCATTTACAGCATAATTTATAAAATGGAATTAAATATCAAGGATAGAAAAGGTAAACATACTTCATGTATTTTATTTTCTGGTTTGCAAGCTTGGGTTGTTGCTCATGAGTTTGCCTCATTACAAGAGGAAGAGTTCGCCTACTACGAAATAAGGATATATGGATTAGTATTGCCACTGCAAGCTTAGGTTATTTGCAAACTTGTAGGAAGATGAAAATATGTGTAGTCTTTAATCAACTATATTCTGTAAGTCTAGAAACAACACCATACCCTTCTTGAATAGATAGTGACAGTATGTTGAGCATGGGAAGTCTTAGCAAAATTTCTAGGACATAGAAATGCCTTTTTTTAGTGAAGTTCACATCTACAGGTATAAATGAAGCAAGCATGATATCGAAGAGATACAGGAGGTTACAATAAGACTTGACATTTCAAAAAAGTTTATGATTTGGGGGAAGCTATAAATAAAGAGGGTAGATTTTTTTAAACAGTTGAAGCTTCTTTCTTTTACTATGAAAAGTACCTCCACTTGCAGATCTCACTTCACAAGCAACGTGTTCCCATGTTTAATGGAGTTAAGTTGAAAGAGAAAAATATATTTGGCCAATCACAGAAACGTTATTCTATTTCTTCCTTTTCTGTAGCTGAATAATTTCTAATCACTGAAGATCTCTATTTATATCTCCAGTTTTTGTTCTACATTGCGAAATAGGTAATCTCAAATTGTGAAATGTGTACAACAGCGTAACAGTTCTGAGATCGCTGCTGAGTTTTTCAGATTCCTGATCTGAATTAGTTCTTCTTCAAATGTGTTAAAGCTGTTAAATGCACGTTTCCCACTTTTATTAACACTTGTTTATAAATTACAGTTTTCCAAAGTCATCTACTTTACCCATGGTGTTTATCTTTGAAACTGGAACATTTTGTTTGGTTGAACTCTTGAGCTGCTTTTTAGCTCAAAAAAATCAGACCAGTATCAGTGAATGTGAAGGATCTTTTTGAATGTCTTCTTGAAATTCTGGTTACAAAGAGGATACAGGAATGGATTTAAGGTGGAGTTCACATAGCCGAGCCATATAGTGAACATGTGTAAGTGCGAAAATTGTTTATGGCCATGGAAAGCTATTACCATAAATAATACAAAATAGGGAATCCAGCACAGCATAAAGGCTGCCATTATGACCCCTAACTGCTTAGCTGCCTTCCTCTCCCTGTTCCCGTGCAGTCCTTGAATGCGCCTTTTGGAATGGGTATGCAGACTTTGCCAGGTTTTCCTCAGGTAAGTCAGTCTTCCGAAATCCCTGTTCTCAGTCTTTTCCGGAGGACTGCAGGCTCTTTCAGGGTTAGGATTGGAGTGCTCTCCACAGGGTACCTCCTCTGTGAAAGTATGGTTGTCTGATGCATCACTTAAGTCACTGTCTTGTGAGCAAGGCTCCTCTTCATTTTCATTCTCTTCTGTTACAGACACGCACTTCTCTCCTGCTTTATCCAGGCCTGGCTCAGACTGGGCAGTGGTGAAAGGAAAACAGCTCCATTTAAGGACTTTCCTATTACTCTTGCCAACGAATGCCTTTGAAGACTTGTCAGGATTACTGAAATGAAGCTCCATCTCCGTATTTTTGGGCTGAGGCAAGCTTTGCTTGTTTTCGGGAGGGTTGTTCTCATATAAGATTTGCTTTTGGAGGCAAATATTTTGCTTGTCCTTCCTTTTAGTATGATCTATGGCTTTCTTTTCTGAGAAAGACCAACCTGATCCATTGATGAGCTCTCGGTGTTGACAGTGTTTTCGAACAGCTCGGAATATTTTATAGTAGAACCATAACATCATGATAGAGGGTAGGTAGAAATTGAGAATACCTGTCAACACTTTAAACCAGGTGACTTGAGAGAATTCAGTTTCACACTTGTCCTTTACTTTCCTTTCCCCGTTATTAGCAAAAACATGCCAACCTAGGATTGGAATGACCCACATGAAAGAGAGCAACCAAACCCCCAAAATCATGAGCAATGCTCTCATTTTTGTTCTATACTTGAGATATTGCAGTGGTTGCTGAACTGAACGATAACGGTCAATGCACAATATGAAGAGATTGAAAATGGATGCAGTACTGGCCACATAATCCATTGACAGCCAGAACAAACAGGCCGGTAAGCCTAGAGTCCACGCACCACTTAGGAGATAAACAATATTCAGAGGCATAACAGCTGCACCAACTATAAGATCTGCAATAGAGAGGCTGACAATGTATAAGTTGCCAACTGTTTGCAGCTTCTTTTCAGTTTTCACAGCACATAGTACTAATATATTCATGACAATGGTGATCAGTGAAATGCTTCCCAGGACCAGACCTAGAGGAGCTGAGTGAGGGTTAGTTGAGTTCTCTGATGAGTTTTCTGACATCTTTTGCACAAGAACACAGAATGTAAATCAGAGATGTCCAGGCCTTTCAAATTCAGTCTTGTTTTACACTTCTGGATGAAAATGTGTTGGATTTCTTTGTGAATTTTATTTCCAGAACTATAGAAAAGAAAAGAAATATGCTCAATCACTGTAGTACTAAAATAACATAATAAAACTAATCTGTGCTTCAGCTTAGCACCATCCCTTTTAGGACTTCCTAAACAATGAATTTTTACATATGGGTAATTTAAGATGTGTTCTATGAGAAGTGCTGGAGCAAGCTCTACGAACCAATCCAAAATGGTTTGCAGAGGTGTTTTATGAGACTTCATATAATTCTGACCCCAGAATTTCAGTCTTCACTGTTTTAATTTATTATATCTCATTAAACACCTGATCATGAACCATAACATAAACTACATATTGGCAAGCCCATTTAAATTGTGTTAATAAAAAGCAAATTAACGTGTTTTGTACTAAATAGTTTTAAACAAACCAGTGATTATTTACAAACTACATCTAATAGTTTGAGAATACAGCAGTTGGATATAATTATCCACCAATAGTAGGGTATCATATATGTTCTGGTTTTGGCTGGGATAGAGTTAATTTTCTTCACAGTAGCTAGTATAGGGCTATGTTTTGGATTTGTGCTGAAAACAGTGTTGATAACACAGGGATGGTTTGGTTATTGCCAAGTAGTCCCTCCACACAGCCAAGGCCTTTTCTGCTCCTCACACCACCCCACCAGCGAGTAGACTGGGCGGGGCACAAGAAGTTGGGAGGGGACCCAACTGGGACACCCAGCCCCGACTGACCAAAGGGATATTCCATACCCTATGGCGTCATGCTCAGCAACATAAAGCTGGGGGAAGGAGGAGGAACAAGGGGGACATTCGCAGTGATGGTGTTTGTCTTCCCAAGTAACGGTTACATGTGATGGAGGCCTGCTTTCTTGGAGATGGCTGAACACCTGCCTGCCCATGGGAAACAGTGAATGAATTCCTTGTTTTGCTTTGCTTGCACGTGTGGCTTTTGCTTTACCTATTAAACTGTCCTTGTCTCAATCCACAAGTTTTCTCACTTTCACTCTTCTGATTCAATCCCTCATCCCACTGTGAAGGGAGAGAGTGAGCTTAGTTGCCAGCTGGGGTTAAACCAACAATATGATGTCAAATGACAAGGTATTCCAAACAATAAAAAGACTCCAGCCAGTATACACCTTTAGCTGATACAGTGTCTCAAATAACTCCTAAGGTTGCAGCCAGTGCCTATGTTTTCACTGATAGGCAGTTGTTCAAATTATAGGTAATGACTAATCTCTTCCTACCCAATTCAGGCTTACACAGATTTCAAATACTTAAAGATGGCAGCCTTATTTTGTTTCAAATACAAACTAATAAAAGTTCAGGGAAAATAATAGAATTTTTCAGGATTAATAAGCATCTTGCAACCTCTCAAATGTATATAAATATATACATTTTAGGGTCTTTCAGGCTGAAGTTTACTAGTCAATAATTCAATATGTCATTTATTTCTTCTTATTCCAGTAATCAGCATTGAAGCTAAAATGTTTGTGTGCTTTGTTACAAGAAGTCAAATTCCTTCTTCCTTAAGCTTTACTTACAAGTGCCTGGTATTATGAAAGCAGATGTGTGCTTGGTAGCAGTAGCATCCATAGGCAGAGGAAATACATACACTGTGGGGCATGAGCTCAAGAGCTGTATTCTGTAATTCTGTATTCTGCATAGCCTTCGGGTTCCGTCATGTATAGTTCTTCAGTGACAGCTAGTCACAGATGTCAGAAGATCAGAGAGGCCTCAAGCATTTCCTGTTTGAGAACAAGAACAAAAATTACTCCATGGATCTTAAACCAACATGGGAAATGGTTATATCCCAATCTGTCATTGTCTGTCTTCCCACAGCTATACACTGTAACCTCCCTGCTGGAGTTAAGTATATGGGGCATGGTCAAGTCAAGAAGTTGATGTTAATTGCTTCAGTGACCTAATAAAGAAATGACTGACCTTCACCCCCATATATTTTCATTTAAATTTATGGCAAAATAAAGGGAGAGAAGGCAACTTTAATTGAGTCTTCAACAGAAAAAATAACAGTAAATCAAGGTATCTGATTAGACAGCTCTTCTCGGTTATTTATGAGCTGCATATGGAATAAAACATAGAGCAAGATACAGTGAATGGTGCTGACTGCTTCCCAAACTTTCTCTTTAGCACTGCTGCAGTGAGATAGGGTAGGATTTAGGAAGGAGCCTGCAGAACTTGATCTGGAGTGCTTCTGCTCCAAAGAAGGCATGTAGGTCTAGTTTTTTAACTCACGCTCCACTTCTATTAAAATGTCTTTTATTAAATGGAAAAGCTAAATTATTTTTATGTTTTAGAAGAGCTTATACAGTCTGTAACAATCCAAGAATGATGTCAGGAGATGCAAATCATTTGAGAATGCTAAGAACAAGAAAAACACATGCTAACAGGTATTCCATATTTATAATAATTCTGTCTTATAATGTAATTTTCATCACAATGTCATCTGAGCAGTCATAGTCCCTGATGGATTTTATCTTCTATGCTTTTTAGACAGCTGGCCATGTACTATTAAATTTTAAAGTGAAATTGAGGTCAAAGTGATCTGCTAAACATCATACAGTAATGTAAGATCTAAAACCAGCCAAGGCTCCCTTGCTCTCCAAACAGTGTCCTGACAACTCTACTGGTTTTTTTTCTGTCTAGACTTTGGGTCTGTATTCATTCAGACACCCTAGACAAACAAAGTTGATTTAGAAATTAATTATTTTTTTTTAACTTTAATGCAGTGCAAGCAACTTAGTCTGGCTTTGATGTTCTGACATCTTCCACTGTAAGAAGTCCACTTACATGATAGGGTCTAATATGGCTGGAGTGGGACTATACCCAGTAACAAACATCTACAGTATTAATTGCTGGAACAGGCTTGCAAGAACCACTTGTCCTAGTCTAGAGTGAGTAGATCTTAAAGCTGGATTAGGATATTGAAGCTTCACAGTTACACTACATTTTCTATATTGAACAATTTGTGGTTTTCATATATGATCTTTTACAACCCTGACTTTGTGAGTATTCTCCCACCAAAGACAGTATTGTAAGACTCTGGGTAATTTATGTTTTGGAGTGTGTTGATGAGAAAAGAAGCCACTCTAAGAGGTAACTGGAAGAGGATCTCCATACCTTCAGCATGAAAGTTGTATACCCAGCACATACTTCCTGCCTGTGTAGTTTTATTTGAAGACAAATCGTACCTCTGTATCCATTAAAAAGATGTACCAAGAGATTGAGTTGGCCATAAAATGCTTAGAATAGAGCAGAAATGCAATGTTGCCTTTGGATGATCTAGTCCTTGCAACTGTCTCTTGGCGTTCCCTAGCATGGTCACCATGTGCTGCTGCTGTTTCTGCCTGAGATCTTTCAGATCATGCGGAATTCTCCTTAACAATAAGTTATGATAGGCATTTAGCAACGTGTCAGACATACTGCAATCCCACCCTCATGTGTGTACAGGAAGAGAATTTGGTGGCTTTCTGGAATCTTCTAAGGGCCTGAAGAAGGCTTCCAACACAGGAGTCTGTGCATCTTGCACCCGTCAGTGTCCATGCTCTTTTGCTAAGGAGCAAGTTGCAGAGGGCCTACATCTCCCTCTCCTACACAGGCCAACAGAATGGTACAAGAGAAAAAAGTAAGCTTCTCCTAAGGAACAAAGGTGACTGCACACAAAATAGCATGCAGAGAAGTTGCATTTAGTTGCAGAAATGTTGTTATTGGTCAGTGCCCTCTAATACTGCTCTGTATTTAGAGCTTTGGCCCTTGTATCACAGTCTTACCTGTGAAGCTTACATTGAACTCCTACACGATTGCCACTCTTTGCTAGAATTAGCACATTTTGCCACACAACTTCGTCCAATAGAAGATAACTGGCAAATAATAAGCCTTGCTCCATATTATGAAATTCACTGATCACCTCTTCTGTGCTCTAGGGCAGATTGTAATCTACAAATTTGGTTCTTAAACTTCCTACCATCATCATTAGTAGCAATGGTACCAAATATCATCAGCAGTTAGTCATCATGAGAGCACTGTGATTTGCAATAGCAGCTTCTTGCTCTTCATTGAGGCATGCACCATTTTGTAGTGGCTGTAGACTGTTTGTGGTATATGTACCGTTCAGGAGCTACTGGTTCAATTCCTTATCTGTAACTCAGTTCCCAGTAGAGGAACTGTAATAATACTGAATAAATGTGTTTTAATATTTGGACGGTTTAACTCTGAGCCAAAGCTTACTAATACAGAACAGATTTTAAAGAAAACAATCGGCCTAAGATGTTGGATAGCTCTTCAGAATTTCTAAACCCTCACCTCACCATGAGATGCCTTCTTTAACTTTTACTGTCTGTGAAGAGCTTTTTCTACAAGGAAAATCAGCAATCACAATTTGTTTGTTATTGTATCACAGTGGTAATTCTTCCAAGGAACAAGAATCTACTGGGAGATGCTAAGTGGATGCCTTACTGACTCATTAGTGCAGGTGCACTCTATTAAGCCCTGACTAAGTGGGAGTAAGTTTCTAGAAACAGATGTTGCTGTATCTCTTATGGATAGGTTTTAAAGAAACTGCAGCTACAACAGGAAAGGCTAGGCTAGGAAAAAATTCTTGTTTATCAGGCTAAGTTCCAGGCAGAAAGTAAGATTTGATTTCAGATGGCCCGTGTTGACTATGTTGTACTTAAGAAACCTATTTGTTTCTAGTGATTTTCTTTTAATTATTCTTTAGGTGTTGAAAGTATTAACACACTAGAGGTTTGATTCATTTTCCTCTCAAAGATTTATTTATTTCTCTGTAATAAAACAATCCCTAGGTAATGTCTGCTAATATTCAAGGAGTATTTTTGATAAATAGTAAATGAAAAACTTCATAACCTGCCTGCTGTTCCCATTCAAATGACCCAGTATTTCAGTCCAGGAAGGACCAGCTTTTTTTTTTTTTTTCCCAGAAAAGTGTCTACCACTATCAAAGGAAAGACTGGATTCCATCTGTGCTTGAGTTGTCTCTTCTAGGTAGTCTGAAATGAAAAGACTACATAATCTGAAGTTTTAGTGTCTGACCAGTGAAATTTTTTCAGTCCTCCTAAATTGTCCTCTTCCCCCCACATACCTATTTTAAGGGCAGTGAGAGTTATAAATGAATCTTTTAATACGTGAACAAACAACCCAGCCTGACATATAAATACTTTCATTCCTTGTTTTTATTATGACTCTTCGTGTGAAGAAAATCTTAATCAACAAATTTGGACATCTGGCTGTCTAGTCTTGCATTAACTTGTATTGCATGCATTTGGTGGCAGAGAATTTTCAGTGGTTCTTGATGTAAATGATGTCCTGGGGAAAAATGAGGCCAGAACTAATGTAGCAGATGGACACTTTTGCAGATGTGCTGAAATCTACTTTAGAGACTAGACTGCAGAGAGAAATTTGCTGTCTGAGTTGTTGGATCAGCGATCTGCATACTGATTTCAGGAGCTGGATGGCCTGGGAAATGGTGCAGGCCTTCAGTGTGCCAGGGAGATTGGCAATGGTACCGGTCCTGGGGAGGGTAAAGGCAAGCAGGACATTTTTGAAGCCTTTTCCACACTTTCATTGCAAAAAGACTGGATGGTCCAATGCTATAATTACTGCACCTCTTTTACCCTCCTGGTTCAGTCACTTGTCTAAACAATATCATGACTAGGCTGTATAATTTCAGAGCAAGGACAAAGCAGAATAGGAGTAATGCAGTTACATCCACACTCCTAAGACATATTAATTCAGTTATCTCTAGGAGTGCACGTAACAACTCATTTTAAACTACTTTAACTGAAGGCTCCTTGAATTCATTTATCCATTTATTCTGAACATGCAGTACGCTGTGAATGGTCCTCTCACGCTTAGAGCAGTGAGTGGGGGACCACTTAATGCAGTATTGCAAAGGGACTAGAGCAAGGCCATCACTTCTGCCCTTTTATACAGGAGCTATACTGCTTAGCTGTGGTCTGGTCTGCGACATCAAATTTATCTTTATTCCTCTATTTTCGATGGTGATGTTCTAAGGATAGCAAGTAGACCTTATCAACAACCAAAAGACTATGCAGAGCCTATTGTGAAGGGAACTTGAAGTTTTTAAGTAACTTTGTGAAGTCTTTCAAGGAGCAAAAATGTATTTATAATTGTATGATATACTGAATCTGTAACTTGCTTATGTAAGGTTATTTTCAGTCCACTGATTCTACTATGCTATTGATGTATTTTATTTGTATATGTGGATATTAGGGTACAGGGTACTTCTCCTTTTATTTAACTGAGGAAATACTGCATCCAGTTTCCTTAAGTGAGGCATAATTCAAAGAGCAAGAAAATGTTTGGGCAAGCTGAAAGATTTGAAAATACAAGTGAAAGTTCAGCTTGGGGCTTGTAGGTCATGCTTGACTTGATTATACTTGGTATTTTCAGCTTTTCATTCTTATAGAATCACAGCAGTTGCTTCTACAGCCACATGCATCAATCAAATTGGCAGGCTACATGCTGCTGTCAACAGAGATTTTTCTGATTGCTGATCTTTATGCTGGGGGACCTGGCTCTAGTAGGAATGAAATTATCTACAGTTTTAGCTATCTGCCAGCAAAAAGTTTAGACCTCCACAGCCTTCTGAAATAGTTTTAGCATGAATAACACAAATCATTATCTACAGTCATGCTATCCTTCTCATTCTGGGTCTTTAGCTTTTTATAATGAGCACTAAACTTTGTGAGGAAATTGAGTACTTGAATCTGAGTCACCGCTGCACTGTCTGAGCTCAAATCTTGATTAAGATGTTATACCATGTCTGCTTGTGAAAAGACTTGTCTCTTTCAGAAATAACTGTTTCCTCTGATGTTCTGATCTTCCCCCTCACCTCCCCCTAACTGGTGTACTGTCCTTTTAATAGGGTTAAGAATACTGTACTGGATCCTATCTTTAATCTTCCTCTCACTTTGCGGTCTGATATCCTTGGGTAACAACTAAGTGTACGTGTTGCTGTTGATTTTATGGTGGGGGGGCAGGAAAACTCAGCTTTTCATTTTGTGCAGTGAGAACAAACATGCTTATTTTACCACTGACAAATTTCTCAGGGGTCATTTAAAAGTATATCATTAATATAAAACTTTGCCATTAAAAAAAAATAGACACCACAACACAAAACAACTTAGACAGATCTGTTTGGGATACTATAGTAGTGTACCTTTGCTGATCTTATCTCTTTCCACTTTAAAATAAGCATGCTGTGCTGCTCATACATGGGAGCAATTCAGTTGGTCCGAGTTAACTATCGTACTTCTGTGGCATGGCGCGGTGGTCAGTCACTTTCCAATTTAATTGAGAAGTTAAATTATATGCTATTATGAATGCATATCACTGCAGGGGAACTAGACAAACTATTATAACCTGTCAAAAGCAAATTATTTCTGTAAAATATGGAAGCTTATGACTTCATGTTACAAATGCAACTTCACTTTCAAGCAAATGAAAGTTTGAGATGCTTATTACTTCAGTTGCACCTACACAGGGATACTGATTTGAAGCCATTTGGCATGAAAATCATGATTTACTACTTGCTTATGACTTGTATATATGGAGAAACACCTTGTAAAAGAAATATTCTGAAACAAATCTAAACCAGCCTAGTTATTTAGCTTAAGCTGATACTGCCTTTGCGTCCTTCCATCTGATTTTATGTTTCTATTCTTGGGCACTGCCAAATACAAGAAGTCAGTTTCAAAACATAGGCTCATACTGTAAGGGTCAGTTCTTGAGTGAAGACTGATCACAGAAATACTCCTGTGGAGGTTCTTGCTGTCATTAGCATAACCAGAGCGCCATCAAAGCTCTTTGCCATGAGACAGGGGAGTCTGTCCTGGGGAAAACTTCATTCTGGTTTTGATATTTGCTATGTGTTCCTGTGTCTCTGTGTTCTGCAATTTTTTAATAAAGTTGATTATTTGATCTCCTCAGATGACAACAAATACAACTTCTACCATATGTTTCATATATGATGCTAAGAACATTTGAATCCAGAAGTATATGCTAGCTATTGTTTACAGTATACAAAAAAAACCCCTACACCTAAGAAACTGATGATCGGAAGGCATTCTTGGAGCAGTGGCAATCTGTCAAAAATGGAAATTGAGTCCAAACTACAAACATGTGTTAGTCTAAAGAAGTGTCCACATAACTAATAATATGCAATATACAGCAAAATACCAAATATTTGCTCAAAAAAGACAGTTACCTTTACTAAGTAAGGTACCCAAGAAGTTTAACATGCATCTAAAATGCATTCCTGTGTAGGGAAATCCTTGTGTGAACAGAAAATACTGGCAATAGTAGCATTTATTTGTATAAGCATGTATGTCCTGGTTAATTTGCATAGATGAGCATACAATTCAATGCTAAGTAATACTTTACTCTAAATACGAAGAGGCCATACCAAGATAGGAAGCTAAACACCAAAACCACATTCAGAAGTTTGATTTGGTATAGAGCGCTTAAGAGCAGAAACACTCTCCTAAAATGTATATAACTAGTCGAAGGTTAGTGAATAGTAGTGAAAGGGAAAGACATTTTTAATAATATTTTCTTCTTTAAAGAACAGTTACCATTTGTGGCATGCAATCTTACTCTGTGTATGCTCTTATGTATAAACAGTTTATCATTAATTCTCTCAGATCTCACATACTGTTCATGCTTAAGTCCCTTCAAAATTGTTTTTCCCTTGTGTATCAATTGTGGTGCCAATTGCCCTGTGTGTCATCTTTTTTCTGTTTCTTCTCTT
This sequence comes from Anarhynchus alexandrinus, assembly GCA_008711295.1. Classification (NCBI taxonomy): domain Eukaryota; kingdom Metazoa; phylum Chordata; class Aves; order Charadriiformes; family Charadriidae; genus Anarhynchus; species Anarhynchus alexandrinus. The sequence goes on along the minus strand of VUYV01000149.1, from coordinate 1,068,471 downwards.
TAGAACTCACAAATAGTGTTGAAAGGCTAAGTGAATTAGAGTTCTGCAGGCTTACACAGTATCTACTAATTCATTACATTGTTCTGGCTTCCTAACATTTTTTTAGACTGAGAATTGACTCTTTGAGAGCATTATTTTTTCATGTGTAATTAAGGACAGAACATCTATGTCTTTGATATCTCTACACTGGAGTTTGCTATATTCCAAATCACATTCTGCTTAGTTGAATTTTCATTGTTCCAATACTGATGCATATTCAACCGTGTTTTGTAACTCCTGGAGACATAAATGAATAGTTGAAAGCAGGCATGGAAAGCAAAGGAAGAGTATAAGAAAGTGTGTTTTCCTGTGCATTGCAATACATCCTGCTTTGTGCCAAGGCCGTGATGTTCTCCTTTTTCAGTCCTCTACTTCAGCTTCCCTGAGCTTTACCAGGTCTTTCCTGATCCTCCCTCGTCCCTTTCTTCTGGGGGAAGGGGCACTTAATAGCTGGCCTGTATCATTAATATGAGAGCTACAGGAATAGCATCAGGAAAATTATTAAATATCCCTTGTCATTCAACTACTGACAGAACCTTAGTGAGGGAAACACTACTTATTATTTAAGAAGAAAGAAATGTCTGGATGTGGTTCATGATCTAGAGCGCCTTAATTTACAGGAATACAGTTGCAGGCTCATTACTTGTCATGAGAACCAGTGAATGCAGTAGCTTCTGTGCTGTTTGTTTAGGAAAATTCTGAAAACAATTTAGGAAAAGGAAAAACAAACAAGTAGAAACTGTAGCTACTTAACTGAAAAGGAGGTGGGGAAGGCCACAAATGCATCCTTGTGGCCAAGAAGGCCAATGGTATCCTGGGGTGCATTAAAAAGAGCATGGCCAGCAGGTCGAGTGAGGTCATCCTCCACCTCTACTCTGCCCTGGTGAGGCCACATCCGGAGTTCGGTGTCCAGTGCTGGGCTCCCCGGCTCAAGAAAGACAAGGAACTACTGGAGAGAGTCCACGGGAGGGCTACGAAGATGATCAAGGGAATGGAGCACTTCTGTTACGAGGAAAGGCTGAGAGACCCGGGTCTGTTTAGCCTGGAGAAGACTGAGAGGGAATCTCATCAATGCTTATAAGTATCTAGAGGGCGGGTGTCAAGAGGATGGGGCCAGAGTCTTTTCAGTGGTGCCCGGTGACAGGACAAGGGGCAATGGGCACAAACCCAGGAACACAGGAAATTCCATCTCAACATGAGGAAAAACTTCTTTACTTTGAGGGTGATGGAGCACTGGAACAGGCTGCCCAGAAAGGTTGTGGAGTCTCCTTCTCAGGATATACTCAAAACCCGCCTGGATGCATTCCTATGCAACCTGCTCTAGGTGAACCTGCTTTGGCAGGGGGGTTAGACTAGATGATCTCCAGAGGTCCCCTCCAACTCTTGCCATTCTGTGAAATGGAACAGTGAATTCCAGGAGTAGCATGTGAAAATGAAAGTGGTCAAGTTACATTTAATGTTATAATCAACTAGGATTTCTTCTGGGACATGGTTCATAGTAGATCTGTGTCCTTTGACTCAATGAATAAAGTACATGAACAGATATCCAACAAGCAGCCTAAAAATCTCATCTAATCTGGTAGCAGTCAGTATCTGGCAATATGCAGCTAGATTATTACTGGAATCTATTCATCCTAAGAAAGCAGCTAAACTTTTTAGCTCGGTTGATGTGGGGCGAGTGGTGGACATTGTCTACCTGGATTTCTCCAAGGCTTTCAGTACAGTTCCCCACAGCCTCCTCCTAGAGAAACTGATGCATTATGGTCTAGACAAGTGGTCTGTTCGGTGGTTGGGGAACTGGCTGACAGGTTACACCCAGAGGGTGGTGGTCAATAGCTCCTTTTCAAGCTGGCAACCTGTCACAAGTGGGGTCCCCCAGGGATCGATACTGGGCCCAATGCTGTTTAATACCCTCATAAGTGATCTGGATGATGGGATAAAGTGTACTTTGATGAAGTTTGCTGATGATAACAAACTGAGTGGGGAAGTGGACACTTCGGAAGGGAGAGGCGCCCTGCAGGAAGACCGGGATAGGCTGGAAGAGTGGGCTATCAAGAACCTTATGAAGTTCAACAAGGACAAGTGTCAGGTCTTGCACCTGGGAAAACATAATCCCTGAGTGCAGCACCAGCTGGGATCTACCCAGCTGGGGAGCAGCTCTGTGGAAAGGGACCTGGGGGTCCTGGTGGACAAGCTCAATACGAGAGAGCAGTGTGCTGCAGCAGCCAAGAAAGCCAACAGGATGCTGGGCTGCATCAACAAGGGCATCACCAGCAGAGATAAAGAAGTCACTATCCCACTCTACTCAGCGTTGTCAGGCCACACCTGACTGCATTCAGTTTTGGTCCCCGCTATGCAAAAAAGATATGGACAGGCTGGAGAGGGTCCAGAGAAGGGCCACAAAGACTATCAAAGCACTGGGAAGCCTGCCATATGGTGAAAGGCTGAGAGAACTTGGTTTACTCAGGCTCGAGAAAAGAAGGTCTAGGGGAGACCTTATCACCACATTCGAGTATTTAAAGGGTGGCTACAAAGAAGATGGAGACCCCCTTTTTACAAGGAGTCACATGGAAAAGACAAGGGGTAACGGGTACAGGTTACTCCTGGGGAGATTCTGATTGGACACAAGAGGAAAATTTTTCACAATGAGAACAATAATCCATTGGAATAATATCCCCGGGGAAGTGGTGGATTCCCCATCGTTGGACACTTTTAAGATTCGGCTGGACAGGGTGCTGGGCCATCTTGTCTAGACTGCTTTTGCCAAGAAAGGTTGGACCAGATGGTCCTTGACGTCCCTTCCAACATAGTATTCTATGACTTTGTCTTTGATGCATTAAAGTTCAAAATGAAGCACATCTGGAGAATCCTCAGCAAAATTGTGTAGTCCTAACCACTTGAAAGTTGATGGGGTTTTTTATTATTTTTATTTTTTAAAGACTGCTGCTAATGATTGTGTATCATTGACAGCTCTAATCCATGCTGAGGAATGCAGCCCTAGAGCAGAGGGCGTTCTTATATTTGGTTTCCTTAGTAGAGTCAATATTAGTAGGCAGAGATCTTAAATATCATGTATTAACTTCCAATAGTGTCACCTAAACAAATATAGTCTGAAAGTATAGCTTCAGTATCTTTCATAGAATCATCTAGGTTGGAAGAGACCTTTTAAGATCATCAAGTCCAACCATCAACCTAACACTGCCAAGTTACCACTAAACTATGTCCCTCAGCATCACATCTACACATCTTTTAAACACCTCCAGGGATGGCGATTCTATCACTTCCCTGGGCAGCCTGTTCCAATGCTTGACAGCCTGTGAAGAAATTTTTCCTAATGTCCATCCTAAACCTCCCCTGGCGCAACTTGAGGCCATTTCCTCCTGTCCTATCACTTGTTACTTGGGAGAAGAGATGAACCCCCCCCCCATACCTTGCTACACCTTCCTTTCAGGGAGCTGTAGAGAACGAGAAGGTCTCCCCTCAGCCTCCATTTCTCCAGACTAAATTATCCCAGTTCCCTCAGCCGCTCCTCACAAGACTTGTGCTCCAGACCCCTCACCAGCTTCGTTGCCCTTCTCTGGACACGCTCCAGAACCTCAATGTCGGTCTTGTTATGAGGGGGCCCAAAACTGAACACAGTATTCGAGGTGGGGCCTCACCAGTGCTGAGTACAGGGGGATGATCACTTCCCTAGTCCAGCTGGCCACACTATTCCTGACACAGGCCAGGATGCTGTTGGCCACCTGGGCACACTGCTGGCTCATATTCAGCTGGCTGTTGACCAACACCCCCAGGTCCTTTTCTGCTGGGCAGCTTTCCAGCCACTCTGCCCCAACTGTAGCACTGCATGGGATTGTTGTGACCCAAGTATAGGACCCAGCACTTGGCCTTGTTGAACCTCATACCATTGGCCTTGGCCCATCGATCCAGCCAACCCAGACCCCTCTGTAGAGCAACTCTCTTTAACACTGGGCATGACATGAGCATTACAACCAAAAGAGCTAAGAGAAGATGGACACATTCCAAAGAATGCTCCGGCCTTCAAAAGATAAGCTCAGACTTCTATTAAACTCTTCTTCCAGCATCTCAACTTTCTGGTTTAAGTCATACCAAATGTCAGTTGTTCCACAGCAAAAAAAATCCGGTCTTGTTTCCTCTGGTAGTATTTCCCATATATGGATTATTTTTGTGAAGAGATAGGGGGAAAGCCCCATCATGACTAGAATCCTAAGGCTTCCAGATATGGTGTTAGTTTTCCCTGCTAGCCTCAGCATCAGCATTATCTAGTTCATTATCACTGTGATCTCTTAACAAATCAATATTTAAGTGTTGTTGTCATTAAATAGTGCAGTGCTAGGAAGCCTTATCTTCTCTACTCTATTACCTATCTGTAAAAAGAGATTTTTGCTATAGGTGTTAGACCTATTAAATAACTGTTGTAATAGATGAAACTCCTTTGTGCTTCGATGTAGTAAACAAAACCACTAACTGTAAAATCTCTTATAAATGAGGGGAATTTTCCAGTGTTGTGGTGCCCTTAAAGCTGAGTAGCCACAGCGGTGCCTTTTCACTGGGGATCTGTTCTGTTACTGGAATCCATTAATCCAACTCGCTGAAACAGGACATCTTTCATACAGGCATAACAAAAAAATCTTTAGAGTTTCCTGGATTCCACCTTGTGTTACTGCTTACTCCAACCCTTGATGAACTGTAAAACTAGCTGGTTTTAATCTTTCTGCATCAGAAATGCAGTTAACCTTTTAAAATGTAACTCAACCAGTCATTCAAATATTTAAGTCTGTCTGTTTCTTTCCAAGTGACTTGGTGAATCTGGAGAAGCACTAGCCAAGAAAAAAAAAAAAAGCATGTAAACAAGAGTTGTTAGTCCTTTAAATGGTGAGGTTTTAAACCCGATACTATATCTGCTATTTGCTATGCAGTATAATGGCTTCCAATAGAAAGAACTGGGTTTGGATAAAGGAAGCTTCATTGTCTGACAGAGAATTACATTAACCACTTATGAAGCCTGATGAACTCATCTTTGAATAACTTCAATGAATTCTGAGGAAATGCTAGATGTCAAGTAAACTTGCTGTTTTACAATAAAAGTCATCTAGCTTCAACAAAGATGGATTTCTCAAGTTCAGATTTGCATCCTTTAACATTTTCTCTCTTTTCTCTAGCTTTCAGTATAGATATTGAAGAATCCAATGTTTCTATTGTTCACAAGAAGGAGAAAAACAGATCTTCGAACTCTCCTTGCCCCAGCATTAGTGTCTGCTCACGATAAGCACAGACTAGTTCATGATCATACTAATATTGTAATTCCTAATAGAAAATGTCATCCTAATACCTAATTAGGATCTATTAAAAAAACCCGCACAGAGTAGTGTTTTAAACATTTTATAAAACAGACTGAACCCTTTAGGGTCAAAGAAAATCACATTAATATTGTGAATCTTCCTCCCCCTCCCTCCGTTGCCCAAAAGCTACTGAAGCACTGATCAATATGAAATTTCTCCATGGATTTACATAAATGAACTTGAATTTCAACCCAAGTGAACTTTTGATGCTTTTAAGCTATAAGAAAGACTTCATCACAAAAATGCACAACTTCAGAAATCTTAGTGAGTGTGAGGACTCGCTGTCTCCTTGTACTGTTAATAAAAGTAAAGCCCGTTACTGAAAGGTTTGGAATCAGCTCACTCAGATATGTTAATGTACAAAACATTTTTTTGTTTGTTTCTAATTTGGAATATATATGGAGTTATCAGTCTCTTTAAACATCTGGTAACCTTACTGTAGTAATATGATGAATTCCTTCATATTTTAGCAATAACCCACTGAATGTCCAAAGTCTTCCTCCCCTCTTTTTTTTTTTTAAATACACATATATCTAACTTAAACAGCCTCCTATCTTTCTCCAAGCAGTTTTAATGTTGCTTGTTGAATTAAACAGATGGCTAAGATGAACAGGTGGGGCTCAAGGTCTCTTACAGCTAGAGAGCCTGGCGCCTCGAAAGTAAACAGTTTAGAAGCAGCTTATCCAAAAAAACTGATTCCTCTCCATCATTCCTGCATAGTGTCTGTAAAGGAAAGGCTGGGGAGCCTACGTCAACAATTGCCCACGGTATAGGTTTTAGAGCAGGTTTTGTCCCTGTTATACCCTCCACTCCCATTGTCCCCCCTCAGGATGTGGTGGACTTTTATGCATTTGAGAAATGCCACAGGATCTCTATGGAAACTAATGCATCTAGGATTTTTCCCCACCTGCACAAATACGATTGCCTTCAGAAAGGGATGAGGGTTAAAGGCAAATTGCTTAATTTCAGACAAATTGCTATTTCTTCCTTAAGACAAGTAAACAACCCCTCCCTCCCTCCTTTTCTGAGCCATGTAATCTTTCATGGATACTTATCATTTGTCAAAAGATAGATACTTAAAGTAAGAGCATAAATACTTTGTGGGTAAACAGAAACTCACCCAAACCTTCTTCATTCAAGTAATCAGTGTGACCATTAAGTATAATGGAGAATCTGGATTTTATCCATCTGTTTCCTTTCCCTTCCCTTCCTTCCCCCCATCAGAACATCATCTTCGCGCTCTCTCCCTTGCCGGCAGGTAGCAGCGGGGGCTCGTTATAGTCTATTGCTGCGCAATTTTTATTTTATCCTCGTGAAAAAAAAAAAAATAAAAATCAGCTTTGTGCGACCTGGCTGCGTAACGGCCCAATGATGTGTGCTCCCACGGGCGGCCCTTTGCTCCGCTGAGCCCGCGGTCCCCTGTGCCACTCCAGGCCGTGCTGAGGACAACGCGACCCTGCCAGCTATTAGCTAGGGTGAGTCGGATCCGGAGCAGCCAACTTCTGCAAAGTGTTCTTAATTAACGCTTAGGAGGAGTTGTCAAAAACGAAGCGTGTTGGTTTGTTGTTCTTTTCTTCTCCTCCAGCCCCCCCCCCAACCGGCGCCCGGCGCCGTCGCTGCCCGCCAAGCCCGAGGTGAGCGGGGACCGGCGGGTCGCAGCCTCCCCGCCACCGCGGAGCGCTCCTCCCTGCCGCTCCCCTCCCGCCCCCGCGGCAAGGATGCCGCCGCTCTCCCCTCGCCCCAGCTCCCTCTCTTCTCCCTTCCCCGCCCGCCTCGTTCACTCACCGGCAAAAGCGCGGAGGAGAGCGGGGACCGGCCGCCGGGAGCCGGCGCAGAAAGCCCGGCAGTACGGGGCTCGTACGGGACGGCGGCAGCCACGCTCCTCGCCGCTCCCCTTTTCCTTCCCCCGTCGGTATCCGCGCCCCTCGGCTGGGCAGGGCCGGCGGTGGGGTGGGATGCCCTGCCTTGCCCTGCCCTGCCCCGCCCCGTCCCATCCTGCCCCGCCTCGCCGGTGCGGAGCTGGCAGCTGCACAGCGAGTTTCGCCCTTTCTCCGGTCTTGTGTCGCCGGGGGAAGCGCTCGGCTGTGCCTGCCGCCGCTCGCCGGGCTGAAGGGACAGGATCAGGCGCCGCTGCACCGCTCGGTACGGCTTTCAACCCCGCCACCCCGGGTCAAGTGCCACCCGGGGACGCTAGCGCCCTGTACCGAGCCCAGAAATTCCCCGCGGCGAGCCGCCCCGGGGGAAGGCGGTGAGGGGCCGCGGCCGGGAGCTCCGCCGCCTCCCGAACGCGGCTGGCGTGTTGGCCGGGGGCGGCCGGGGACGCCTCTGCTCGGCGTTGAACCCCAGTGTATTGAAAACCTGTGGAAAGAGAGATTACTTCCGTCTGCAGCGGGGAAACTGCCCTGAAGGGTGAAGGGATTAATTGATCTGAGGTAACCCCAGGAGTCTGCGGGGGATCAGAAACCAAACCCTGGTTTGTGGTCATCCCTGTGCTTGATCTAGCCATAGGGCCACCGCTCTTGCCCCGAGAACGAGCGTGTGTTCCTAAGTAGCTTGGTATGTGGCAGTTTCTTTTGCTGGAGTCGTCTTGCAAAACTAATTTAAGACCTGGAAAATCTCAACTGTAGAACAAATTATTGCTTATCTTAGCTAAACAGATACTATTTTTTCTTTGCGACTTCCATATGTCCAGTACATCTGTTCTGGATTAAACATACACACACAGGGGTTGGGTTTTTCTGCTAAGGAAAGCCACTATTTACCAATTTTCACTCTTTTCTTTAAAATCGTGCTTATTTTCCCCTCACTTTTTAAAATGTTTAGAAATGTGTTGCACAAAACTATGTGGATTCAAAAGGAATACTTTGTTGTATCTTATGTAAGTCATAAAGAATTCATGCAATGATGTTTTTACAAACAGCATTGTTAGGCACTTAGTAACCATATAGTTTGTAAAATTGATGAAAAGCATCATAAATTTTGTGCAATTCCCCTCCCCGGGGGCTAACAGGGAAATAGAGGGAAATATCGGTAGTGTAGGAGAATAGTATCTTTTGCCAGAAAGTGCACCTCTATCAGTGAAGAAGTTTTATAGTCGTAAACTACTTTCTTGATTCCACTAAGGCAATCTTTTTGCTCCTGAATAAAGTGTTAACTGTCCCATTACAATTATGATAAAACTGATTTCTTAACAAATGTATGCTTGGGTCTTGTTTAAGTCACCTTCTCATGTAGACATTTGGTGCTGCAGGTGGTCAGAGCAATCCTGTTTGAGAACCTTCTCTTTGTTGGTGTTGGGCAGTATGTGAACAGTGCTGAGAGGCTTTACACTGGAAAGTGGTTCTGCAGGGGACGAAGGCACTTTCATATTCATGCCTGTTAGACGGTTATGTGAAGAACAACTTCTGTGCTACCAGTTTATGCTTACCCATTACCTACCCAAGAATGTTTAGCTTTGCTTCTGCAGCAGTTCTGCAGTGCTTCTGCTCAGTCTCCTTTGCTGTTGTTTTCACCTATTTGTTCTGTGCAAATAGGTTTTATGTAGGCCCCTTTGGAAAAACATTGAAAGTCAGTAATGTTTATAACTTTCCATATAACACCAAGTTGCAACTGCTCTGTGTGCTTATTCTCCTTTGGACCTCTTCCATCCAAACAACGTTTTCTGCAAGCAAAGCCAGACATGGACTGGAAGCCTTTAAACACGTGCTGCAGCGTTGCTGTGAGATGTTCCTATCTTCCAGCAAACAGGGTTTCTCCAAACAGTATTAAATTAACCTCCTCTACAATGTCAGGGACTTTGGACTGTTGAAGGTAGAATGTGGCATTTCCATTTAGATAGAAAGAACCTGAATAAATTATCCCGTGCTATGTGTAGTGCTGCAGATGAAAACTGAGACTAGGATGCTGTTGGGCTGTACGCCACGACTAAAGAGCTAGAATTCTCATTAGAAGGAGCTTGGGGATGTGGCTCTATTGTGTCATGCTATAGATCTCTGTATTTCCTTTGAAATTATAACTCTTGTATTGCTAGGCAGACAAAGTTACAAAAGGTATTGTAACATATGTCTACCAACAAATTCACACGGATAGAGGCTTATTTAGAAGAATAATTTCATAAAATACTCGTACAAAACTTGGCAGGATTTTCAAGCCTCCTGTTATTATAAACTTCCAACTCGGATTGCTTTTGTCAAAGAATTCTTAGAGATAGCCTTTCAAACAAACTTTGACAGAATTTCAAACAAACCAGATGGATTTTTGTGATACGGAGTGTTACTGATTTACACCACCATTAGTTTTAACTCGGGAAAACTGAGCAACAGGCTAATAATAGTACAAGTGTCTGTCAGTGTTTGTTTTTGAATTTATTTAAAGCTGTCCATTAAATGGCTGCATGCCCACTATTTTTGTTTTAAATTCTGTAAATTGTTAGACTTCAGAATACTACAAGCAATCAACAGGTTCAGCTTTATCATAAATAATGACCAAATAAACTAATCTGCCCATGCATACGAGTAAATCTTTGCAAATTCTTGTTGGTGCCTGGTATGTCAAAAGTAGTAGTATGTGATAGATGGCTAAAACTTGTGCTGGGGTTGTTTGACAGTTATTTTTCTCTGTTTTCTTACAATTTTTCTTCCACTGATTATTTTGGCTGCAAGCAGTCTTCATGTATGCCATGACTCTTACTACTTCCAATGCACGTAGAATATTAAGATGCTTATATTCTGTGTAACTTGACGTTTTGGAAGATCACTTAATGTCTTTAAAGTCACTTAATAATCTTTTTCCTGATGGAAAAATAGCCTATTGAAAGATGAGCTTCGAAACACTGAATTATTTCAATTGTCATAGGTATCCAAGCACAGGAGTTCTCAGAACTGTTTTATTAAGGTTCCACTTGCCATGTTTATTTGCAAAATGCATACAATTAGAAACCTTTTTTTTTTTAATACGACTCGTCTCTTCAAAGTTTGGTTGGAAGTATTTTCAGGTTTAATATTCAACATGAAAATAGATTTCACTTTACCCTTCTTTCAAATGTACCCATTTGAGTGCTCTGTGTGAGTTATACGGATTTAGCCTACTTAGCTTATGGTTTCAACATAACTTACATTGATATCCATAGTATGAGCTTATATATTGTTGACATGCATGCTTCCACTTCCAGTGCAAATAAGAAGCTTAGAAGAGTCTTAATGAAAGTATAAACAGCCTATAAAGATGTTCTTCACAGTAAGGTTTAAATGTCCTTAAATAATTATCTTTTTATCTTATAATGTCACTGATACTCAAGTTTAACGTAGCAACTCTCTTGTGTAAGCCTCCTTTGCCATTTCATCCCTCTCTCTCTTATGTGTCTACCTGGGTGAGAGGTAGAGAGAATAGCTTTCATCTACGTACATGCTATTATCCAGATAACGTTCATGCTTAGACCAGCCCAAACTGGAAACTTGTGACCATATTCTGCATTCTTTCCCCCAGTGAGGATGCTAATTTGAATCTCTTCTCTACCCAGACCCTGCACTTCACTAAATTTGTAAGTAAAAGCTTAATATCTGTGAATTTTAATTTCTGACTGAAGTTAATCAACAAGTTCAAATTTATTGAGAGGACCAGGCAGACCTTGCAGCTGTATTAAAGTGCAGGCACAAAAAAGGGAAAGCTCAAGCTGCAGCTTCTATAGATGTTAAAAAATGGCATTAAGTACTAACTAAGTAAATTAAACCAGTCCTTGCTATTGTAATTCCAGAAGTACTTGCCTTCTGAATGTGCTCACCTTCTGGTTTGGTGCTTTAACTCTTAGTCTATTTATCAGGGAAAGTCAGGACTCTCATACTTTTCCCCTGGCCTCATATATGCGGAGTATATCTGTATTTCATGTTTTTGGGAATCTGTGACCAAAGCTCGTGTCTCAATAGCTTTTCTTCCAGCCAAACTGTCTTCTGTGGCTTGTATTTAAAACTCTTCGGTGGGGGGGAGAAAAAAGAACAGGTGTAATTTGGCTTTATGCTTCCCTAGTAAGAATTAACACAATATGCTAATATGTGAAAATGACTTTACTAGGATTTTACTTCACATAAATAAAGTTTGAGCTAACAAGTTAGTTACAACAAGAAGAATGGGGATAGTGAGCTCTGTTAAGTAAGAAGCGTGTAATAGCTATTTTACTATAAAACTCTAACAGAACAGTTCCCTGGGTCATTTTCAAGAAAGTCAGGTGTATAAGATCAGTGCCATCCCACTTCTCCAGTGCTGATCTCACTATGTTTGCCTCCCAGCGGACCGTTACTGGCTCCAGCAAGAGCATAACATACTGGGAACGCTTGTTGTCACGTGCCTTGACCCTAATGTGCATCTGTTCTTGGATTTTAGTTTTTTATCATTAACAAGAGAACAGTGATGCTACAAAGAAATATGAATTTTGTTAACAAAACAAAATACACTCAGAAGAACATTAACAGTTTAATAAATAATATTAAAAGTAGTGTTCTGTTCTCTGATTAAAAACTGTTGCTTCCTAGTAGTTTTTATAGTGTAACTTTTCAGATGACAGTGTGTCCTGTAGCACTACAGATTTGAATATTAATCTGGAAAATCCAGTAATTTATCCAGGTGTGTTTTGAAGTTAAGTGCCATCTGTGTTGTAGGAATAACTCTCTCTCCTGCAGAATTTCAGAAACTTTATATTATCCCTTACATTTTTGATACTGCTTATTGTATTGAAATCTCATTTTGCGTACCTTGGGTACACATGCAGTATAAATGATCTTGTTACAATTCAGAAATCTTCTCTTGTTATGTTCTAAGTGATACTACATCAGAACACTTTTTATTAATAATTCTTATACTGAAATGCTACCGGAAGTACTTACAGTAATAGTCAGGGTTTCTCATGGTTTGGATAATGACAAACATCATTCTGGTAGTTAAAAAGCTGTCACGTGTGGATGGTCTAAACTTTGTCACTAACTCCTTGCTATTCCGTCAGTATTGTTTATTGGTGCACATAGCTTTCCACAAGCTAATAGTGTCTTAATAAAAATCTAATTTATGGCTAAGGAATAAAAGGTAAGACCTGTTATGTAGTCAGTTACTTATTCACCTCTGGTTTAGATAATGTGAAGTTCACCTGTTTCTGAAATTCAGCAACAGATAAGCTGACCAATTTTTAACTTGACTACTGTGAAGTAAGGTACAAAAGTCTGTAGGAAATCCACTGCATTCCGTTCAAATTAAATGTAATAGCCAGGAGATGTGGCTTTTTATTCTCAACTGTGCTATGTATCACCACTGTGTACAGAAAACTCAGTCAGCTGATTTGTGCATAACTCTCCACATATGCAATGGAGGTAATAATTAGAAATAAAAGTTAGTGGTGTTTCATATGTTACGCTGGGCTTCAATTTGGATTGTAACTGGATGAAATAAGTACTTATACTACTCTCTAGGAGACAAAATTCTATGATTTTTAGAGAAATAAATTGATGATGCAAGGGCTCTGTCAACATTCCGTTCAAAATACAGGGCTCCAACTACTTTAAATACATCAGTGTTTTTCTGAATTCAAAATCCTGAAGTTTTTGACCATCTCTGATGAGATACATCACTGTAATTAAAATGATTCTTTTCTATAGTTAAGAAAAAATTGCTGTCAAGATGTATGTAATTACACTAAGTACCTAGAAACAAAAAAGCTAGCTGTTCCCAAGAGCAAGGACTTGTCTTTTTAGTCAATTTAAATGTTTCACTTTTTAACCCTTACAGTTGCAGTTCTGAAATATTAAGTAATGTACGAGCAGATGCATTTATGCAAAAGCAGATAGAACGTGAAAATAACATATGTAACAGCAGTTTAAGGAAGAGATGTTAGACTGAAGCCATTTCCAGATGAGAGAATGTGATTATGGGAGACGTGTAAACTGATAACTTTTCCAGGTATTAAAAGTTTTCTTAAGAGGTTTAAGAAGGTGTAAAGCATTCTCTGCATCTCGTTTGTGGCACCAGACAGTAGGTTCTTACTGTCTTCTTGTGAGAAAATTTGCTTGGGAACCTTTGTGCTCTTGAACTGGTAATGAGCTAGATGGAGACACTCCTCCCCCTTGGCTTTGTTGCAGAGCAGGTGTTTTCTTAGTCATCTTGCAGTTGATATGCATGGACTATGAACAGGAAAACTAAAAAGCTGTCACTGTTAGTTTGGTGTTGAGACTGGCTTCCAGGGTTCTTGCCTCAGGATCTACTTATATACCTGTACGAACACCCACCAACCCCTATCCCCCGCCCCCATAGCCTCCTTCTTTTGGAAAAGATTAACAATATCAGCTCTGCACCATGGTGGAGGTACGTTCCCTCTGCAATATGTTTGCTTCCTGTACGGTGTCAGCTCTCACATAATTTAGTCTTGAGATTAAGGACCTAGATGTGAGTCTCTTTTAAGGGTGAAAATGTTTCTGCTCACTTTGTTGGGACAATATTCATGTGTCATTGTTTGAAATGAAACATGGAGTAGTACTTAGGTACAGGGATTTAGTTCCATTAGTTAGGCAGAACTAGATTTAACTCTGTATTTTAGTGTTTTATCCTGGAATAGAGCAATAGAGACAAAAACATTGAAGATCCATACATTGCTCATTCTTTATATCTGTGTGGATGTGCTTTAGGTGTAAAGACATGAAACATAACCTTGGCTTCAAAGGAATCCATTGATTCAAACTGTGACTATTCCTGACTGAGCACAATAAACACAAAACCGTGTGCCTATGGAGTAAAAATACTGAGTTGCCATTCTGGGACTGAACAATTAAGCCTGTGTTCCCTCGTCTCAAATCAAACGTCTTCTACATAGCAAAAGCTGAGGTGTAATATGTCATCGTAAGAATATTCTAGGCATTCGCATAGCTGAAGCAGGAGACACGTGAGTTTCAGCCACATTTGTGCAGCCTCTATTGAAGTTACACATGCTTCTGCATGAAGGTCCCTGGGTGCACCCATATCCCCTTTCCCTCAGCTCGTGGCTTAGGGAAAATGAGTCAGGCATGTTAAATTTAACAGGCTGGGTAGACCAGGAGTTCTGTGTTGAGGTTCAAAAGATATGGACCCTGACTCCACGTTTTCCCATTCATCCTGGTCTTTGACTTTGGACAAATCGCTGCTCTGTCATAGATTCTTCATCTGTTAAGTGTTACTTTTATCATTAGGAGCTTGCTTTGTTATCAATGGAGAAATGAAATTGCTATATAAACGTGGAGTATTTAATACAGGGCAATTTTTCTGTTACTGACTGTAGCCACTTACAGGTATAATGTATATTCTAGCTTGCCCTTATGTAAGGGGAACACCTGGCTTTGGCTGTTAAGGATCACTCTAGTGTTACAGTCCTGGGTGGCACAAGGACTGGGTGCCAGTATGTCTACAGCTTGATTTTTGAATGGTGCAATTGTGGCTATAGTATTCTCTGGAGTAGCTGGGGAATAAAACAGAAAAGATAGTTAGAATTAAGACTGTTTTCTTTGCTAATCAGGCTATAATTAAGATTTATTTATTTTTGGACAGTCTTAGAGTGCTAGGTTCTGAGAAACAGGGCACTGGGATAGAAATATAGAATTCCCATTATAGTTTCAACATGCTAGGTACATCTGGCATATTTTTTGTTTAAGTGTAGGTCATTGTCCTACCTGCTCACTTGGGTAGTCAGTTTTTCAGCTATAGGTCAAGCACATTGTCAGAAATTACACTTACAGTCTTAAAGGCCTGTGATGTGGTAATATTTCCCTGGAAATCTGAAAATAGTCGTTTTCACAAAACACTTGAGAACTTGGCTGCTATGACTGTGAAATTGCCTGATTTTTGTTTTGTAGATTGTGACAGGCACTTCTCATGATAAAGAGGGAAATGAATTCTATTTTATAAATATGTTCAGTGTTCCTTTATGCTTACAGAGGATGATTTATTCTGGAACAGGATAAAACAAAGTTGTTAGAGAAACTGGGTAGTAAAGATAAAAGAATCTAGATAAGAAACAGGCTTCTAGTCTTAGAAAGAGCTGTGTTGTGGCATGAGGGTTGAATATGTGTCAGCCATAACCGGGAAAAAAAAAAAGATGAAAGGGAGTGTTGACATTTTAAAGCTCATTGGGTTCTGGAATAGGGGAGAAAGCACTGTGCTGAAGGGCAAAGGTTATGTGTAATCATCCAGCAGGATGACTCAGACATCCAGAGCCTACTAGAGGCAGAAAAGTCTGCCCATTCCCTGTACTTGGTCATCCATCTTCCAGTGGATAGTAGATGGTAACTGCACTGAGATATTACACCCCAGTCTCTCAATACCAGCTTTTGCAAGTCAGAATTGGAAATGTGGCATCTCGTTTGCTTTCTGTGCTCTGTACAGTTGGGGTGAAAGGAAACTCATAGAAATGCTCATTGGAAGGAACCTCTGGAGGTTATCTAGTCCAGTCTCCTGTCAAAGTAGGACTAATGCCACTCCTGGATCTGGTCTTGTCTTTATTTAGCCAAGTCCTGAAAGCTTCCAAGCAGTGACATTCCACCACCTCTCTGGGCAGGTTGCTCTAGTGTTGCACTACTCTCCTAGTGAGAACTTCGTGAAGAAAACAAATGTTCAGGCACTTAAGAAAAGAGATTGTGGTGCAAGACATTAAAAAGGGTTATGATACATTCTATGAAGGCTATTTAATTAGTCCTTTAAGGGGTTGTCTTGGGGAGGGGGAAGGAATGAAGAAGGTAGCCTGGAAATATTTTATTTTGAACTTTTTTTATATACCATAGAATAAATATATTATGGCAGTGTATATATTTAACAGAACTTGCATATTTTAACCATATAAATAGGCTAAGGGAGTGGCATTGCAAATGCCTTTTAAAAAAGGTATTAATACTTTTAAGTTTACATATGAAAAGATTAATTTTTACCTTTGGAATAAAGTTATATTCAAATTATGTTAGACTAATTCAGAGGCAGTGTTGCAGACCTGTTGCATACTGTTGCAGAAGTATGTCTTCATCACATTCATGTGAGAAAGGTTGGACTCACAGTTTTAAGTAAAAGCAAAGATATTGTAATATTATCATGGCATTTGGAAACTGATCCCACTATATATGTTTCGGTCAAAACTTTGTAATACGAGCACTTGATACATTTTCTTTGAAAGACTATGATAACCTGAAGTCCACAGGTCAGCTGTAGTAAATTATGTTCAATTGGAAGTGGTGAATGTTTGGTGAAAATAATTAATTAATTAATTAATTAATTCTGGTAAAATGCTGAATGGACCTCAATAAAGATCACTACGTAGGTGTAAAAAGAAATATTGGAATCCATTGACAACAAATAAGTTGCTGAAGTGAACGAATAACTTTTTAATACAGATATTTTTCCTGGTGAGTAGAGTCTCTTCTACCTAGGAAAGCAAAGAAATTTTAGCAAATTTAAATGGAATGGAGAGAAAGAAAAAGCTGAAAAACATTTACTCTATGTGTGTGCAGTTGATTGTCTTATCTATGTGGTTAAGTATTACAATATGGTGCTCAAAAACATACTTTCATCATGAACTCGCTATTTCAAACAGTGGTCTAAGTCTGTCTGCATAGTTTGGGGGTAGCTGTGAGCCAGGAAACACTGTTAGCTTACAAATCATGATGGTCTTTTGACATGTGATTGAGTCACAGAACAAGCCAGTTTGGCAAGACTGAACAAAAATTCATCATCATTAGGTTTTTTTGGTGTCTTTCAACTCATTCTGAACTTTGCTGCTTGGAACACTTAGGGACATAAAGTGTAGGGACTGAATCCCTGGTGTAAAAGCAAATAATCTTACTTCCAGACTCTTCATCTTTCCTGTTCTTAAGGAATATCATCCAAAACCAAAAGATCACCTCTCTGAGTAATGACAAACAAATTAACCAAAATTCAATTTTGTAACATAATTGAAGTCAACATTTCCTTAGGAAAATATTTCCATTTTTCCATACATGTATGTATAGATGCACACACAGTTGATGCGTTCTGTTCTCTGCAATACAGATGAGATTATTTTTTTCAGACTGAGTCAGAAGATACAAGAAAAATCAGTTTCCAAAACATGGAAGCATTGTGGAAGTTTCTGAAAGGAGAAAACTAAAATTACATCACATTTTATTCTTTAAATCTGTAACTATTCAATTTCTTTCTTTTTGTAGTTTTTGTAAAGAATTTAAACTTTTTTTTTGGGGGGGGGGGTTGGATTTTTTTGTTTGCTTGTTTGTACTTGCTAGTGTTCAGTCACCCATAGGAATAGATTATTCTTAGTGATGCTTCTGGTAAGAAGTGTTCCAGCATACTGGCAGGAAGTAATTTGTATCTCTGCTTTTGGGCTTCTAACAGTTGGCTCTGCTGGAAATATTTTTCCAGAAATGCTGCACTTGACTTCAGAATGCTGTTTCCCACTGTATTTCTTTATTTCTGATGCATGTCAACTGAATGCTGGCTTTACATTAGTATAATTGGCAACATAAATATTATTTATCTTCTTGCCTCCACACTGTAACTCTTAATGTAGGTAATTCTCCATGAAGTTTAACAATACTTGCTAATTATTGCTGGCCCACTTACTTGTCTCTGTGATTGAACATAACCTGGCCAGTGAAAGGACTCTGCTGTATTTGAATCAGATCTAGCTGTAGGAGATCTTGTTTTTTATCTTGTTTTTTGGTTGGAGCTGAAGCATGAGGATTGTTCCACAACAAGCACAGATACATAAGTGTTTTTTCAGGGTGTGAAACACAGGGCTCCTTCTAGCTGTTAAGCCACCAATAAGACCATATGAAAGTGCTCACAGGCCACCATCTTGTGCTTACTCTTTTTTTTTTTTTTAATTAATTTAGATCTGTTTCTTATTTATACTTGAAAATACTTCACGGACTAGAATAGCAATCTGGGGGGAATGTGTAAGCTTGAGAAAGGACTTTTGCCAAGGAAAAATTAAGGTTTTAGATGTTTAGGGAAGTTATTGAGGTTTGGTAGCTGTTTTGCTAAGGAAAAAGGAAGATTTTTATTTTCTAGATAAGGGAAACAATCATTTTTTTGCCTGTCTCTGTATTGAAGAAAGGTAGGAGAGAGAGGAAAATCCGTTTGGTTTTCATTGGCGGGGTGCCAGTAGTAAGAGGAAAGGAAATGATTTTAGTTCCTGAAGGGATTTGGAGGAGGTGAAACTTGGATTCAGCTTTGTTGACTGAATTCAGTACGAGAAACTGAATCGTTTTCTCAAATGAGATTGAGTTTTAGGGATTAAAAGGCCCATGCAGTTGCTTTCCCCCCCCACTCCCCACTTTTCTTCATGAAGAAGTTTCTGAAAAGCTTGTAATCTTGAATATTGCAAAATAGTCCTTACCTCAGGAAGTTCAGCATATAATTGATATGTGTGCATGTATGTGTACTATATATATGAGATACACACACACATTATTTCTGAATGATATATTCAGAAATAAACATGTAGTTAATTACATGGACCTGATAGGAGAGCTCACGTATTTATGATGTGTTGCATACTATTCTAAGATGTTTTCAGTAGGAAGGAACCCTGGCTGATTGTGTTTCCTGTAGAACATTGCCCTCAAAGCCTCAGAGACTTGCTTCATGGGATGCTGGAGCTTAGTAGTCTAAGGGAAATAAAATTCTGAAATTGTTCTACTTGTATGTGTTGAGGAGCCACTCTCATAGTACCCACCTGAATGTGCTTTCCCAGTTTAATATAGGTAGTGTAATAAAGTTCTGGTTTTGCTATCAAAAATAATGGGGGGAAAGGTATAACATCATATACCTTGGTGTGTAGGTGAATAAGAAGTGAAGACATTGTGGGATGATGCCATGGGGGAAAGCTCTGTTAGATGATGGCAGTAACTAGAAAATTGCACTGGCCAATAAGTTAGGTACGCTTTGCTCGATAAATTTCTGCACTATCTGTGCTTGAGAGTTTAAATGCACTTCTTGCATATGGATTCAGGGAGGGACTATGTTTAAATTACCAGCTAACAGGTACAAAATTACTAACTTCAGGGCAATGATGTGGTACTTCCCAAGGGAATGCTGTCTCTGGTTTCATATGCATTAAGAAGCCATCTAGAACAGGGACAGAGACTAGCTGCTGGAATACATGGGCTTTTGTGATGACAGTGTTTATAGAAATACTTCCTTTAAGGGGAAGCAGTATAGTGAAGACTTTAGAGATTTTTTTGGTTTTTGCTTAGTTAAGATGATTCTCAGAAGGATGTTCCTTAACTGTACTCAGTTTCTTGTCTTAGCATCTGGAGAAGTTGTACTGATATCAGTGAAAGGTTCTTCTTGTCTCTGTGAAGGAAAATAATTAGTGATGCTCATTTTGGTGATGCTGAGAAACATACTGTGAAGTTGAAAAATGTGATTTTTGTTGGAATGATAAATAATGTCCAGTGAAGGTGTATATTAATATAAAAGTTCCATTTAGTATGAAACATTGAGTCAGTGTTTTTTTATGTGTATAGCTCTGTATAGATGTGATGTTAGAAGAATACAATCATGCTTTTATTTCCACATGCATATTAATCAATAATGTAGTAATTCTTCTATTTTTTCCCTATGGTATCCTATTTTTCTTACTAAATTTCTTTCTAAGGTCAGTATGCACAATAAGAAGCAACTATTATGTGTATGAACTTATGGTTGCAAGTTAGTAAACTAGGCTAACAATTCGGTATAATGTATTTAATAATTTACCTATACTGACTGATTGCAAGCGTCCCTCCTTCCTAAAGCCAGTAGCGCAGATCAGCAGGAAGAAAAAGTGTTACTGTGGGCTCGTACTCACCTTGCCTCTTCCTTTCAAAGACTAATGCTACCAGCTTCATTAGGGCAGAGTTCTAGAAAACCACTTCTGAAAGGCCTGCTAAAATTTGTCTCACAGTGGATGATATATGTTGTGAATCTCTGCATGCTTTCCAGGCTGGTAAATAATCAGCATCTTCTGGCTTCTTTCTTTGTGCATTTCCCAGTCCGTAACACCTCTAAGATTCCTACCCTGGAGGAGGTGTTTGCTTTTCCAGTTCCAAGTTGATTGCCAACAAATTGCTCTGTGATTACACAGCTATTTCCTTCAGTAATTATGTTTGCTGTTTCCAATGTGCTTTTTTGGCTCTTGTATACTGTGTTTCTCCACAGCACTCAGAGTCTAGCTTCCCAAGGTTTCCTGGGGTTAAAAAGTGGTGCATGCAAGCTGAAACACAGAAGGCCCGATTCGCAGTCTGTTGTTGCATACAGAACAGGACGGAGAAACTTCTACTTATGCTTATTTTTCCCATATTTTGAAGCTAGGTAGAACTGCCTTGCCCTAAATCATGTGCTATTTCACAGAATATTTGTAGACAGAAACAAATATATGCAAAATACAGTGATCACCTGCTATTATAGAATTGCTTAGAGAAGGATGTTGCTTTGCCATGGAAACCTTTTCTCAGGGTTATTTCTTTTCCTTTTGCATGATGTCCTTTGCAACCTGGAGTTGCATCTTAGAGGATGAAATGGACATAAAGAGCTATCTCTGTGTTCTCTTCTGCTTTGAACTGAGAGTTGTCAGAATGCTAAGGAGCATTTTGGAAGGAAAGGCAAATCATCTAGGGCTTAAACATAGAAAATCAGTTATTGCAGCTGACCTTATGGAGCAACAGCAGCCCATGTCACTGAATTATTAAATCAAGGAGAACCACAAAGATATTTTCTTGATTTGAAATATCCTATTTAAGATGTCTTTTCCCTTTGTTTGCTACCAATTTGGAGTGCTTCTCTGAGTGTACTCTATAAAGAGTGCCAGGACAGTTTCTTACACATCTGTATGTTTTAATATTCCTCTAAACTGAAATTGTGTTGAGTGAAACCAAGAAGGAGGAACTATATGGTCCTTTATATCGGTTATTGTTCTATTCAGAAGAGACTTTACTGATAACACTTCTTATGGAGAAGACCAGTTGTTATTAAATTAAGTGCAGTTAGTGATGCAGTGGGTGGGCTTTAGCATAAGCTAGCAGATAGTGGATAAGCTCTCTAAGGCTTCTGTAGACAAGCAGTGACGAAGGCAATGCTGCCATATCCATGCTGCTGGGCTTACCCGTGCCTGCTAGATGAAGCTAGCACAGCTGTACTTATGCAGAATACTCCTGAGTTTCCTTTCTGGTTCACTAAACCACTGTTTCTCTTTAGGTTTTCCTTGAACCAGAAGGTACTTGATTGTGGATGTAGGAGCTGGAAGATGATTCAAGTCCGTGGCTTTTTTTTTCCTCTGAGTCACTGATGAACTCATTGCAATCAATAGGTACGGTGCTTGTCTAGGTCACATTTTGCAGATGAGTCGTAAAAACTAAAGTCCTGGCCAGTAATTTCCTATCACTTTCTCTAACAACAGCCAGAGTGCTGTATCAGCATGATTATTTACATACCACCTGCCTATGGATTATCCTGCAATTATCTTGCATTTTTTGACTGGATTTGGTATTAATTTTTTTTTTCTCCTGCAATACTAGCAAATTTTTCTGTACTTTTTACTCTACTAAATTATTGCAATACAACCTATTGACTGCATATGAAAGCATTTATATTGAGTTCCCAGGCTGAAGATATGACAAGTTTTACCTATACGTAAGAGATGGCTTTTAAGTTTTCTTTTCTGCTTGAGGTCCTTGCTTACCCCGCAACACACACATGCACATGTGTGCACACACATAGTTGTCTATCCTACCGATTCACTGCTCCAACCTAAGCTCTAGCACAAGTAGAAACTTAGGAAGATGAGTTTCCTGGTTTTAAAGTCAGATTTAGACTTTTGGAGGACAAAAATATGTGCCTTTAAAATTTACATCGGGCTCTAAACTTCACAAAGATTGTGACACCACAGTTTTAAGAGTAAGTTTGGAATTACTTCTGTTAATAGCATAAGGTAAAGAAGGCTCTTGGAAGATGTCATTATATGCAAATTAAGTGTCAAAGTGGGTCTCGACAATCCCTGTATTTTTAAGAGATATCTAGGGGCCATCATGTAACTAACTGGATTATGCTGCTTAGCATTTGGAAAATGCTGTTGGGATATCCTTGCTTGAAGCTTGCTTTTGATGTGTAGAATAGTGTGTCAATACTGATTCTTCTAGATGTGCTCATCGTTTCTTTTAGGAAGTCAGAAAAATTGTAGTTATGATTATTGCATTTTGAAAATCATAGGTCTTAAGGTTTTTTACTTTTTTTCCTTACTCTTTTATTTTATTTTATTTTCCATCTGTTCAACCTTTGGTTTACCAATATTCTGTTGGGACTGATGTGACTAATAGGACCAAATAGTTTAAGGGTGGTGTTAGCTATCTGTAACAGTAATTTCTGTTGAAAGTAATATAAATTAGTATAATCTTATGACCAGTAGATTTTAATTTGTTTCCTTACTCTCCAAATAGCTAAGAATTAAATAGCCTGACTACTCAAGTGAGATGTAAACATAGCTTTAAATCTAACTTTTGAACTGAAGATAAGACACTAACATTAGTCCTGGAAGTTTTGACAGCAACGCTCACTCATAGATACAGGTATATAGCTTTGTCTCTGTCTAGGACTCTATCTTTTCCACAAGTATTAGAACTGTAAACATCAATAGGATTTTAACATCTTTTTGACTTGAGTCAGCGTAGGTGAATTAATGAAGATCTTAGAAGGCAACATTGGTAGGATTTCATCATTACTGCTCTTCATTTATAAAGTAACAGAGACATGAATCCTATTTCCTTGATTTCCTTGCTAATGAGAGGAATTGTACAGGAGACACTTGGCTACCAGCTCCAAGTCCCTATCTAGCCAATGCCATGATTGAAAACTCTTCCTATATCCCCCCGCCCCAACTCAAATTTGTGCATTGTTTCTATATTTAAAAACATGTATGGGCTGTGAGAACAATTCTAGTATGTTTTTATGCCTGATCCTATGAAGTACTAAGGGTTTTGGTTTTGATGCCAAAGAACAGATTCCTGACACTTCCCAGAATTCAGCCTTCGGATGAATATGGTAGAGCTACAGTGACTTCTAGTTGATGCTAGTTTTTAAGAGTAGTTCTCTATCATTCGTGTCTAAATATCTTTGGAGTCCTGAATTATACTGCTTTAATGAAAATAATTGCAGACCTCTCATTTTCTGAACAAAAAGGTTATTCTTTTATACTAAAGCCAATCGGCAAATCTCTGCATACTGCAGTGTTACGTGCTAAGATCAGTTGTCTTCTAATCCTTTCAATACCTTTACTTGAGAGGGAATAGTTCTGTAGACTGTCCTTTGGCTGTTGTTAGTGATTTGTTGTCTTTCTAATACCCAATAATGTTGCATACTTTTTAGTGCTGTAGTCAGGGTTGCACAGATGTCATTGATGGTAAAACTAAACCCGGTGCAATTTGCCACTAGATGGAGGAACCTCAAGTAGATGAGCGTGTTTTGATAATTGGTCACTAGTTTGACTGTTGTGTCTCTCTAATGGTTTAAAAACCAGAGGTACAAATTTTCTGAACTCGAGTAGAGAACTGCTTCATCTACAGATCTGTATCTTGCAAAACAAGTTTTCATTAAAATTAGTAGATGTTACGGAAAGAAACTACTGTGGGAATACGGTACATATCTGGTATCTTAATGAGCTTCAAAGTAACTAATTGCTATTAAGACCTACATTTGTGGTTTGAATGGTGGATCAATTTCAAAGTAGCAAATGTACTGAAATTGCTTCACTTGCAAGAATTGAAACCTTAGCTTGGCTTAATTTATCTGAAAAGCGGAGAGAATATTATTCTAAGACAGAACGCAGCTTTCTTTTCTTGGTGAATGAGTGTTACTGTGACTGGTCTTCTAGTGCTAGGATTTTTATTTTTTTCTTGTGAGCAATTTGTTTTCCATAAACCAGGCCTTAAAGATACGTGATCTAGATGACTCAGCTAAAATCAGGCTAGCTTTCTCGTAAATGATTCTGTATGCTTCCAGTTCTTATATCTGACCAGTGAAAGGGCAGGCGATCATTGTCCATGTAACACAGAAAACATTGAATATGTCTGTAAATGGATGGGTATTTTGATTTGAAAAATATTTCTATAAAGTGACTTGTCTAAACCTGATGTCTTCCAAAAGTATTCAAATTCAAATTTGACAGGACTTAACAGAACAACTCTAATTCTGGTTTTATACTAGATTTTGTTCAAAAAGGTTGCAGATATTTTCAGTGGAAGAGTGAAATCTGTCTGCACTAAGAATTAAGGTTAAAGCCAAGATGCCTTCCTAAAAAGGCAACAGTTTTTGTGAGGAAGATTTTGGTTTTTATATAATCTCTGAATATGATCACTTGTGGAAAAAGATGCCATAGCTTCAATAGAACTTACTAAAAGGAAGTACTCTGAATTATGTCAGGTCAAACACTTAGTCTGTAGGTTCAGAAATGTGGTAAGTGCAGGGCCTAAACACCAAACCACTTAAATTATGATTTTCTCATTTCCCTTGTTTCAGTTTTTGATTGTTTTTCTCTGGTTTTAGTTGAGACCATCCAACTTTTTTTTTGTTCAGACAGAAGAAAGAATATGTGCACATTTTTGAGCTCCTCTAAAGCGTGTCCTGGGAAGTCACAAGAGAAAACTTTTGCCAGCTCGGATAACATTCATTATTATGTAGTAGCTAATTTTTAAATTAAGGTCTGGTTTTGGAAGGTTTGGGGATATGAGATTGTCATGGTTTGGTTTTGTTATTTGTTTTTTTTTTTTTCCCCACCTCTTGTGACATGCACCAGCCCTGCCCTTTTCAAAATACAAGTTATAGCATGGAGCTAGCCACACTTTCAAAAAATAAAGCCTGAGATTTAGCAGTCCTGCATGCTGTGTTGTAATGTTTGGTTTGCAACTGAGTACTCAAATTCTGATTAGAATTTTACAGTAGCTTAACAACCCATCTCAAATATGAAGAAGCTACTTGAAAAGAAATAATGACTACCTCTCTTTGGCTGGAGTTCTTTGAGATGGATCCAGCATATTTACACTCCCACTTAAATTCATTTTTTTTCATAATTATTAATTTGGCTCTGAAGAAGCAATAAGAGGAAGCCTGGCAGCCAGAACAAAATATCTGTCTTTTAATTTTCCATTATGCTATTTGTGACAGAGGAATAAATGTGTTTGTGTCATCACACACTTATGGCTTAGAAATGTTCAAAGGAGAGAGGAAAAAACCTAACTGGTGCTCCCAGAAGCGTGGTGTTTGAAAAGTTTCATCATTAATGCTTCTTAAGGATGATGATTGTGCAAAAAGCATCTTGAGGAACCTCAGTGGCAGGTAAACAGGCACAAACTGCCTCTGCACTGTAGGGGGCATACTTATGGAGTTGGCCTATACTTGCGTTTGCAGTGTGCATATGCTTCGTAGGAGATGTATGAAAGAATACTGAAACAAAAGCTGATGAAAATTCCAAATCTCTCTTCAACAGGATTAAATTACTTCAAAGAAAAGCATGACTTTCAACTATTCTCATCATTAAGGTTATTTTGGAACTTTTGAAGGGAGAGATTTTTCCCTTTGTTTTTGAAGCAGTCTTAGAGGGAATATGAATCACTTCAAGACTTGGATTTGGCAAGCATTTTTCATATTTCTTTTAGAAGTATTGTCTTTGGTAATATTCTCTTAATGTCGATAACAAGCTCCTTTTAGCTGTTCCTCATAAGCTTTTTAGGGATGAAAGTTGATGAGTGCTAAGATACCGTATGTGGTTCGTATTAAGAACTATGTGAGTTCAGTTCTGTTTAGTATGACTGAAGAGGATACTAAATATCTGTTTGACAGGTTTCCTTTAACGCCCTTACTGGTTCTTACATAATTTCTTGAAATGTGCGATGTAACTGCTGGATAGAAAACTTTTCACAGATCCTTGTGCTATAGACACATACAAATCTACTTCTCAAGGTGACTTAGGACTTTTTCCAGTAAAATAAATAAGTTCACTTTAGGATAATACAAGAAGGAATAGGTAGCATCCAGGTGTTCTGGCTGTATCTGGAAATTGTTCTCATTGTTAATGAGACTGATGATCAGGCTGATTTTGTTTTTCTGTTTTATGAAGAAAAGAAGAGAAATTAGGCCACCCAGGAGAACCTGTGGGAAACTAATTGGACTTGTGAGGAAAAAAGTACACTGATAAATGCATTATACTCTTGAAAAAATGTAAAAAAAGTTCCGGAATTTGTTGAAGTGTTTTGGTGTGGTTTTATACAAGGCTGTGGTGTTTGTAGAATTCATCACATTGCACTGTTTTTAGTAGTCTACTTAAAAAAGATATTGGGATGGGTGTAAGACCTATGTAAAAAATGAGTATTTGTAAGTGATAAAAAGGGTCTTTAATAAGTATAAGAGGGATTCAAGGAGGCAGGAGGCCTTTCAGTGGGCATTTAGGTGACTCTCCAGAGGCTTTATCCATTTGTTTTCATCTTCTACTGCATGTGTTGTTTCTTGTTTTGCTTCACAGCTGAGAGGCCTATTTTTTGGGGGTGTTTTGTTTTGTTTTGTTTTGTTTTTTCACAAAAAGTTAGCCTCATCTCTGCACTCATTTAATTTATTGCTGCCAGCCCAGCTTGTGGCTCTTGGGTGGAACTGGAATGGATGCCACATGTTTCTGAGCACAGGCATGAAGGGAGCTCAAGGTGAATGCTTTTGTAGAGCAGCTTTAGTTGCGCAGTGGGCTCAGAAAGGGATTGCTGGAGCTAGCTAGCATGGTGTTCATAATGTCTTTCCTCCTCCTCCTTTGCACCAGTCTGTATTTCTCTGAAGTTGCTTTGCTATTTCTTTGTTCATACAGCTGAAGGGAAACTAAGATTAACATTAATGTCCTCACATAAATTTCTTTGGAGGCAACGTCTAGCAGGGGCTTTATGATAGAATGAGAGAGCTATTTGAAGTGCAAGAAAATAAGTTAACACACATAAGCTTGGCCTGGAAACAAGTTTATGATATATAGTAAACTGAAACAAAACCAGAAAAAGATCCAAGGGGAAAGAGAAGCTACTGAATAAATTATTTTGTTCGTTGCTTAGACATAGGCACCTGAACATTATTAAAATTAATGTACATCGTAGGCTATGTGCAGTGAAATCTTATATTCTTTCTTCAGCTCTTCTGTCTCCATGTGAAGCCTTATCCAACTATCTTCTGCCAGCAGTACTAGTTTTCTATGTTTTGTGTACAACGTTTTGTGTTGTAAAGGCGTGTTTGAATAGAAGGGATAATATGATGCTAGCACCCCTATAAAAGGGAAAGACTAAGGGCATTTTTTTATGCACAAGCAAAGTGTCTTACGTGCTTTAAGAAGTATTGTGTGGACTTTCCTCAAGAGCAGTCCACAAAGCAGAGGCAGGAACCTTTGTGCTATTACTGGTAGTAGCCTCGCTAATGCAAGCATGCCAAGAGCTTCTGTCACTGTAATGACATTTGAAACAGATCTGAGGAATAACACGATATTGTTTTGTGCTTGGAGAGCTTGTCAAGAAATGCTCAGTAATGAAGGACAATACCTAACCAAAGCTACTCTTCTCCAGATCATCATTCTACTTTCCAGATATTGCTATAAATCCAGAATATTTGTAATCTAAGATGGTTTATAACAGTGTGATCCTTGCTTTCATTCAGTAAGTTAATGGAAATAAATCACCTTACTTTTTCTGCTATTGTGCTTTGGGTTCCCCTATTAAGCACAGCTATTAGCTTCCTTATCTCACTCCAGTACCATTATCTTCCTGGGCACTGAGTATATGACTATGAACCAAAATGAGAACAGAAAACAAATAATCCCTGGTTTTGCTCCTAATGAAGTAATTCTGATCCTTCACTTTAATAAGAACTAATCTATTATATTAATTCTAGTGCGTCACACAATGCAGCTAACAGGAAATGTGGAAACTCTACTTCTCTGCATAAATTTAGATAACTAATCATTGAATCTTTTAATTTATTTGAGTGTACTAGAAATGGTTTTGATAAATGGATCACTAATTCCATCATGCCTTTATTAAGTACCATTATAGTGCAGCGCTCTGCACCACAGTATACTAGTCTCATTTCTTCTTTGGAAATGCATTATGACCCAGTTAATATAGCCACTGTACTCATCACCAGAAAATATTATGAATGCTTGATTAAAACCAAGAAATGCCACAGGTGAATCTTTTACAATGTAATTAAATCATGTATATAATTTGCTTTTAACTGTTTTCTTGGAACTGAAGAAACATCCTGTTTCTGGAAGAGAAGGATTTTTCCCTTTTTCTGAGAAAAGAAATTTTTTGGTAATGCTCTGTTCAGATGGAGATTATGTAAGATTTACAGGAACAAATTACTTGTTTGAAGATTTACACAATAAAGGTATAAATTGTATCTGTGGAAGGTGATAGATTCCGATGTACATCATAGAACTAATCAGGAACAGCTTAGATAAAGTCATATCCTGGTCAGGACTGCATAGAAACAGTTTTGCTGCTGTTCCCACATTTAGTGGGAGCTATGTTCAATGAAACACAAACCCGCTGTCTCGAGGTTACCTCAGAATTGCTATAGATTCAGAACTTGTCGAGGAATGGTGACCACAGCTTATTTGAAGTCTTGGTTGTGTGTTGAAGGTTTTACATTCAAAATACATTGGTCATTCTCAGCTACTTTATGGGTGCACAAATAAGTACAAATCAGCCAACAAATTGGGAATGGATTTTCAAGTAATTTAATGAAACTGTAGCATCTCTGTGTCGTTGTTTCCCCCCAAACCTGTTAGCACTGATAGCGTAATCCAGGCCACATCCTCCTAATAGTTTAGCTAAGTCCTCTTTGCTTCTTACACTTGTTCTTCAAAAATACGTGCATACCCTAACTCCCAATCTGTTATCACACTGCTCTCTTTTAATATAGCATCTAATGCTTTGACCAAAAGAATGATTGTTTTAGCATGATCTTCCACTGTATATAAACAAGAAGAAATAATTTCAGAGAAATAAAATATCAAGCCAGTGATAAACATGAAAGACAGAAAAATAGTATGTTTTACTATTACTATTGTTTTATTTTTTTTACTTTTTTCCCTGCTTGCTCTTTCTGAACAAGGCCTATAATTAAGATAAACATCCATGAAGGAAGGGGACTGACCATAACTTTCAGTGGTGCTGGGATTTACCTTTAGCTTTGAGTACTGGAAAAAAAAATGTAAAAAATAAATGAAAGGAAAATTATTGTTTATGAGTTATGGCAAAGAAGGAGTTTTCTGCTTTTCTTTTTTATGGGGCTAATTTCTTTCTTTCTCCATTTGCCTTGCCATAATGACAATGAAGAAATTAGAGGAAGGAAGAATGATAGGAAAACAGAGGGAATTGAAAGAAAGAAAATGTGTTTTTAGAAGTAGAGAAAATGAAAACTACAGGAAGCATCAGGGAATAAAAATATAATAATGTTATTTGCGTTGACTAATGTTTGATGATTCATTAAACTTTCGGTTAGTTTACAAATTGTTAACTGGAAAGTGATAAATGTGCCCTATTTATAGAGTACAGAATGAAAGAAAAAGGGATGAAAGAACAAAGAAAAATTACAGCTTTATGATAATCTGAGACAACAGATATAAACTCATATTCTCATTGCAGTTAGAAGATAAACATTAAACAGCATCTCTCTAATCTTCTACTGACTACATGTCTCCTGCTTTCACCCTTCTGATACAATGGAAAGATCTGATTCTGGCCAGTGCAATTATGGATGGTGATTCAGTGTTTGGCTGCCCTTGGACCTGGCACTGTTGTCGTCTCCTCCATATAGGGGCTCGCTAAGCAGAGAGACAAATGCAAAAGGTGCTGCCTTGCTCTCCAATTTGATTCATCAGTGACTGGAGGGCAGACAGGAAATCTAAGCAGCTTGTGAAGTATAACGGTCTTGAATACAACAAGACTAAGATTAAGAATTTGTATGAATGCATAAATACAACAAAATTGCTCTCCTACTTTCATGGTCTCTGGGAATTTTCTGTCCTTGTGTGGCACAGTTCTGCAGTCACACAGTTGCTCGCAGTATATGGTTCTGTCTGGAGAATTAATATGGACTGGGTATTGTATTTTAATGTAACACAATTCTCCAATTACTCTCTCTGTGGATTAGCCCGGCATGCCTTGTCTGTATCTTCAGGTTGGCAGGTACTCAGTTCAAGTAGAGCTGCTTTAACAAGTATTAACAAGTATCATGACTTTGATACTGCAAGTTCTGCCTCTTCTGCTCAAAAGTCAGATGTACACTACTGGGAGAAGGGGGCATTTAGACTCCTTGTTGCTCACATTTTGTGGCTCTTCTAAGGTGAACTAGCTGCAGTGTACACTGTAATTACAAAAGAGAAGAGTAGATTGGCTTACGTTGCTTTAGCTAGTAGAATTTATACAACTGAAGATATAGTTTTAAATACTAATCTGGTAATTTTACGCTTAGTAACTAACAGCTTTAATGAGGAGACAAATACGTAAAGAAGAGTGGCTGAAGACTTTTATTTCAAGTTAAGAAGAAACACCCCAGGGCTGTTTGTTTTTTAAAGCAAGCAAACAAACAAAACATTTGGTAGTAAAAAGAAATAACAGGCTGTCAGCATATTAACAAAACCAGACTGTAATCTTTGCAGAAATGTTGTATGCCACTGCTGATTTTAGTCAAATGTAGGAAATCTATAAAGCCTGCAGAACTGGGATACATCGAGTACTGCAACCTCTAAGTGCACTTGGCCTTGGTGAATACCTCTTTCATTTGTTTGTTGCAAGATCTGTTGCATGCAGATTGGCAATATGTGGAAGGCCAGCCCATGTGCACAGAGAGGTAGCTGCACTGAATTTTGTTCCTACAAGAAGCTGGTGATGAAAAGCTGAGCATATGAGTGTCATGGGCTAAAGCAGCAAGTAGGTATGGGAAAGCTCATGAAGGAAAAGGTTGCCATGCTATCCAGAGACAGCAAGGCATTTCATTGCAAAAAGGACAGATGTTCATGTTTTAGCCCTTTTTCTCTAAGTTTACGCATAAATTCAACACTGGAGAAAAGCATTTGAAGAAATAACTTTAAAGGTTTCCCTGCTAATATTCAAAAAAAGGGAAAACAGACAAAAACATGCATAGGGATTTTCTTAATTGAAAATCTGGTTGAATGCTTAAAAAACTTTTTACACACAGGGAGTATTTTCTTACTCACATTTCAATTAAAACAAAAAAAAAAGAACAAAGAGGTAGAAGTTCCTTCTACACGATCACTTTTTCCCCTCTGTCCCTGTTTATCTGTCACTTAGCACTGTTTCACTGAAAGTTTCATCTCTTCCTACCTCTTCAAAGAGCTGCTAGTCCTGTGGAGAGAACAGTCTACTGGCGTGCTGACAGCATGACAATGTATTAAGGGTAAACAGATGAAATCCCACAGAATAAGGAGGAAATTGAACTCGAGCCACTGCCTTTTGGATACATGTATGTTAGGAAAGGCTCATGCACAGCCTGGGATATTAATAGGAACTCATCTCCACTGCATTCAGGGAAGCGCTAACCTCTTAGTGTGGATCAGATACTGCTAAGAGCCTGGAGGATCGTTTACTTAATTGTGTCCTCACTGGGTTCAGGAGGCAGGTGATGAACTGCCCAGGAAAGGATGTCTGACATGTCCATAAACAGCTTTTGGTATTTGGGGAAGTGAAGTAGAAAAGGAGAGGCATATACCAGGTTTAAGGCAAGCAAGAGGTAAAACATATTTTCATGAACCAAATGTCTTAACCTATAACTGAATTGCACCCAGCTTCAGAGCATACAGTCTAGTCATTGACAATGGTGGTAACTTTGATGCTTATAATTTCCTAATAACTTGTAATGGTAAAAAAGTGTGTTCACTTTTTAAAAAAAAATAATAGCAAGATAACAACCCCGGAGTTCAGGAGAGCAGACTTTGGCCTCTTCAAGGATCTATTTAGAAAAGTCCCATCTCTCTAAGAGGGGAGAGCAGTAGCTATTGCCTACCTTGACTTCAGTAAGACACTTGACACTGTGTCCCATAAGATCCTTACGGAGAAGGTGATGAAATATGGGCTGGATGAGCAGACAGGGAGGTGGACTGAAAACTGGCTGAATGGCCAGGCCCGGAGTGTACTTGAAGGTGGCAACTGGCCGTGCACCCCAGGGGTCAATACTGGGTCCGGTCCTGTTCAACATCTTCATTAATGATCTGCATGATGGGGCAGAGCATACCCTCAGCACGTCCAATGACACGAAACTGGGAGGAGTGGCTGATAGGCCAGAGGGTTATGCTGCCATCTGCAGGGACCTCCACTGGAGAAGTGGGCTGACATGAATCTCATGCAGTTCAACAAATGGAAGTGCAAAATCCTGCACATGGGGAGGAATCACGCTGTGCGTGAGTGTATGCTGGGAGCTCACCAGCGGAAAGGCAGCTTTGCAGAAAGGAACCTGGGGGTCCTTATGGGCAGCAAGTTGATCATAAGCCAGCAATGTACCTTCTGGCAAGGAAGACTAACAGTATCCTGGGCTGAATTAGGAGGAGTGTTGCCAACAAGTCGAGGGAGGTGATCTCTCCCCTCCACTCAGCACCAGTAAGGCCACATCTAGAGTACTGTGTCCAGTTCTGGACTCCCCAGTACGAGAGAGATGGAGAGCAACTGGAGAGTGTCCAGCGAAGGTCTGCTAAGATGGTTAATGAACCGGATCATCTCTCCTATGAGGAGAGGCTGAGACAGCTGGGAGTGTTTTGCCTAAAGAAAAGGCTCAGGGGGAATCTCATTGATGTATGTAAATATCTGAAAGGAGGCTGTAAAGAAGATGGAGCCAGGCTCTAGTCAGTGGTGTCCAGGGCCAGGAGCACTGGAACGGGCTGCCCAGAGAAGCTGTGAAATTTCCATGCTTGGAGATGCCATTTGGACATGGTCCTGGACAACCTGCTCCAGGGGACCCTGCTTCAGCAGGGAGTTGGACAAGATGACCTCCAGAAACCCCTTCCAACTTGAACCATTCTGTGATTATGTGAATTATTCAAATCAGACTTAACTACTTCAGACTTTCCTTGCTTTCATCTTTAAAAATACTGGATCTCAACTTAATTTGAGTTTTGTAACCACTGTGAAGAAAGCATAATTGAATCTCAGTTGGTAACTGCACTGAAATTCTAAGCAACCACAGGATAACTCTAGAGAACTGGCATTTGTTTAAGTATGACACAGGTTAGCAATTGTTGTATAGCAACAATTATTTTATGTAAAGATGGCAGACAAGGCATTTTGAAAGGTCCTTTTTCTAAAAGTGATGGTGTTAAAATGTTAATTAGCTTGCTACTGTCAAATCTTAACACTACTCAGTAAGTATTTAGCAGATGCTATGGATTCACATTTGTCACTGCAGCTCTTCAGTTGGTGCTCATTCTGCTATGCATTAATGAAATGGAAATCTATGCAATTGAATTAGAAGTTATTATCACACTTATGTTGAACGTCAGATCGGACCTTTCCAGTTTCCAGGAACAGAAGTATCACCTTGAAATATGGGGGTTGGGAGTAGGGTGGAATCTAGAAGCTTTAAAAAGAAAAAGCAAGGTTATTTCAAGTTTAGTTAATATGAGACAAAATAGCGTTTTCAGAATCCCTTCTCTTGAGCCTTTGTCTGATTTTCCTAGGAAGCCATCATTAAAATTCAGAATTCTTTAGGTGCATTAAGTAAGACATAGGAGTTTCAGGTAGGCTCTGCAATGACTTATAATTGTTTTCAGCTGAAATTGATGGTTCTCTGGGCTGAAGGAAACAATTGATCCCATGAAAGACATGTAAAATGGTGGGACTTGCTGGACGCCGGGTATCACCATTGAATAACAGATTCATCTGTCTCTGTTAGTTTTTGTCAAGGCAAGTAGGATCACTCTTTATCTGTCAAGAACACCCACAGAGAAGAGATATGGCGGGTCAAAGGGGAAGTGTGTATGTAATATCTGTTCATTTGAAGAATGGTTGAAACCAAACAGTACTGCAACTACAGGAATTGGTTGAGTAGTTGCCTATAAATCAACAAAGTTTCTTCCTAATTATTTTGCACCAGAGATCATTGTAAAACTGTGAGAAAA
This sequence comes from Anarhynchus alexandrinus, assembly GCA_008711295.1. NCBI lineage: Eukaryota > Metazoa > Chordata > Aves > Charadriiformes > Charadriidae > Anarhynchus > Anarhynchus alexandrinus. Next base: position 1,033,902 of record VUYV01000149.1, on the reverse strand, counting down.
AAGGAGCCTGCAATTTATCATCCTAGGAGTTACATTATCAGTAATTATAAAATGCCCTTTATTTGAATGCCACTAAAAGTTCCTTTCAGTCTAGCAAGCATTATGATGCTGTCCACTTAGGTATCTTGAGTGACTGAGTAATTTGCTTGCATTAGAGGTAATTGGACTAGGAGAGTTGGCCTCAGGCACTGTTCCATTGCTGTCAGTGTTGAGTGAATGGGCTTATGTGTAGGAAGTGCTGCCTGGCACTGCCCAAGTTGGGTTGGTTGGTTGGGTTTTTTTGTGTGTTTTTTTTTTTCCATTCCTTCTACTGATATGTATTAATCATATTAACAGTAGTATATACCTTAATACGCTTTACTTCATTTTTTAGTGAGGGTGAACGTATGAAGATCTTTGCCAGAAAAAGCAAGAAAAGGAAGTTAAAGGTGCTGTGATCTCCAGGAGACAGATATTGAACAGTGGCGGATGTTTAGCAGGCTGTCATGTAAGTCACTTGACTTCCTGTATGAATAGCTATTTAGCAGCGTAAGACAGGTTCTCTCCCACCATTTTTAGGATTCTTTTAGGTCATTGTTGGTGTGATATAAAACATATGCTGTGGGTTGTTGCCTGCTATTACCATGGTAATCATGGTCTGAGATCATTAGATTTAAACACTTAATATGCATGAAAATACTAGTATGTGGTGAAAAGGGCAGAACAAGGACTCAGGGCTACGCTCCCATGCATGGGCTAGAGCCCTAGCTGGCAGGCTGTTGTATATGGATAAGTGAAAAGGATACGTTCGGTTTTAATGATGCCATACACAGTGAAGGAGGAAAGCACTATCATAATTTCCAGGCTTTTAAAGAGAATGGATTTGTCTACTGCTTCACATTTACAGCACTGAGATGGAGTTGGAGGTTTGTGGCAGAGTTCAGCTGAAAGTTATTCACTGCTTCAAGCCAAAGGGCAAAAACGGACCAGAACTGCTCCAGGCCCACCAGACCGTTAGAACTACAGCTCACACCAACGATGTACTTCAGCTCCTAATTTCTACTTAGGCTCCTAGTTTCCTGGGAGAACTAATTTATTACTGACAAAGACCTAGGGAAGGCTGTTAAGAGTCATCCCTGTTTAGAGTGGGATTGTTCTTTCAGGTTAGCTGAATGAAGATTCAGATGCAGTACTGGCAGACAAACTCCCACTAGCTGTGAACAAGCCACAAGGGGTAAGAATAGTGTAGAAGGCGTGGTGGCTGAAACTTCAATAGCATAAGTTAGCCAACAGCTATCAAAGCAGCTTTATAATGCTATCCTGTTTCAATGACCACTCCACCTTTACAGCTATTATCGTCTCTGCAGCATTGCTAACCATTCCATAGTCACACTTTACATTTTCTTGAATATAATATCTTGATGTTGTTAGTAATAGTGAAGTATTTTCTCTACAAGTCTAAGAAAAATGGTATGACTTTATTGATGGTACACCTCAGTACAGTGATGTCTGGCATTGAACTACTGCTATTCTTTGGAGCAGATTCTACTTGTACAAAAGAGTGGACATTTCTCTTTAAATCACCTTTGAGGAGAGGTACACTCCTTAGAAGGAAAGGATCAGGAATGTCAGGCCAGCTCCTAGAATCAACTTTATCTCCTGAAGATTGTGCGGGAGGTAAATCTCAGGTGAGACTTTGAGTGGTAATAACACTGAACAATTCAAGCTTTGCAGAAATGTAAGCCCTAATTAAAAACTAACCAACCGAACATCCCCCCCCCATCCTCCCAACAAACAAAAAACAAAAAAAAAAGCTGGTCAAGAGAAATAAATGGTACCACAAGTTAAAATTAACATGTCTGTAACTTCTATTTAAGTCACCGTGTGATGTTTTAGGTTCGTTTGTTTATGACTGGTCAAAAACGAATCCAGCAAAAGTAACCAAGTGTTAACTTGGCCTTATTTACTCCTGGGCTAAATATGCTGGTGAATAGGAGATTCCTCCTGGTCAGAATCCTGATAAGATGTCGAAACTTCTGATTAAAATATAGCTATAGATTAGTAGAGGGAGAACTTGTTTCCTAGCAAAGAAATATGAACTGCTGCATGGAGACAAGTGTTGGGAAGAAAGCGTGATTTTGGGGGGATCTGTGATGGGCCCCAGGCTCAAGAAATTACAAGAGGAGGTGAATGTGGGCTCCTCCTATGTACTACAGCTCAGTAAAGGTATGCAGTGACTACAGCTCTTGAGGTGAAGGAGAAAAGGACTGGTCAGGCTTGTCTAAGGCAGAATTCAAAGAGAACAACTGAGGCTGAAGCAGGATGGGTCCTTAAAAAAGTCATTGGGCAAGATATGATGAGGAATGGATGCTTTCTTTTGGAACCTGGTTGTTGGGTAAGAAACACCATTTCTAGGTACCTTAGAGAGATCAGCCACTTTTGGTGCTAGGCCTGGAGAACAGCTGGAAGAACTAAGCAAGTGTAGCCATCAGAGCTGGTTAAGGTAGGTCCTTTTATTTCAGGGAATGTTTTGAGAGCTGAACAATGTCATTTTAAAATGCATATTGACAAATACACTCCAATGCAGTTTTGAATTCCAGCTTTATAGATTTTCTTTAAGGAGGGTAATATTTGTCACAGAAACCCAAATAATCTCTTGGACTGTATCTGAGTAATGAGTTATCTGAAAGTGTATCATCACAATGAGGGTTTTACTAAGCTACTCTTCAGTAGATGCCTACAATTTAAAATTGTGCTGGGTATCTCTGCCTATAAATTAATTTGCTCAAATATTTGGGGGGTGGAGGCATTAAAGCGGCACAAGAAATTTTCTTTTAAAGTTCCAGCAAATGTTAGTGAAGAACTTTGCAGTTCTTGTTTCCCTACAATCTGATCGATACTGGGCATTCACAAAGCAGGTTTCCATTCTGTGTAGTGCAATGCCAATTTACTTGGCATAGGTCAGTTTTCTTGCTCTTGCAAGGCGTAGCACACTTGCAGGCATGCAGAGTTGGCATTCGAGTTTCTGCATGCCTGAGAGCCTGCCTGGATGAGCGTCCACGAAGTGAAAAAGCGGGTAGATTTGTGGCATTGTTTCTCACTGACGGTGGTAGAATTGGAAGATACACCTGTGTCTGTTTTTATACTAAAATACTTTTCACCAATGCTATTGTGTGAAATATATTTTATTGCATAAACCCAATCTTTCCACTCTGCATTTTGAAGAATTTCTATAGGAATCCTATATAGACAGAAAATATAAGATGGTGATGATAACACCAGATGATGTTTTTGCTCCAGTTCTCACCAGCATGGATGAGTACAGCTTTGCAACTGGATTACATTGTTGTATCTACAGAGTTACTTAGAATGAGATATGTAGAAGCAATTCTACTGCTAGTCAGGCTGTCTCAGTTGCCTTGGAGGCTGACGTTTGTAATACTAAAAGTATTCTAACAAAAATGTTAACAAAATTTAACATTTTAACATAAACTGCAACATAGCCTAAAGGAGGTACTTGTTTGATTTGTGGTTTTACAAATATCTTCAGCTAAGTGGAATGTGAAAGAATTAAAAAAGGAGTAAAGTTGGAGAAAATTGGTTTCTGATTCATGAAAGCAAGGAATGATTTCTTTGCCCTGATAGGTGTTGGTCTCCATATGGGTGGCATCAACACAAAGTGCTTGCAGTCTATGCAACGCTGTTGATTTTGGTCGGGAAATAAAGTCAGTACATTTGGCGTCATGCCACATTGCCTCATTTGCAGGATGATTTCTGCAGTCTGGATGGGAAATGGAATTAAGTTGGAATACTGAATGAAAAGAATGTGTTGGCTTTTGTGTGTGGGTGGGTGGGGCGGGAATAAGGAGGCATTGTCTAGCAAATAGTAGCTTTAGAAGAAAAGGCAAGAGTAAAACTGCTTTCCAGTAAAACAGTTTTAGAAAAATGGTACAGTTGCCAGTAAACAGATATTTGTGGCTGTTACTAGGAGGGGCACAGCGCATTGTAAATGAACTCTCTAAATGAGAGCTGAAGTCTAATTAGACTAGAATACCTTACAAGAGAAGCCAGGAGCTTAGTTCACGGAGCCTCTTTTTTTGACTTTGGATCATGAAGGTAATGAAGGAGAAGAGAGCCTCAGCCTTAAGTAAATAGATATAAACAAGTTGGAAGTGTGTGGAAAAAATTGCTAATATCTAACATCGTAGAACATGAGATATTGTTATTTATTAGTCTTGTTCAGACTTCAAATCTTCAGTGGGGCTAGCAGTGTGGGATAAGCACTGTCCACGAGCAAAGTGTCTCCCTTCGGAAAACTTCAGCCAGCTCAGAGCTCTGTTGGTACCACGAGTGCCATCCCATTTATCACAGTCTGGGGACTGGACAGGACAGAAATGTGAGCCAACTGTTCAGCTACTATTTTTCTCAGTCTGGGACAGAACCTCTTGAAGATGACGCTTTGCTTACCCACTGAATAAATCCTTTCACCAAAACCCTAAACTCTTTTGTTAAGGTTCATTCAGTATTGGAACATTTTGCTTCTTTCAGAGTCTGCAAAAAATGCCTGGGGTGACAGCCTTCTTCCATGACCACAGATCCACTGGCATTTGCAGCGTAAGACTGACTTCTGGATGGTGACGTGCTGCAAATGAGGGTTTGTTTAGCATGGGGACTTCTCATGCCTGACTAAACTGCCACACTGTTCTGCAGGCTTTAGTGGTTTGGGGACTGGACTTTTCTTTGATCCCTCCAGTAGAGGAAATGGTGTTGCTTGCAGGTGCCATCAACTCAGTCTGTCCATCTGTTCTCTAAGTGTGGCGCAAAGCATTCTCTCTTCTATTTATTATTTCTCATTTAGTGATGTATTATTTCTAATCTCAGGGAATAGGTATTCATACCATGGAAAGTATGTGAAAGAGGCAAATAGGGATCCCATAGTTAAGGAAAAGAAAGAATAATACTCTTTTATGGTAAATATCAACTTGAAGATGAGCTAGGCTCTCAGGAGTACGTTAAATAAGAATGATGCTGCAGAACCAGTGGCAGAGATGGTCTCACTGTAACTAGGACGTAATGCATGATTTTTTTTAAACCTGTGAAGTGCATTAATGTTATTTTGGTTTATACACCCCAGATCTTTATTAACTGATGTAGTGAAATATAGGAGTAATTTCATGATGGATGGGAATCTAGTCCAGTAATCTCTAAGAAATGAGGATGAGTAGGATGTTGTATTAAACTACAAGTCGTTGATTCTGAAGTTGTGTGTTACAGGTTTCAGTTAGAGCACTTCTAAAGTGAATTGGAATTGGAGCCAGGCCAGAATTTAGATTTGTTATTTAGAATTCAGTCTTCCCTCCACGCTGCTTTCTCTGGGAGGACGCCTGCCTCAGTCCATTGACCCTGATCTCATCATCTGCAGCCCTAGCTTTGGCAAATGTGTTAGATTTAGAACTCTTTCTCTGGACCTCTTCCCAAAACACAGACCAATTTTCTGTCCTTTACTGCTATTCAGTTGTGTATATTGTATTTTCTTTCAGACTGAATGACTTCACAGCAAAATGAAGAGATGACAATGGCACAAATAGACATATACAGGCTAGTTTAGCAGGTTAGATTAATTTTGCTTGTTAAAAGCAGCAAAACCCAAGTCATGTAGGGTTTTTTATTTGGCTTTTCACAGAAGTTTATATCGTAACTGTTCATGGAGGGCTTGTCTCTGACTTGCTGGCCTGTGCTCAATGCAGCGCTTCTCTATCTTTTTGAAATTAAAAGTAGCATGGTTATGTGTACTTATGTTGCAATTGTATCTTCTTTTTGCTATATAGATTTGCTCAAAGTCTGTAGGCCAGTATGCGTCCAGGTGTTGTTTGTCATGCAGTAAGTGCACTTTGAGTTTAGTTTCACAGCTGAGGGCAGTTAGTGGCATGCCTAGACTACAGCATCAGAACTTTCCTTGTGCTAGGTCTGTATTAACACAGTGTTAGGCCATGTTTTCAGAAGTGTCTTTCTGTACTTATAATCCTGTGAGATACCCCATGGCACTGGAGTTTTTGACTTGCCCTGAAACTTTGCAAAATCTTTTAAAAATCTGTCTGCCTTTTAGTCATCTGAATATCTTTATGTGTGGTCTCCATGGCCTGAATTCATCAGAATTCAGTAATTGAAGTCCACACTTTTTTCTTTTTCCATTAATATCAGTAGCTGTCAGGCTGTTGATTGTGTGGGCAGTCACTATTCACAGCGGCTTGATTTGATGGGGTTAAATTTTCAAACCTAGCTTCAGAAAATGTATCTGCAAATGAGGCAGGTGCAAGCGAGGTATATGGACAACAGCACACGGCGCCTTCCACAGCACATGCAGATGTTAGCTTGTGCCTTTGTGTGCACCTACCTGTCTGGTTGTCAGCCAAAAGCTTCCTTTCTGCTTGTTGCACGAGATCTTTCCTGCTTTTGTAAAGTGCTATTTTACAAATATGAAACTATAGCTCTTTGCTGAAAATCCAAGCAATTTGCATCAGTGCTCTGAAGTTTTCTCTTAGCAGAAAGTTTTAGGCATTTCTCATGAACAATTGCATCTACATATTACGCTGGTGACCAAATACTGAAGTGTTTGTAGGGGTGCATCTTTAAATGAGAGAACAAGCAGTGTGGCAATCTGGGATGAGCTAAGTGGCCCAGAGAAACCTACTTGAAAAAAGGCACAGAGGGTGCGTTGAGTCTCCGAGCTCCTCATTGGCTTGTTGCTCATTGTGGTACATACTGCGGTCTCTCTGGAATATGCACTGAATGTGTGTTTTAAGGAGCACTGTTTGCTTTCCAGTTTAGGAGCAGTTTCAGAATGTCTAAACAAAGTAGCTTTGAAATATGATTCCCTAACATCTGGTGTTCAGTGACATTCAAAATTTCTCATTCCTTGCTTGTTATAGAGTTGCTTGCTGATTAGCCATGAGGCTGTTCTGCAACATATTCAGAAAGATTTATTAGTGCTCTCTTGAGAACACCTTACAGAGCTCTTTTGTTTAATTTTATTTAATTTTTGTGTAACTATCAAGCTGTGTAGGGAACTTTGCCTTTTAGTTAATTTATAGTATGTTGCAGCTAGGGTGTAGTGTGTATTTGCCCTCATGCTACAACACTGATGTGTAAAACTTTTAGAACTATCCATCTATTTAGGGTAGTTATTTTGCATCCTGCTTGTGTAAATACAGCTGACTTCACAGACACAGTAAGATTAGCATTGATTTCTGTAGTGTCCTTCTGATTTCCTCTTTCTCAAATTCTTCTGCACTTTGGCATAAATATTTTTGATGCTGATGGTAGAACAGAGTTGCACAGGAGCATCTTTGGGGGCTGCTGACTCTGCCTTCAGTTGACTTCTGTAGCTATCTGAACACGTATTCTTCTGTCTCCTTGTGTTTACTGTTTCCACCATGCTCCTTTACACCATCCTGCTGATTAGACTGAGGGCTCTGTCCTCTGTCCAGACATTGTCCTGAAGCTGTCACAGTCATGTTGCATAGCTGACACTATGCTCACTCGTAGTATGGGTGTACAGTTGTATTAAAAGTAAATGAAGCCTAACAGAAAAAAATAAGAAAAAACCTATTTCAATAGTGTTGGTTTCACTTTCATAAACTGCTGGTCTGCGGCGCTGGAGACACAGAGACACAAATGCTACTCTACCTAACAAATTTTAGCAAAAAGAAAAAGAGAGAGAAATAATACAAGGAAACTTATAGAATATTCTATATTTCAGTAGAAAAGTGAATTTGGGGGAGAGTTACGAACAACAAAAGAAAAAAGTGGGCTAATTTTTTTTTAAGTAATCAGCATAGTCAGGAATAGTGGTTTTGACAAACAAAAAAAAGGATATATTTTTCCTAAAATTGGCATCTCTTTCTTAGGAAGATACTCCAGAAGATGATCAAGATGGGTGTGCAGTGGTGGTTGTGGGGGGTGGGCAGACAGGGTGCCTGTACAGATGAGGACATCAGGGTTTGTGACCCTTTCGTACTTACAGCGGGAGTAGATGGTTCAAGTCTCATTGTTTTGCAGTGGTAGAAATAAGGAAACTGTTAAGTGCTTCTCCTTATCAGCAGGATCCCAAAGCCCCTAAGCCCCCTTATGAGACAATAGTCAGTGGAAGAGTTCTGGCAGCAGCAGTGAGGCACTCTGTGCCAGGATGGTGCTAATCCTTCTTTTGTGTTTCATTTTCAGCTGACTGGGTAGCAACCCCTTCGGTTTTTAAAATACCAGAATACCTACAGAAAGTGAGACAGGGTGAAGGATAGTTGGATCCTAAAACATTGCATTTATGTGCTACTTTAGCCAGTAAGGAGTTAACAAAGATTTAACTGCACCCCCAGATAGGATTAAATTGTAGGTTGTGTTGTGACTGGGGAGAAGTGCTACAAGCAGAGGTGAAGGAGCCTTCGAGAGAGTGACCTTTTGTAGAGTCTTGGACTGTACAACAGACACCATGGTCTGTACAACAAAGGAAGAGGAATGCAAGGGAAAGGGAAAGAAAGCAGACACCTGTAGAGAGGGGAGGTAAGAAAAAGCAATGGGGGTCAAGAAAATTGGCATTGTTTTCTTCACACAACTGTTGGGTTAGGGGACCGGGTAAGATTCATCTTTTGGTGCGCTCTTTTGGGGTCATCTACAGCTCAAATTAGTAACAAGATGTCTCCAAAAAGTTACTGGAAAGATTTGATGAGACAGTTTGAACAGGAAGGGTCTGTACAAGTTATGAGCAGAAAATGTGGACAGAACTTGTGTTCACAGGTGTGAGATGGTGCAGAAAGGTGCATCTGACTGCCCTGATACTGAATAACATCTAATACAACTTCTTATTAGGATTGTAGCTTGATTATAAAATAAGGATTTTTGTTCAATTTTAGAAGTCCTTTTGCTTCTTTGGGGGAAAGGATTTTTCTCAAATTGATAGAGAACTATTGCTGGGGGGTGGGAGGAAGAGGGGACTTGTCATTGAAATAAAAAATCAACAGCATTTCCCAAAGGAAACACTTTGCTGGGGATCATTTAGTCCTTTAAGCTTGCATGTGGAGAATCTGAGAAGGAAAAGCAATCATGCAGTTGCAAAATATCACTTGTTTGCTCATTTGGAACTGGGGGTTGTCTTTTATAATGCCATTACAGTTATCTGCTTTTTTTTGGGGGGGGGGGTAACTCCTGTGTGTTGCTTTGCTGGGATAAAGAGAGAAAGTAATTAAGCGTTCTAGTAATTTTTACAAGTTCACAGGGAAATTGCTTCTTAGAAAATGTCACCAAGAAGAGCTAGTGCTAATTGCTGGTACCTAAATGCTGGTTTCTAAAAATGAAGGACTCCATTTTCCTTCTGGTTTGTTCTAGGAGATATTTTTGGGAAAAATAGAATTGAGATCATGACCTTTGTTTAATATAGCTTTTTCTTGTTTAACTGTGTTTTCCTGTGTTCATGGTTACTCATAATTAAATAGGGCATTAGAGAAATCACTGTACCATCTGGTACTTGTTTACAATGGCATATTATTCCTCTTGACAACTTTATTCTTTCAAGTTCAAGAAATAGTAACACCTCCTCCTAGTGCAGTTTGTAAAAATTTGGTTGATCTTTTATATAGGCTCTTCTGGAAAATTAGTTGTGACAACTCAATAATTCGCTTCTTTATGGAGTTATCCAAGAACTGCTTCGGAGGCTGATTTTGCCAAGTAACACGGTAAACATTTCTATTCAAGTGGCCCCTTTCAGAGGTTGTGTACACCTTGGATAATAAATGAAAACTTAGCTTTGCATTCAAGTGAATTGTGAATGTACTGAATTACTCTTATACTCTTTAACTCTTAATAGACCTATGAGCTTGAGATGTTAAAACTTGTCACTGTGAGAACAGTAAACTGATAGCGCTTTCCTGCCTTGAAATTCTGGAGCAGTGATGACCAATATATGGCCTATTGAACTGCAAGTATCTTGTAATCTTTAGTGTCTGGTTACTGTTATAGGGATATATCCATTATGCAACTGGCAATTGAGATTTGGGTAGGATTGGAACTCGTTGATAATCTGAACTCTGAAATTGCTCTGCAAATCTGTGGGTGCTGCACCCTACAGTGCAGTAGTGACAGTTTCAGGCAGCGTTGCCACTCTTGCTCATCTGAGAGCCGCTCCATGAGCTCCCTTTCCCACAGCTGCCTTATCAATGTGGTAATACATCCTCTGACAGTGTATATTTTCATATAATTTTTTTAAGGCCAAGAAGTTTGGCTATCAGTGCTTAAAAGAAAGATGGTCTTCTATAAGGTTTGTTGATGAGCAGGGAGAATAATGTTATCTGGTTATCCAGAACTGCTGATGAGAGCTGGCTTTAGCCTGGAATTTTGTTGGCGTTGGAAAATGCCTGTGTTATTCTGAGGAAGCATACAGCATACTTCTGAAGTATTTCTTTACGTTCTGAAAAAAACCCAACTTCTTAAAATGGTTTAAATATTGTGTATTACTTATTTAAAACAATGGTATGATGTAAAATAAAATAATAATTTCACAATTAATTTCAACAGTTCTTGGAGAAAAGCTTTCCAAACTTCAAAAAACAATTCAGAAGTCTGCTCGATGAGAAATTGTTTTGAAATTTCTGCTGTCTTCAGAACGGCTTTGTCTACTGCCTGTTTCTGCTGCCTGGATATGTACCTTTTTAATGGTAAATTAACGTGGATAGAATTTGGATTGAACATGTAAATATTTATATCACAGATGTTGCATATTGGTGAGTCAGTCAAAAAACTGATGCTGACACTGAGGAAAGGTGTAACAATAGGACTGGCATGGGTGATGGAGGATAAAATGCATGCGGAAAGTATGACTGTGAATTCTAAGTTACTTCACTTCTTGCTGGCCAGACAGGCATAAACTCTTGCCGTAAACTGCTTCCAGACGCTGACAAAGGATAGGCTCAATAATCCATGGTATTGTAACTACAGTTTTCATCACAGTACCCAGTGCCTGTCAGTCTTTGTACGCAAGATTTTGCAGGTGCAAGTCTTGACAGAATTTTCAAAATTGCCTAAGACAGTATTTCTTGAGACCTAAAAAGTTTGTCTTCCACCAGTTAAGCCCATTGTTACCTCTCCTGTTTATGGTGGAGGGTATGAGAAAGTTATTTTGCCTCTCTAAAGATGGGTTCTGCTGCTGCTTCATCATTAAACAATCCAAATTTTCTATCTTAGGCTATATTTCTGAGACACTTGGACACTTTCATTTTTCTCTTCCGGACTGACCAATTGTCTTGCATCTTTCCAGAACTAATTTACACAAAGGTAAGGGCCTTATCTGACATCTTTGTATTGAACAAAGTGAAACTTAAATCATAGGTTTTTACAGGCTGTGCTGTTATTTATACATTGCATGATGATATTTACTGTTTTCACAACAATGTGTTGACTCGCATTTAGCTATGATCCTGTTTTAATTGTGGAGTATCTCAAGCTTCGTTTTATTTGGAACAAACTTATAAAAATATTTTTTAATTTTTTTTTAAATTAATGGAAAATTCATATGGGCAAACTTATGCCCAAGCAAACACTGTAAAATGTGACAGACTCTGGAAGCTTGCACAACTTTTAGAAATTTCTTTGAGTTTAATTCTAACAGAGGCTAGAAACACAGTATGAAGGGTCCAGTTTCCAATACAGACATGGACAAAACTGGAAGGTTTTTTTAAAAAAAACAGCAATCTTATACATAATTATGATTTATAAACTGCTCTAGAATTAAGTGGATAATTTGGAAAACTTCCGTAATAGTGATGTGAGCTATGCTGTTTTATTAAAAAAATAATAAAATATTAAAAAAATAAAAAAATAAAACAGATCAGTTCTCTCTTTATGAACTATTTGCAAATAGTTCACTTGAATTTCTAGCTACAGCCTGGGCTGAACTATGGTTACGACTTACAGACTTCTGCCACCTACAGAAAATAAGGGTCATTTGAATTATCTTCTGCTGGCCTTCAGTGTTCCCTTTAACTTCTTCCAGGAATTTGGTTTGTTGGAGCAAGAAAGACACTTATTTCCCGTATGCGTATTACATATTATTGTAAGAATAAAAAGAATTAGTTTTTTGCTTTCGTTTTTTTTTTCCTGGAAATGCTCTGCCCTGCTCTGTAATATCCTTCTTGTGAAAGAAGAGCAAGCAAAGGTTATGATTCTACTAGCTATTTTAGAACAGAAATGGGTTTTCCTTTAAGATCACAAAGTCACGGGATGGTTGAGGTTGGAAAGGACTTCTGTCTCTTAAAGATTTTCACTAATACATTTCCTGAGATTAGAACAAGAGTCGTATTTTTCTGAATTGGACCAAAGACTGTAAGGCTTTGTTCTCATTGTAGAGGTATTGACATGGTTATATTTGTGTAAAATCCTAATGGACAAGGACAAAGTTGCTTTTTCCCTTGATAACATCAATGAACAGGTTGATGGTTATTACTTATGTGGTAGGTAGTACTTCCTATGTGGAAAAAAAAAATCACGTATGTTTGTTCCTATGAGGATTTTACTCAGAGAGACCTGCTTTGGGTGTACTTTTATATTACACATTGCTCAATTTGGGATATTTCTGAAAACTTAGAAATCTGCACCTAGAGCTTCTGAACAAGAACCCTCCAAACATGGGCAGAAAATAGGTGACACATAATGACCTGTACGTGAGTGTATGTAGAGTCTGAAACAAAAATGGTAAGGAATTAATCCATTACGTCATTGTTATTAATCATACAATAATATATTACTATTTATAATCCTATTTTCCAATCACAAAGATCACCTGTTTCAAACCATGAAGTGTTAAGTTTGAAACTTACACTGATAATTATCTTGCCACCTAACTTCCCATAATTTTACTATAAACATCTAGCTGAATGTTTATTCCATAATCTTTCAGCATCATCCTCATGTGCCAGAAGTCTGAACAGTGCCTGCCAAATTCTCTGGTTTCTTCCTGACAGCTTCTGATTTGCTTCTGCATTTTACACAAAGATCATGTAGTGCATCGATCGTCCAAAATGTAATTCATTAAGTGTAATATAGTATTAGATCACACTGATAAAGTAGGCCATTTCCTGTTCATTCTGAGAAGTTGTAAAAAGCCCTCTGTTTTTTACTTCTTTCTAATCTGTCCAAGATTTTCCAGTAATTAGCTTCTAACAGCTCTGCTGGAGAATGCTGACATTGAGCACTTAAGGCCTTGAGTTCATACAGTGAATGTGAAAGGTAACTATAGCAGACTCATATAACAATTAAGGTTAAAAGGGATCTTGACTTGTCATTCGGTCCAATCCCTTACTCAAAACAGGGGCAATAAAAAATTTGGATCCAACTTTGAAGTTTGATCAAGTTGTTGTCCAGTCAAGTTTTGAGTATCATAGAACGCTTTGGGTTGGAAGGGACTATTAAAGGTCATCTAGTCCAACCCTCCTGCCATAAGCAGGGACACCTTCCACTAGACCAGGTTGCTCAGAGCCCCATCCAACCTGACCTTGAATGTTTCCAGGGATGGGGCATCTACCACCTCTCTGGGCAATCTGGGCCAGTGTTTCACCACCCTCATTGTAAAAAATTTCTTCCTTATATCTACTCTAAATCTCCCTTCTTTTAGTTTGAAGCCACCACCCCTTGCCCTGTCGCAACAGGCCCTGATAAAAAGTTTGCCCTCAATATCTTGACAATTCCTCTATAACAAAATTCCAAAATTCCTCTATATCTCTGGCAGCTTGTTCCGGTGTTTGAACACTCCTATTATGAAGAATATTTTTTCCTTATGTGTAATTGAAATTTCCTTTTCTGCACTGTGTTTGTTGCCTCTTATCCTTTTGTAGAGCACCTCTGAGAAGGGTCTGACTCTATCTTCTCATTAACACCTTGTTAGATAGTTGACAACAGTAATTGGATCTTTCGTTAGCCTTCTCATATTTAGCTAAACAAATCCATCATGCTGAGCTTTATGTCATGAGTCATGTTCTTCAGTCCCCTAATCGTCTTAAGGCCTTAATCATCTTGGCTTTCTTATGTGTAGTGGCACTCCACTGGACTCATTGTGGGTTTTCAATGTTATTTGTGTCATAGGAAACCCAAGCTGGACACAGTACTCCAGTAAACTCCAGTACTCACACAAGTACTGAATAGAGGATAATAATCTCTTTGCTTGTTCTGCTAGCTATGCTCTTGCGAATACTGGCCAGTATGTGGTAAGCCTTTTTTGCCTCAAAGACATGGTGCTGCCTTATGTTCAGCTTGTCATTTGATGGGCCCCAGGTCCTTTTCTGCAAAGCTCCTGCCTAGGCAGCTGGCCTCCAGCGTGTGCTACGCTGTGATGCTATTTCATTCCAGGTACAAGACTCTGCATTTATGTTTCTTGACTTCAGAAGGTTTTTGTCAGCTCATTCTCCAGGCTGTCGAGATCTGTCTGAGCAAGCAGCCCTATGCTCCAGTGAATTAACTACTTCCACCAGCGTGGTGTGATTCTTTTTGTCTGATAGTCATGAAAGTTAAACAACTCATGATTCCCAAGTGGTTGGTTGGTTGTTATGCAGGCAACAGTGCCCTTCTTGAACTGCAAAGTAACAATTAAATTTTTATTCTAATATTGAAAATCTCAATTATGGTTGATTTATATGATAGTCTGACCACAGACCATGCATAATGAATACAGTATTGATAATTTGCAACTGCTCAGTCTAAGTATTTTGAACTGCTCGTCTGATGGCTGTAAAATGCTGTTGTATCTTATGGAGATAGTTTATGATCTAAGTCCAGGGGGTCTCTTCCTCCCTGTCCCCCATCCATCTCAACTCTGTCCTCCCCCAATTTTAAATGCCTTGCTGTTCAATTTTTGCAAGCATATTCTACCTTTTCTGTGTGCTCAATATGGTAGTTACTACTCAGTCTCCTCTCTAAGTAATCTTTGGATCATAAGAAATATTCTTGACATTTGGCTTTTCTTAAGGTTTTATTTTCCAAGCATTGACAATTTTCTGAAGTGTGTTAGTGTGTTTTGGGTTTTTTTTCCCCCCTGTAATCAATTCTAAGACCAGGAAAGCAGTCTGGGAAAACCAATGATGATTCTCATGGAAGCATTCTCTTCCATGCCTTTCTATGTAGGTGAATTGCTGTCCCTGTCTGCACTGGCCAATGGGCTCACCGCCCGTATGCCGCTCCAGTGAACGGGAATACTCTTAACTTTCCTTCACTGAACACCAATTGCTGTAGGCTTGAGCCAGTACCACTTTAGTATTAAAGTAATGTTTTTGCTAAAAAACTTACAGGTAAACCCAACTTTCTTCCATTCAAAATGCTTCATACTCCTAGTGAGCAGGTGATGTAAATGTTTCCAGAGGAATGAAGTGGAGTCAACGGATGTCTGGGCTAATGAGAAGCAGGAGCAGTCTGCAGAACACAGCCAGATGTATCCTCTGCAACAGAAGCAGTAATAGGTGTTCCTTGTGAGATGCTAATTTTGTAGGCAGGAGGATATAATTATTTTGTTGCTGGTTTCCTCCAGTGATGCAGAGGATCTGCCGTCAGTACGTACATTGTAAAAGGTCTAATGGGAATAGAGAAGCCAGATAAATCCTAGAAAGAAAGCAAGAAAAACTAGTTGAAAGGTCTTGTCCTGACAACTGTCGCTCTCACTGACTTTACCCTGTAGACTAAAAGTCCTGTGCTGTATGAATCTGCCAAGAGCTAAAAAGAGCAAATAAAGTCAAGTTCATTGAATCTTTGAGGGTTTTGCCAATTAAAGGAAGTTCTCTTAAAAGTATAGTCATGCAGATCCCAACTTAGCTTTGATGTTCCTGTATAGGGAAGCTAAAGGGTCCTTTTCCTTGTTTAGCATTCATGTTTTTTTACTGAAAAACTATGTAAAAGCACTGAAAGCCTCTTAGAAATTCCTCTCTCTGAAGGCTGTCTATATTCTGCCATTAAAAGGAAAGAAGTTAAATGTGGGAAGATGGGTTTTTCTGCTCTATAAACAATCCTTATGTTTTTATTGCATCTTGATCTGGTAGTTAGAACAAGCTAGCACCGCATAGCTTAGATGCTGTAGAAGTCTTAATTTCTTTAAAATCTACCCGAGATCAAAGTGGTTTCTAATGTTAGACTGACTAGCTGCTATTTAAGTGAAAATGTTATAGGTCTGGGGTTTGGTTTGTCTAAGTACAGTCGATATTTCTGAAATCTGAACCACAGCTGATCAACTTGTACGTTGCTAAATTTTGGCCCTAATCAAAAAATGAAAAGAAGGACTTCTTTTTGGCAGCAGGGGACTTTGGCTCAGCCAAAGCATCGGGCTATAAGACTCCTGCAAGCTCAAGTCTTAAGCTTCAGGAAGGCATCCTAGGCTACAATACTAAGGTGTATAAATATTTGGCTATTATGTAAAGTAGAATCATAGTATAAAACACTGCTTTTATTTGTTCAGTTCCTTCCTGTGCCTTATCTTTCTCTGTTCTATTTCTTACACCCCTTGTCATATGCCAAGATGATAATTTTCCTGGGTTATGCTCATGGTTGTGCAATACTTGGTTCAGTGTAATCTGTTACCTTTGACTGGGACTTCAGTGGCAGTAAAATTTACACTGTAATACAGTTCTTAAAGCTGGATTGTCATAGGATCATAGAATAGCTTGGGTTGGAAGGGACCTTTAAAGGTCATCTAGTTCAACCCCCAGGCTTACTCAGGCTGTTCAATGACTTAAAACTTCTTTAAAAGTATGAAAGCTGCTGCAATAAGAAGTAAAATATACCCATTCTTTAAACAGCACTGAGAAATACTTTAGATCCTTAAACCTAAAATGGAGGACAAGTAGTACCCGTGTTGTTAGTGCGAACTGAGGAGACTCTGGAGATCTGGATGCTCTTGCTGGCCAAATTTAGATTTTTGTGACCTTCCCTGTCTGCAAAGATGCATAAGCATTCTTGCCATGCTGCGGAGCTGAGAAAATAAATCTCTTATTCTCCTGAGATGCATAAATATCTCAGTGGTAAATATTGTAGAAAAGCCTTTAAGTATTACAGAAATGTAATATATTTGTTGAATGAGGTTCAACTGTAGGCTTATTGTAACTTTCTTATTATTTAACCTGAATGAAATAAACAGAAATTATGAGCTTTCGCTGAAAAACATTTGAGGACAAATAAGGAGTGTAGGATTTAGCATAAAATACTTGTTTCCTTAACTTCCAAGTGTTACTGATTTCATTAGAACAAGAAATTTCCACAATACTTGATTCTCTGTATTTTAGTGTTTATGCGTGTGTTTTCTGTACTAAAAGGAAATAGCAGCCTCTGCTGGCAAAAAACCCACACCAAAACCAAACCAAACCAGCAAAAAAACCAACCAACTAACAAAAAAAAAAAACCCAACAACCCCCCCCCCCCCAACCTTCTAGAAAAAGTCTTTTTAAGTTGCCTATACCAGCATGTGTTTAGTGGATCTGAAACTGTGAAAAAGCCAAAGGAAATGTGATGATTTTACATCATCTCTTAAGTCACCTCATCTACTTGATTAAACTTACTCTGCAGTCTTCCAAATCTATTTGTAGCTTGTTCCAAAGCTTGACCCACCTGCTGGCCCTGCGTCCTGCGCAGGGCACTGGTCAGCATTAGAGGAACTGCCTAACTTTGTGAAAGTCATGGAGATTGAGAGATTTTGAGGACAATAGTTGACTATCCTAGGCTGCCAGATGAGTTAAGCAGTTGTAGTCTATACACAGGCTGTTGTGAAAGAAAGGAAGCTTTTTAGAAGCACTCTGCAGAATGCACGATCATCTGTTTCCCTTTCTTCCCTCCCTCTGCCCTCCCCAAAAGGGAAGTTGTACTTCTTTTTTATGTGTGTGTGTTAAATCAATTATCTCACTTGAGGTTCTGCAGCATGTAAGTGTGAGCTTTACCTGAACAGCATCTACCTCTGCCAGCATTGTTCTAAGAAACTAGTTTTCATTTTAATGCATAAACCCACTTTTCACTGTGTTTGGTCCTTGAACATGTATTTTTAGTTGTTATTTGGGGGTCATCTTTCTACATACATTTTGATAAATTGCTATCAAACAAGGGTTCCATGCTACAGCTGAAGACTGCCAATAATACAGGTGAATATGTGCTACATGGGGATTTCCAGTTCAATTTATGATAACTTTTTGTTGTGAACTAAAATAACAACCAAGCAAAAATCATGCAGGGCTAGGATGTGCCATGTATACAGAGGTTTCATGAAAACTGAAACCAAACAAAAACCTTACTGCTTAAACTGTACACTTACTATCCTTTCTCTCAGCTATTTTTAAAATAGATTCCTTCTAAGGAAAACCAACCACTGTTTATTTTAGCAGTAAAATGCCCCAGTAAATTTATTGTGATATGGAAGGAATTTAATCTTATCCTGCTTAAGAAATAAGCCCTCCCTCTGCAGCTGATCAGCACTTTTTTTCATATAATGAAAATAATGAATAGTTTTAATGAATATTTAATGGATAATTTTAAGGATCAGGTTGTTAAACAAGAGGTGTATGCTGGGAAAGATGAGGCAGGCACGAAGCTTAAATTATTGGACTGAAACATTGGATCTCGCTACTCCAAAAGATCTTCTGTAAAAAAAACAAACCCAAATGAGAGATTTGATGTCTATAATAGTTTCTAGCTTGGCTGTTTCTGAGAATGTTTCTGAGTGTGGTGCTGTGATTGGGAGGCCTGTTGTAAGAGATTAGATGCAAATTTTTCTGTCCCTGTGATCTTTTCTTAACGATGATAATGAAAATAATTAGAGGTTAGCAGTTCTTGCAGAACTTCTGGGAATTTTAAAGCTCATGGAATTTATTTTTTTCCAGTTTCTAATTAACAGTCTCATCTCCTGAAAATGTACCAACAAGATGTGTCTCTATATGTTAAGGAGAGTGTATACTCTTGCATAGCTTTTTTTCTTTTCCTGTTGGTTTTTTTTTTTAAGGAAGCTGTTTTGAGTCCCTCTAATCAGTGGCTGGTTAGATGTTCCAAGGGAAGGTTTCCTGTAGGGGAAAAGGCTGAACTAGACTTGTTATTAAGACCACAGTTGGAAAATGGGTAAACTGCAGGGTGGGCTGAGAAGTAGTTGAACTGTAGAATCTGAGCCAGAAGCAAGAAATCGAATGCTACGGGTTACAGGGTGGGGAAGGTGGGTAAAGTCGAGCACGTCCTGTGGCTGTGATGGTGCTAAAAGCACCTACCGTAAGGACTCTATGACCAGAACTGATCATAGCGCATCGTCAAGATGTTAGCAAGAGCTGGGCAAGCTGTTCTCTGTCGTCCCTTGTTTTCTCAGGGCATGAACAGTAGGAAAAGATGAGTCCCAGAGGGAAGAAAAGGGCTAATGTACTTGGCAGAGAGTTGAGAATTGAATATAATTGTAAATGTTTCAGAGCAGCTGAAATTTCAAGGGTTGTGCTTTCCAAGACTGCAGGTTGAGGTTGATCTTTTCTGGGAAGACTTGTGAATAGCTGAGGAGAATTTCTCAGTCTGCTTCTAGTGGTCAAGTGTTCATTTCGTATTTCCAGCCTTGAGTGTAAGCTGCGACAGACTCTAAGCTACCTTAAGTGTCAGACTGGTTCCGGGAAATTACTAGCTGAGCTTAAACGACAAGGAAAATTTAAGAAATGCCTTTCAACTCTCAGCATTTGCTCTGATGAGGTGCTTCTAGCTACGAGCTTTTATTCCTGCATAATCTTTATGCTGTCTCATGTAAAATTAGACATGTATGTGGTAGCATGAAATTGTTCATTTGCCCATGTCATTTTAAGGCCAGATGGTACTGGAAAAATGGACAGGATTTGTTAGTGGGCATTTGCACCACCGTTCTTCCTGCCACTGGATGGCAATGTTTGACCAAAAAACCAAACCATATATGAGGAAATAAACAGGAAACACACCCTCTTTTACTGGCACAGGAGGTACACATCTCCCTCTGGGTATATGGCTTTCTGGAATCTGAGGAGGAGGAAAATATTCTATTGTACTAAACTGAAGCAAATTTATTTGCTCTAACTGTTTATTATTATTATTATTATTCCAGTAGTGCTTAGAAATCTCTTGGGCTCTGAACTTCAGTGTGTTAGATGCTGTAGAAAATGTATGTAAATCATTTCATGCCCACAAGAATTCAATAACTTCCACTGTATCCAAGCTCACTTAAGAAGCACGTTCTTCTAAGATGAACTTCAGTGTGTTAGATGCTGTAGAAAACATATGTAAATAATTTCATGCTTATGAGAATTCAATAACTTCCACTGTATCCAAGCTCACTTAAGAAGCACGTTCTTCTAAGATTATGAATGTTAGACTCCAGATCTGAGCATTTGTTTTTACAGTGAAGTGTGTATTTTAAAATGTACCAAGCTGTAAAAAAGAACAAAAAGTTTGTAAGTTATTTCGACTATGATATTACTATATCCCAGGACATTAATTGTAATTGTGAAGATGACATTGGTGAGGTGTTTTCTTAGTGTTAGAATGAGTATTGAGAAGAAACACCTCTGGCTGCTCTGTTCAACTGCAGGCAGCTCTGTACATTGCATGTTGTAATCCAGGTAGTGGGAATCGGAAATTAAATAATATTATAACTAGATCAGAGCATATTTCACACCTTTTTGTTCAACTAATAAATCCAGGAAAAGTAGTAATGTTTTCTTGAACACAGTTATACATTAAGCCTTGTGTGTGTGAAAGTAATACACTTGTTACACTTTGACCTCAGGTGCTTTACTTCAGTGTTTGTTGCGGACAGTTCTCTGTGAGCTTAGCAAAATGGAAAGCACAAATCTCGGTGCCCACTTTACCACACCTGACTCTTGCTACAACAAGCCATTCAGTCATTAGTGGATATGAGTTTTGCTACAATGAATATTTATGCTTCAAATCACACAAGTGCATTAAATCCTAAAACACTCTTTTATGTCATGCAAGGTTACAAGTGTTGTTTGTCAGAAAAGATTAATTTATTGAGTGAAACAAATATAAGTTAATAGAACTATTCCTGCTTAAATTTTGAATGTATAATTTATGGCTAGAACTTAGAACATATTTCACTGAGTGAGACAAAGGGACTATTTACCTTAATACTGTATCTTCAACAGGGGCCAGTGGCAGATGACTAGGGAAGAATGTAAGAATTAGGTAAACAAGATACAGAGGTCTCCTCTTTTGAAAGACTTCTCCCACAAATTTGCTTTATGTTTTGGGGTTTTTTTTGGTTAAAAAATTGAATCTCTTGCAGAGAGGAGTTCCACAGCTCTATTACATTTTGTGTAAACACCTCGTTTCATTTGGGTTTTGGACCTACTGTAGTGTAGAAAAAGTATGCCAGAACCTTAGCAAAATCTCATTCTTTGCAGTCCTGCTCTGCCATCAGCCAGGATTTCTGTGGATTTTTATTAGGCTTTGTGCCAAGTCAGTAGTTGCTTGGGAACTCATCTTGTTTGATTTATTTGAAAACGGTCAGTGTGAAAGGAAAAAGTGGATTGCAGTGGAGACAGAATGAAAAGGTCTGTTATTCTGTCTGGACCAGTGCTCATTTGGATGATAAACTTGAGGAGACTGGATGTGAAGGAAGAGGTAGGAGTTAAGAGGGCATGTAACTAACTGGCTGACTAGATTTAGAGGTTAATTCATAGTTACTTTAACAGGACATTTTTCTAAAGAGACAACCTCTTTGCCAATGCTCTAAGCAAACATCTACTAATTAAAACCAGTAACTAGACATATTTGGTGTATGTCCAAAGATGAAATGTAAGCCATGCAGTCGGGCTCCCAAAGGTGGAATACCGGATAGGTGTCCTGCCTTAGGAAGTCACACTCTGGCTGTGTGCAAACATGCTATGGAAATACCAGCCCTGGAAGTCACAATGTGTTGTTGTATGCACAGCAGAACACAAATCATGGAGCTGGTGTTGCTTAGCTTCCAGATAAAGCACCAAGAGCCTTGTTCTGCCTTAAAATCATTATTGTCTAATTAATTTAAGGCTAATCTTAAAGGACAGAATTCCATTCTTCCTTGAAATGAACACTCAAAGGGGTTTAGGATTTATGCTGCAGTGTAAAAGCATTGAAAGCTTTACTTTTGCAAAATTCCTTTCTCTTCATTTAACCATGTATGAACTCTAACTGTATAGTTATAAATTTTTAAGTTATGGCAGAAGTGTGAGTTGGGAGAGGTGCTGTGATGGGGAATTTGGAAATGGTGTTTCAGAAATTCTGAGTTGTGGTTCTAAGCCATGCTGACCTACTGCAAAGATGGTTGCAGCTGAGGAATTTTGCTTCCCCTTTCTCTGTTTCTGCTGGCTGCATTTACTTTTGCCAAATAATCTAGAATGTAACAGGGAGAAAGGTGTGCCTTTTTTTTCTTTTTCTTCTTCTTCTTTTTCTTGCTATCCTATAACAGATGGATTGCTTCAGATTATGACTGTAGTCACAGAAGAATGAAAATTGTCTCTGAGAATGAAGATAATTTAAGAATCCCCCCAAAAAGAGGCTATAGAGATTATAAACTGGGGGACTAGGCGGCAATAAGTACATGTGAGAAATCTGTAATTTATGGATCTTTAAAGTGTAATATACTTGATTGCCATGGAGAAAAAAAGATGGAAAAGATCTCTGAAGATCATTCTACAGCCATTGTTTTTTCAAAAATCTCCTGACAATAGAACTTGACAGGTTTTCCAAAACTCTGGAATGACTATCTAAGCCTTTGTATGCACAAAATTACTAGTTACAGATATTTAAAAAAATTTTTAAAAATCCAGTCTAGTTCTCCAGGAGGCCAAAAGACACTTTAGAAGTAAACACTGGGCTCTTTCTTCCTTACTTGATGCTTTGGATCTTATGGGCTTTTGTTCCTGACTTTTACCTGTAAACTTAACCTTAATTTTCAGATGTATTTATCACTGAAAGCTTTCAAGTCTTGAGGGTTGGCAGAGTGCACATCCTCTACCTAGTGCTTGGCGGTGTAGAGTGTGTTTGATACTCAATAATGCTGTGCCTCCTATCCTGGAAGCCAAGCTTGCTCTGCTTCAACTGGCCAACATCCAAACACTTCTGTCTAATGTTTATGCGCTATAAAAATGTTTCATTGAATAAATTCTCACTTAGCTCATACTTTTGAGAAGGGTCAGGTCTGTAAGGCATTTGTTACAGCTTACAGACTGACTTCTGAGGTTGCATTCCAACAGCGTTCAATGTTCTGTAGTACAACCGAGCATTGATACACTGATGTCCTCATTTAAAGCACACTTGGGTGTTCCTACCTTCTAGTGCCATTTACAGTACAATAGAACCCAGAATGGCTACTGGCTCACAGCAAGAACTGATATAAGAATAGGGCTCTGGAGCCATCATGTGCAATTTCTTCTTTCCCAAGCATGCTCTCTCTTCAGCACTTCTTAGCATTCCTCTCTGCTGCTTTTGCTTTAAGAAGAGGTATCCGGTAAACACACACCACCACCAGAAGTTGGATTTTCTCTTTTGTTGATTGTTTTTCTTTTCTTTCTGCAAATTGCTTTTCTGACATTCTGTTTTCCTCAATCCTGATAGTAACATAAATGTTTAGTAATATGTAGCCCGATGTAATCTGGCAGACATGTCAGCCAGTTTGACAGAAACATATTCAGTATCTGGAGTGTTTGGTTCAGATTTAGACATTGTTTCTCTCTCTAAAATGGCAATCTTTTTTCTCTTTCATTCAAACAAACAGAAGATTCCGCACCCCCCTCCCACGCACCACTCCCCCCCCAAGTGTAGTAGAGTGTTGAAGACTGCTTTAGTAGAGGGAAAAACTTTTTGTCATTAAAACTAAGCATGGAAAGAGAGCAAGCTGCCAAGAGTGGGTGTGATCCCACAGCTGGTGTCTGCAGTGAACTTCTGAAGAAGTGATAGTACAACTACAGAAACAGCAATGGAGGTAGCCCCATATAGAATTGGTTCAAGTTGGTGGTGAAACAAGAGCTAAATAAAAGGGATCAGTATGTTACCTGGCTGCTAAGAGTAATACATAGTTGAAAATGCCCTGCATACTTTAGATGGTTCAGTGTTTTCCATTGCAAGTTAGCTGCCTAGAATTTGGTGGAAAAAAAGAAGTTTGAAGCTGCAATTTCCTGTAGAATATGGACTGAAGTAAAATAGGATAATCAACCCATTTGCAAGTCTGACTTCCATTGAGGGAAAGATATTATTTTTGTCTATATAAAATAATTTTACCACTGTTTTTACAGGGAAGTTACAGTACCTTAATGTTTGGTGAACTCGTAGTTCTTTTCAAACACTGCCTTTATGCCAGGGCCTCTTCACATTCTTGCAATAATCTGCTCAAACGTGGCTGAATTATGAGTCTCAGGGAGAGACAAGGAGGTTTGGGCAGCTAGATTTTCTTAAAACTCTGTCTGTGCTGAGCATGATCCAGCGTCCATGTGCCAGGGGCTGCTGGCATTTGCCTCTCCCAGCTGTTGCATAGTTGCTGAGACATCGAGCAGGGAACTGAAAGAAAAGCAAGGGCAAGGGTTACAATTTTTATTTGCTACCTGCTGTAACACCAAGGCAATATTTGTTTTTCAAATCAGAGGTGTTTCGAATAGGGAAAGCACAGAAAAAGAAAAGCTATAGCATGAAGGATAACACTGAATTAGTGTTTTGTCTTTATTTAAGAAGTGTTTTAAGTGATTGGCAGATACTGTATCTAGAAACTTTCTCATATTAATTCACATACATCTACATCTGTATCCTTTGCAGCTCAAAAGTACTTGGTAAAATACCACAGGTTTACGGAAGTCTTTTTGTTTGCTTGGTGGGAAATTAGGTCCCTTTATATTTCCATTTAAAGTTTGCTTGCATTCAGACTGCAAAGAGAAACTTTTGAAGACATATCAATAGGATGTTCAAAGATGACTGCAATTATGAAGCAAGGAAGAGAAGACTGCTTCTGAAGTTCTAATTATAGTTTCACTAATGGAGAATAGAGGAATGTTATTCCATTGGATTTATTTTAATCTGTTTCTTTTTGTGCCTGTCCGGATCAAAGTGCTGCAGTATTTACGGAGTATGACTGTGTTTAGATGCTGTTTGCAGTGCTAGCAAGTGTGAGGTTACCTGCTGCCTGTATGGGTCCCCTCTTTGGTGTAGAGGTATCACAAAGACCTTTTTTTTTTTCTCATTTTCTTCTTGGCCATGTGGCTAAGCTATAACTGCATTTTGGCTACAGAGATGGGAAGCATGAGGTAGGGGAAGCAGAGCACGGGCAAATGTGTTTGTAGTGCTAGATGAGATGGAGAATTGAAAGAGGCAGGATCAGATAATTTTTTCCATGCTGAAATAGTGCCTGTGATCCTGCTATATCTTTTTTCTGCCCACTACCTTTTTTTTTTCAGAGGTTCAGGGAACACCTGCCTTCCCAGTTCGANTATAGCATGAAGGATAACACTGAATTAGTGTTTTGTCTTTATTTAAGAAGTGTTTTAAGTGATTGGCAGATACTGTATCTAGAAACTTTCTCATATTAATTCACATACATCTACATCTGTATCCTTTGCAGCTCAAAAGTACTTGGTAAAATACCACAGGTTTACGGAAGTCTTTTTGTTTGCTTGGTGGGAAATTAGGTCCCTTTATATTTCCATTTAAAGTTTGCTTGCATTCAGACTGCAAAGAGAAACTTTTGAAGACATATCAATAGGATGTTCAAAGATGACTGCAATTATGAAGCAAGGAAGAGAAGACTGCTTCTGAAGTTCTAATTATAGTTTCACTAATGGAGAATAGAGGAATGTTATTCCTTTGGATTTATTTTAATCTGTTTCTTTTTGTGCCTGTCCGGATCAAAGTGCTGCAGTATTTACGGAGTATGACTGTGTTTAGATGCTGTTTGCAGTGCTAGCAAGTGTGAGGTTACCTGCTGCCTGTATGGGTCCCCTCTTTGGTGTAGAGGTATCACAAAGACCTTTTTTTTTTTCTCATTTTCTTCTTGGCCATGTGGCTAAGCTATAACTGCATTTTGGCTACAGAGATGGGAAGCATGAGGTAGGGGAAGCAGAGCACGGGCAAATGTGTTTGTAGTGCTAGATGAGATGGAGAATTGAAAGAGGCAGGATCAGATAATTTTTTCCATGCTGAAATAGTGCCTGTGATCCTGCTATATCTTTTTGTAAGTTTTTCTGCCCACTACCTTTTTTTTTCAGAGGAGTCGGGAACACCTGCCTTCCCAGTTCGAGCAACAGTACAGGCTTCTAACCTGGAGAAATATTGTTGGTATAGGTAACGAAGGTACCAGACTTTGTGATCAGCCAGGAGGGAAAGCTTTGAACACTTCATTGTGTGAACAGTGGTGCTGGGTTTTCTGCTCCAGAGAAATATAACAATTGTAGGTTGCTTGAACAATTTTCTTAAGGCCATTTATTATTAAAGCCACTAAAAACATGCAAGTGTGCCATGGGTTCTATCAAACTTCCACTTTCTACCTCTGACTAGTTGTGAAGACTTGGTGATTAAGGGGAAAAAGCTGTTCCCCCCCCCCCCCTTTTTTTTTTTTGTAAGGGACACAATTTACTTGTTCTGAACTCTGTTCCCAAAGAGGAAAAGAATCTGAAACTTTTTTTAAAGAAGCCTTCCTAAGCAAAGACTCAATTTGCTTAATTTCAGTCAAGAAAAACAGAATGGAGAAATCACTAAACAGCTGGCTGATTCCTTAGAATGGAAATATTCAATTAGAAAATCTCTGTAGGTGTCACTACTTGCTATTCCCATGGTATTTATCACAGCTGTGTAATCAGGATTTACTGATGTTACAAATAATCTGAAACTAGTGATCTGTAAATACCAAATACAGTCTTTATGACTGTACGCACGGAAAAATCTGAAGGGAGGATTCTGTGAAAATTTTATATTTCTTTAGCTTCTTAGTTGCACCGCTACGTGTTGATCACCAGCTTGGCTGAATCATAGAATGGTTTGGGTTGGAAGGGACCTTAAAGATCATCTAGTGCTCCTGATCTTGATTGGTGGTGTGGAAACAGAATTTTGTTTCCTTTATATGTAAAATAAGAAATGTTGACTAGGGATATTTGCAATATTGGTGTGAACGTTAGACTCTATTACAAAAAAGCTCACTATTAAGTGTACTATGAACATAATAAAAGTCTTCTTTAAAAGGTGAAACCATAGCAATGCAAAAAGGCATCTCATGAAAAGTTTTGCCACCCTAAAAATAGATTCTCTAACTATAGAAGTGGTAGCAACTCATCATATTTTGTTTGTTCATCATCAAATATTATTGGTTGTGTTGTTCATACCACATCAAGTGTTTATTTCTGATATATATTTGTGAACTTATTCTACTATGTGAATTTATTTTACGGAGATGGGAGAATTCGTCTTGGGAACAGCTAAATGGAGCAAATTCCCACGAGCGAGCAAGGCATTGTGTCTAATAATGAGCCTGACACAGAAAAGTACTGGGAATGTAATTTGACTATCAATCACTGTCATCTCTGGAGCATGTGAAGCTTATGGCAGCTGCAAGAACAGCTGTAACCCAGGTCTATTGTCCTTGTGACCATCCCATGTATTTCTGAAGCCTATTAGTGGCATTTTTAGGGCTTGAAAACTGGATGGTAGTAATATAAATCTGAATATTCTAAATGACACTGGCTCATTAGGCAGTGCTTTCTACAATAATATCTAATTTTTGAGAGTTCACTTGGCAAAAGAAAAGCCATTTGAAATGGTACAAGTGTTACAGCTTTACAAATGCAAGCAGCATTTTCCCATTTAGCACAAAGAGAGAGGAAAACACTCAACAGATGTATCTAATTGCTCCTTCTACTCCGTGTACTTTATTTCTTCCAAATGCCTGAGGGAAGACTTTGCCTTTATGCAAGGGCGAGGCAAATAGAATATTGCCTGGCATAGAGATCAGGCCCTGAACAGATCCAGATGGACCAGTATATTCCATAGCAAGATAAGGAAGGCGTATAGTTTTCTATTTACCTGCTTCCACTAACAGCAATATATGATGAACAAGATCTCTGTTGTATATGTTAGTCACGGACTCCTAGGATTTCTGGATTTAGGATCCACCTTCTTCCTGGTTGAGTTTTTCTGTTTACTAATTTTTTAAATGGTTTTGCACCCTGTAGATTTTGAAGTCTTCATGAGAAGAGTTGGACTTTTCTAAGGCAGATGAAAACTAGACCCGTGGCTATGTTGCATATTTATTTAAAAAAAAAAAAAAAAGGAAAAAAAAAAGTGTTGGAGACTTTTTCAAAAGGAAGGTTTATGGGAAAAAAATAATGAATTTCAGCTCCTGGGTTATTAACTGCTCCAACATAAGCTTCATAGTCTCGGGGGGCTTAGCCCTGGTTTGCCTCCTTGCTCTTGGTTAATTGAATTGAAGATATTTAATATATTTTAGCATCTCTTCTTCCGTGTGTAAGCAACTGCTAAAGCTTCTGTAGGGTTTTTTGTGCTGCATATTGAACATAAAACTTCATAGGCACTATTCATTTTCCAAAGTTCTCGTCATTTTGATGCGGTATTTTGGCTGAAAAGTTATAGTGGTTTTGATGAATGTATTTTGCTTGGCAGTTGTTAAGAATGTCAAGCCATATGGAGCCCTGTTGAAAGCTGAGACAAGCTCAAGACTTGTAGTGATGTTTAAAAAAAAATAATCTAACACAGCTTCTATTTCTACTAGGGAATTGGAGGGAATCCTCTGACTAGTTTCATATATGCCACTGAATCGCAAAGATAAATGACAGTTGTGGTGGAGAACTGTATTTAAAAATACGATGGAGCGCTCCATTACCAGTTCTTCTGGTCAAAGATTGCTCCAGCTCTTTCTGTGGCTCTCGCATTGTGTATTGTAATTGCATGCAATCTTCATTGTCTTAATTTAAGCAGTGACAGAATTATTATTTGCTTCAGATAATTATACAATGTGGAGAGCATTGGTTAACAGTGCTTTTTGTAAATTTATTTCTTTTCCTTTTTTTTTTTTTTGGCAAGTATTTCTGGCTCAGAAAAATTTGAGAACCTGCTGAATATCAAAGGTTCTTTACTACCATGTAGCTCCTTTTATGTTTATCTCTTCCACCACGCTATTCTCTGTGATAACAAAACGCTCTGTTACACAATAATACACAGTTTGGGATGAGAGCAAAACTCTGCTAATATTATAAGCATTAAAGAAGTTCAACAAGAAGGTGTTTGTAACTGAGGTAAAGAAAAAGAAAGTAGTGATGCTTTGGGATTTCCTGTTGGTATCTCCTACCGCCTCATTTTCTCGATAGAATCTTTCTGAAAACTGAGCAGAGATGAATGGCATATCTGACCAATTTATATAATAAAATTAAAGTGAGAGAATTATGATTATTTAGTACTTGCATCTACTGAAAGACACTAGTAAGGCAATCATATTCAGGTAAGCTCACCCATGTGATGAAGTTATTTATATGATTTCACACCTCCCACTCACAAGATTACTTCTGTGCCATAATGTTTGTGTCGTGTTTTACACACATATCAAAACAGCAATTGTCATGTGCCCTCTAATATCATGGATATTAAAATGCAGCATATTTTTGGTCTTCTGTAGTGATTCTAGCCTATGAAATATTTACGAATAGGATTCAGAGTTACGGGTTAGTACTTAGTCTTCTAAATTTAGTATTTCATTTTGAGCAGACAAATGACTTCTTAAGGGGAGTAACTTTAAAAACTGAGATATTTAACTTCACATGACAGCAACCAAGTAACCCTAGTAAAGATCTGATGACATCTGAAAATAAATATATATATATTATATCTAACAGAGTGAAGTAGCATGTATATGATACAGCTTAGCTGAGCAGCTGGTCTAGACAAAGGTAATCATAAAGATGACACAAGGGTAGCTATGGTTGGGTTTTGTACTTCAGAGGATGGTTGGTCCTGAGGCGCAGGATACAGAGCAGTGGACATGCATACTGCAATCATTGAATAGTATTTGAACAGCAGTGTAAATGGATTACTGAGTAATATTGTGTAAGATACTTCCATCTGTCATAATTCTTGTAAATTGTGGGAAGGGAATTCATGAGGCAATACATAAAAGGCTATAAAGTTGTTTCAGGACTGGAAGAGTTAAAGTGAATTCATCTGTGAGTCCCAGCAAATCTCCGAATTCTCGAAGAAACTCATAAACATATAAAGGAGACCTAAAATATATATATTTTTTTAATGTTTGGACATGTTAGGCCTTAAGTAATAGGGAACTGTGTTACCAGACACCTGTGAAAAGGAGGGAATATATAAGAATGTATATAAGCAGAGGCTGTGTGGATAATTCTACTGAGGAAGCAAGGTCTGTAGTGTTTACATGAGTTTTATGTTGTAAGGTATTGTAAGTAACAGTGAAAATGACTGGGCTGTAGGAGAGCTGGTTTCTATTTTTCTCTCTGTTGTAATGCCTGTCTCAGTTTTTCCATTTATAAACAAAAGGAATGACGTTTGGCTGTCTTGCAGACTGCTTGAACACGGACACCTGAAGAATATAATAGAGAAGATAAACACTTCCCCTTCACTTATTTTCTGTCATATCTATTGCTTATGCTACTTGCAGTTGTGTATCTCCCTTCTTCCTCATCCCTAAAACTTTGCGCTTTTTTTCTCCTTTTTTTCTTACAATGGAAAGTGTTGAACAAATTCCAAATGATCTGCAGTGTATAGCAGCATACAGTGGTGCTCTTCTTTTCCTATTTCACTGTATTTTTTTGAAATTGTTTTCCTTCACGTTCAATATTTTTAAAATGAGCACTTTGAGTGCTCTTTTTCTTTTCTTCTGCACTTTTGCAGAAAAAATGCACTTTTTCTTTTCTTCTCTCTTTTTCCCTCTGTCATTCTATACTATGGTCAACCCACAGTTCAAATCTTTTTGAATAATCCATTTCAAGCTCTAATTTTACCCATCCACAATAGCTCCTCCGTCTCTAGGACTGTAGTTGTCATGATGTCTTGGTGTTGAGAGAACCACTATTCATTAAAACCCACTGCTTGGAGGCAGCTGAAGTTAGCTTTGCAGCACAGTGAGTCTGTGCGTAGACTTGTCAGCTGTACCTATAGATAGCCGCACGTATTGACCGCGACTTTTGGCATGTTTCAAAGACTGTCTAGAGCTCTGCCCCTGAAATGAAGGTATTTTTGTGAGTGCCTGAAAACAGGATGGCCAAGGACAAAGTCATCTTTTGGCTCCCATGTAAGGAGCTGTTACTATAAGCAGTTGAAATGTTCAGACTGGCTTGTTCTGCATCGTTTCTGCTGTGACTTCTGCTCTGACTTTGAGTGTAAAGTACTAAACTGTCTTTACGTGAGCAAGAGTACGGTCTCAGATGCATGTTTGCATTCCACGCAACTGACTGTTCCTATCCAAAGGTGCTGAACCATCCTCGTGCATTATCATGCTGTGTCCATGGTGTAGTCTAGAAATGGAATATAGTCAAGTTGATTCTGTCATCTACCTTTCAGTTTAATTTCACCCTGAACTTCAGAATAATAAAGATTATACACATTAATTATACACGTTAATTAGAAGTAACACACATTATCATTTTTTAATTAGGTGATCATAAGTAGAATCATAAAAATATACAGCCTATATTTACCAAGCTGCTTTACCTAGAATAAAGCTTTGGTTTATTTACCAAAAAAACTCTAAACCCCACAAGTTCGTGCTGAAAGACACTCAACAAACTTAAATTCATTTACCTTCCTGAAATAATTTTACTGCTAAATCCACTGCTATTGCTTAATTTTCAGATTTCTTTCTTGGTCACTTATTTCTTCTTGATTAAAATATATCCTGATTAATGCTGATCTAAAAGGCTTAGGCTGTTCAAGCGCTGACATCACAAATAGCCTTTCGACTTCCAAAATTGCCCCGAGGAGATCTGCTCCTTCAAATTTTCATTTTTGTTTTCCTGTGGTAGCTTGATTATAGTATCCAAATGTCCACAGTTTCCCTCATGCACATGCTGTCTTGCTCACTTTTAAAAAAATAATGGAGCAATTATTCAGCAAGGAGCAAAAAATAGAAATATTTACATTTCATGCAAGATCATGGAAAATGTGTGTTCTGCTTCTACCACTAAAGAATTCCGTGGCTCTGACCCTGCCAAAATCTGTGTACCTTACTTTACAAACTCAGCTTTGCCTGTTGAAGCAGACAGAATCACCTGGAATGCATTAACTTGAAGCATGCATGTAGCATAAAAACCCCAGACCTCTGGATTTCAGTGCTAATCCTGTAATTTACTCAGACATAAAATGCTGTACAGCAAGGAATTTACAATGATGTCAAGGAGACAGTATTAAAACTCTACTGAAGCAATGTATAAGTCAATGGATCAAAACTGAATCCAGATAAATATAAATTGGATATCAGGTATGCAAATTATTGGGTTCTACGTGGATGTAACTGGTGGGTGTATATACTCTCTGCTACACTGGAGGTCAGGCAGGTCTTAAACTGTGTGTCTTTCATAGGATAAATGAATAAATTACGTCTATTTAACAGAAGATGTTTGGGGATGTTTCTCTTGGCAATCGTGCTCTGTGTTGCAAACCAATATGTTAAAATATCTGGCATATCTTCCTGGTTTAGGGGAAGGATTTTAATTTTACTTGGTTGATTACTTTCTTTAAAGAGATTCATTTACACCAGTATCACAACAATATTATTAAGACAAATTAGATTTACAACATTTCCAATTATTGAACTTTACTAGATGAATAAAGCAGCGGGAAATTGTATTCCAATAACTGGCTTCCGACAGTTTTGCATTAAAACTTAATGAACTGATCCTCTTCCTGAAACTGCTCTGTTTTGCTTTAGATCAGACTAACGTTGAATCAAAACCGGATTCCATCAGCACTTCCTCCCTCCTCCTGATCTTTTTGTGGAGGCATTGATCTTGAAAGTTTTTGGGGAAGGTCATTACTTTGGATAAAGGGACATAACTTTATGGACTTAGTGGAGATCTGATAGAATCCATTACCTGAGAATCTGCACCTTTATATTTAAATATGATAATGATGTTTAAATCTGTTTGTCTGAACAGCAGGCTCTTGCCCATCTTAAGGAAAGTTTGCTTCACTCTGCTTTTATTGCCACTTGCAGTGAAATCAATAAAATTCCACCTCATGTGGGAGGAAAACTTGGGCTGCAGGTTACGACTGGGCAGAGCGGTGTGGCTAATAACAGCTTAGGGTTTGAAACAATGACACTGTCCAATGCCAAGATTAGTAGTGAGTTCATTTCCTTCCTTCGTCTCATGCTGAATGGAGACTTTCCTATCTTTTGGCTAGCAGTATAACCGTATTTGTAGGCCCACTTGGAAAGGAAGTGGATAGTATCTTGGGAATTCTGCAACCCGTGATTAAAATCTCTGATGGCTGCCTGAGAGGATGAATAATGAGATGTTGCAAAAGGGTATAAGCTGCAGGGTGCCTTTCTGTGATGGTACGTGTTCTGTGCAACATAAATCACATGTTGAATGAACTTCTGGGGTATCCGTTTTGGTGGAAAAGAGAGGTGTCAGCGCTACTTACCTAGTTGTGTTGTGTCTGACTGTTCCAAGCTGTAGTTCCATGCAATGCAGTGCTTGGCAGCAAAGCCTGCTTTAGGAGACTGTTGCTTTGATTGCTGTCCCTCTGTGCTGGTCACAGCGCTGGTGACGTAGCTGTTTGTAAGGTTGTGTTATGGGGTATATCATTGCCATTAAAAAGCAAATAACTGAGTTATCTGACTAGGCTTTTTATTTTGGGTTTTTTGGGTTTTATTTTGGGGGGTATTCTTTTTGTTTGTTTTGTTTTTAAAGATCGGATAACTTGCCTGGCTAATCATTTCCCCAAGGAAATGTAAATTTGAACTGCAATTGAATCATATCTGGGTGTTTCAGTCTGGAGAGGTAAGTCTCTTATCTTTACTTCCAGATTCCTGAAATTTTGTTTGGCTGCAGAGTACATGAGGAGAAGGTATGAAAAGGAGGAAGAAACAGGAGTTTCTTACACCTACATCATTGTTATAAATGATGTGATCTTGAGCTATATTACCTCAGATGCCTCTTCTGCAAGTTAATACTGGTAACTGAGAACAAAATGTAACCTGTATCCAAGAATTGAAAGAAAGTTTTAATGGAAAGTTTCAGCAGTTAAATTTGGCTGTGATGATGTCATTTGAGCTGTTTTTGGAACTTGTCACTAATTTATTCACAAAATTACCCCTTTGTCAGTCAAGCCAAGAAGGCCAATGGTATCCTGGGGTGCATTAAAAAGAGCATGGCCAGCAGGTCGAGTGAGGTCATCCTCCACCTCTACTCTGCCCTGGTGAGGCCACATCCGGAGTTCGGTGTCCAGTGCTGGGCTCCCCGGCTCAAGAAAGACAAGGAACTACTGGAGAGAGTCCAGGGGAGGGCTATGAAGATGATCAAGGGAATGGAGCACCTCTGTTATGAGGAAAGGCTGAGAGACCCGGGTCTGTTTAGCCTGGAGAAGAGAAGATTGAGGGAGGATCTCATCAATGCTTATAAGTATCTAGAGGGCGGGTGTCAAGAGGATGGGGCCAGAGTCTTTTCAGTGGTGCTCAGTGACAGGACAAGGGGCAGTGGGCACAAACTGGAACACAGGAAATTCCATCTCAACATGAGGAAAAACTTCTTTACTTCGAGGGTGGCAGAGCACTGGCACAGGCTGCCCAGAGAGGTTGTGGAGTCTCCTCCTCAGGATATACTCAAAACCCACCTGGATGCATTCGTGTGCAACCTGCTCTAGGTGAACCTGCTTTGGCAGGGGGGTTGGACTGGGTGATCTCCAGAGGTCCCTTCCAACCCCTACCTACCATTCTGTGATTCTGTGTAATAAGTAAGTGCCTATTTTTAAAGAAACATATTCTTACTGAAAAATAAGAATTATTTTAAAACAATTTTAAGAAAGTTAATGGTTGGAAAATAAGGCCAAATCTGGAAACTTTGTATTTGTTGGATAGCGACAGGTTAGCAATACGTATGACCTTACCATATGCGTGCAGTCCTGATGGTCTTACTGTGCTGTTTCATATGGTCCGGTGTGCAAATAGTGGTGCCAGTGCTGTTCTTTTAGTTAATTGCATTCTCAGTAAGGTCATCGGTTGTTACATCATGTGTGTATGTGAGGCCTAACTGATAAGGCCATGTTAGCCTCGAGCAAAGAAGTGAATGTTAGCTTGCTTCAGTTCATATATAAAGATACCAGAACTTAAGGTATTTCAGTAAAACTATTTTCCTTGCAAATTAATGAGTGTCTTTGAAGACCTGACACTAACGTGTCTGCAGGTTACTCTTCTTCACCACTGCCTCATGTATCTGCAGCAATGTGAGGGTGAAGTGTGTTTTGGTGCCTCAACCTTTTAGTCCCTTTCCCCTCCTTACACCCCCCATCAATAGACGAGGGTTATCCTTAAGGTTAATACAATTGCTACTCAACCTTGCAGTAAAACATCTCTGTCATTCTGAAAAAGCACTTAATTCTCTCTTATTCCCTGGAAGAAAGGTGGGAAGACCTTGTCATTCCTGGGTTGCTTTGAAGCCGCATGAAGTGTCCTGTGGGCAGTACTGCAAAAGGTGCCAAGTGATGTACTTAATGCCGGGAAGAAAAATAGAGAAGCTTACTCTCCTCCCAAGGCTGTTCTGTAGAAACCTTTGTTCTGCAATTACATCTCCTGTTTCAAAATGGAGCAAATGTTTTGTTTGGGTTTAGATACAAAATTTCCTGCAGAGGGCTATCAAATACTGCTGCTGTGACTTGCCTGTAGCTTGTAGTCTCGCACAATAGACGTGGTACAGAACAGAAATACAGTCCATAATAGTTACCCGGAATGAGTGACAGTGGGTTTCAGTTACTAAACATAATACTACACCGACTGTGTTTTCCCCAGCTGCGCCGCGCTGGGCTCCTCGCCGGCCCTGCCGCCTCCCGGCGAAGCCACCGAGTGACAGATGGGGACAGACCTGGCCCCTGAGAGCATCGCCACCACTGCTCCCCTCCGTTAGCTGGTGGGCTCAGTGGCAGCTTAATGCGCCTTTGTTTTGTTAATGAAAGTCGCTTTATATAGCTTTCTAAAAGCCAAAGGAGTGTAGACCTGTTGTTGATATATTCCATCCCTATGGGGAGATTCCTGCCTTTAAAATTAACGCTTTTATGAGTTAATGTGTCATCTGGGAATGCTTTGGTGTTGCATCCTCTGGGCTGAGTGCCATTCCAACTCACCAACAGTGTTGGCCTACAGCTACAAGCACAGTGTGTGAATAATTGTTGCTTTTCAAAAAAAAAAGTATTTTTAATTTTTTCCAGTTCGAGGCTGAATTGAAAAGGTGGTGTGGGGGGGGAATTGATCCCCCCCCCCGTGAAATACTGAAATGGATGTTTCTGTTTAAATCTGAGGAGGAACATAGAAAGGAAATGAACAGGGTAGATTTCAGTATAATTTGCAAAACTGAGTAGTAGTTCTCCATCTCTGATTTTAATTTTTTTTTCTCCCCTTATTTTTGGACTGATCTAACTGTTGTCTCATTTTTTCCATAATGTGGGAGACCTGGATTCAGCTCCTACTTCTGTCTGAGGGCATGCCAACCAGTATCTCTTAACCTTCCAAGGAAGCGCCTTAGCCAGCAGACTATTTTCTCTTGTTAACACTATTCCGCTTTGTATGAACTACACAACTATTAATCATAGAGCGCCTTGGGGCTAGGATACTCTTTTGGCAGACTGTGGCTTCATTAGGCATTTGATTTTGATCATCTTGGTGTTGGAAAGTGCCTTTGCAGGGGTGTGAGGGGATGGTATTGGCATTTCATTTTCCTTTTCCTTCCTCATGTTTGACTAAATGAATCTATGGCAGTAAGTGTTACTGGAGCCCTTACTTCAAAGGCAAAGGTGGGTACTGGATTTGACCACATTGTTGTAGAACCATCAGCAGCAAATAACTTCATTGAATTTTGCCTCTGTTTCAGCTGTGATGGGCTTGCTCTATTTCTAAGGGGATGAATGCTTCACAAAGAGCATCTGATGATCTCTACTTGATAATCAAGTCTATTGGTGAACAGTAATTGGCTAGAGAAGATGCCTGCTGCTTGGTTGGATGAGCATTGCTTTTACAGTCTGGAGGGGACTAGAGCTGAAAGTAGCACTTAAATAATAATTACGAAAGGCTACCTTTTTGGATGATGCCTGCCTGTCTTGCTTCCAGAAAAATACAGTTACCGTAGGTGCATTTACTGTGTACAGTGTGATCCTTTGGGGATTACTGATGCAAATAAAACTGGGGCATTGTCAGGGTTTCAGTTGGGATAGATTTAACTTTTTTAGTAGCAGCTGATATAGTGCTATGTTTTGGACTTGAGATGAGAAATAGTGTTGATAGCACACTGGTGTTTTTAGTTGTTGCTGGGCAGTCAAGGCCTTTTCTGCTCCTTACGCTGCCCCGCCAGCAAGTGAGCTGGGAGTGTGCAAGAAGCTGGGAGGAGACACAGCCGGGACAGCTGGTCCCAACTGACCAAAGGGATATGCCATACCATATGATGTCATGCTCAGCATATAAAGCTGGGGGAAGAAGGAAGGTGGGGGGGAATTTGGAGTTATGGTGTTTGTTTTCCCATGTAACAGTTATGCATGATGGAGCCCTGCTTCCCTGGGGATGGCTGAACACCTGCCTGCCCATGGGAAGTAGTGAATGAATTCCTTGTTTTGCTTTGCTTGCGTGTGCGGCTTTTGCTTTACCTATTAAACTGTCTTTATCTCAACCCATGAGTTTTCTCACTCTTACTCTTCGGATTCTCTCCCCCATCGCAGCTGCGGGGAGTGAGCGAGCAGCTGCGTGGTCCTGGTTGTCAGCTGGGGTTAAACCATGACGTGCATGCCATGAGGCGTGCAAACATAAAAACAGGCAAAAGGGTGAATGTTAATTCAATTATGATGTTGAAGTGTGTTCCAAATCCCTGTAGGACAGTGTGTGAGTATTTGGAGACTGATTTGTCAGTAGTACCTGAAATTCATAGATATTTAATATTTGTTCTGAAGTAGCAGCCAGCTGCTGTACAACAGTAGAACAAGTCCCTGCCCCATGGAAGGTGGACCCCAAGTTAAAAATGACCTTATTTTCCAGAAGTCTCAGCTCCCACTCAGACACCTGCTGACAGGACAGAGATTCCTAAAGAGCTTGTTACCCCACAGTGTCTTGCCAATTTGCTTTGGTACACAGGATGCAGTCTTGTCTTGGAGTCCCTGTTCTGACCTTCTTTCCAGTCTTTACCATCTCCGGCTTCATTATCATTGACTGCTGCTACTTCCAGCTGCAGTTCCAAAATGCCTCCTAGTAAGTGACAGCAGCAGCATCTGGGCTTGAGCAGCTTCCTCAATACACCTACACTTTCCTTCACTGCTCTTGCTAGGGTGACTCCTCCCTCAGAAACAAAAGAACAGCCAAACACCTTTGCAAATCAACACCCTGTTATTTGCACTGAGGAAAGTACCGGGGGAACTTCTCTGTGGTTTTCACTTTGCTCTTTTCATTTGTGAAGACTTGATGGTAAATTACTGCACAGCTTCCACCCATAAATACTGGTTTTTTTCAAGTGTAATATTTCTCTAGGCCATTCATTTCTCTTGAACTGCGCTGCAGTGGGTTACATCACTCATTGCAAGCAAGTGCACAAATGGTATTAAGCAGCTCTACCAGTATGGCTGAGTCCTTATCTGTCAGGGTGACTTCCTTGAGCGGGAAATGGTTCCTCCTATAGAGTAATTTTCTCTGACACATATCTGTTTAGCTTTTCAACTGGGAACAACTGTACATGCTGTATCTGGAGACTGTTTTTAGCAGGGCACGTTTTTAAATGGGTTGAAACCACAGTCTTTTCCACAACGGCAAAAAAAAAAATCCCTACTTGGCCTTTTTCCAGGTAAGCACTTGAGCCCCTCAGGGTTGAGAGAGACTGCTTTTGATCACAGGGCACATATGCTGCTGTTGTGAATGTAGACCTGAAAACAAACCCCTTGTATCCAAATGACTGTCACGCTTTCAAGGATGCTTAACTACTTTTGATGTTCTGTAAGTCGAATATAGCTATTTAAAATCTCATATCCTCTCAAAAAACGGTGCCTCTGGGGAAGAGTTGCTGTAGAGGAAGGGGAAATGTGACCCAGAAAATGACCAGGAAAAAGACTTTCAGGAAGGATTAGTCTTGCAACTAATTTTGTCCTTCAGATAGATTTTTCTTCATTTTCATCTCCAATTAATAGTTATGAATAAAGACAGAGTTCTCATTTTTGCGTACTATATTAAACCTTCATCTGGATAATATATTTTTTGCTTTCTTTTCCTTTTTTTCTGATGGAGATCCGTGCTTCAGTTGCTTGGAAGAATCTTGCTGTACTGTATATGTTCATTTTATATGTTTTATATTTGCAGAGTCTAAAATTTCCTTTGGACAACACATAGCTTTTTCAGTCCATCTGGGTAGTGAACATTTGATTCTGAAGTGAATGTGTTCCAGCAGACTCTGCACTAGGCCCACAATGTCATACAGAAATCACTTTTGTCTTCTTCGATGGAGTATTATAATTGTCAGTCACTGCACAGGTAGACATCATTCAGCATGTCCATATCGTATATTCTAATTGTTTGAATGTCTTGTGGTGTCTTGAATGAGGCAATGAACTAAACAACCAGTCTGTGATTTACCAGTCTCAAAAACTGAGTATCTTCTCTGTTAATCAGCCTCTTCTGAAGTGCGTTATCTCAGTGCCTGACACAGCACTGACAGGCTGCTACTGTTTGTAGAGCTAGTAGGCTCTGTTTAGACTCTTAACAACTTAAGTAATTAGCAGATATGTTTACACAGATGTAAGCATTGCACAAGTGACAACTTGAATTTTTAAAGACTAAAAGGTGGAGTGAGGGAGAAAACCAAGAAGAAAATTACAAATATTTCAGTCATTTTGCTTGCTGGAGCAACACGCTTGCTTGTCTAGAGAAAGTAAGTTCCTCGCTATTCCTGTCTTGCTCTTGCTTATGGGCCAGAGCTAATGCAAGTGTCATCCCCTCACCACTACCCCCAGAAGGAGAGTTCCTGAAGATGTAATTTCTAGGAGTTCATGTCAGAATTTGGAGTTCTTGGAAGACTGTTTTTTCTTGCGGCGAAGCTTTTGGGAATGACTCATCAAATCAAGGTATTTTTGGAATACATAAAGGCAGGTGAAGCTGAAGGCAAAGTCATATTTGCCTTTACTTTGAGGTCTCCTATTACAAATATGCTCTGGGATTGTGTTCATTCACCCTCACCTTTAAAAAAGGAAAATCCCAGCCCCAACACTTGCTATTCTATATACAATTTGCACATGATAGAGATTATAATAATTCAGAGGGCTCAAAATCTTGATAGGATCCGTTTTGATTTAGTTATGACACAACAGCCCAATGATGGATGGCTTAAGGAGCTGCTAGAAAATGGCTTGTCCATTGTTGTTAATGTGAGCCATCTCTTTGATGTTCCTTCAATCTCTGACAGAACGGTAGATATGAAACATATCTATGTTGGCCCTGCAGCTGTATCCTGATTCAGTGTCTTTTTGGTACATTTCTTATTTGTGCAGATACTAAGCGTTCAAAATCACGGCTGTGCAAAGTGACACATTAAATTAGCATGAGTTATGCACAGAAATAGAAGAGCAGAGTTGGTGAAATGATAATAAATTGGGAAGGTATAGGACAACAATGGGTATACCACTCCAGGGAAATGTTCTAACTTGAATGTTGCAACAGATATGCTGTGCTGTATTTCAGAAAAAAATAGAGAATTGAGGGCTTCGGTACTGCCTTGATTGGAAGAGGAAGAAGTGGTTGTGGAATTGCTGAAGTGTGGAAAAGCATCTATACTAAAGGGTTGACTTAAAGGTATGTAGAAAAGGGTTGCAGAATTTTATCTGGGACTTAAATCAGCTTCTTTGCTGAATATAGAATGAGCAAGTGGCCATCTCAGTCTAGCTACTTTGAAAACCTGCAGGAGCAAGGAGGAGAGTCAACAGCACAACAGTGACCAGTCCAAAGCTGTTAAGATTCTAGGTAATCTCTTCAGCCACTTGGTCTTGCTTTTTGAGTGTGAAAATCCAAGGGTGACAGGAAGACTCCACATGCCACCAAGAAGCGTTAAATGGGATAGTTTGTCTCAAATGGCAAATTCAGAAAATACTGGAAACAAAACTGAGGTCTCTGCTTGACAACCATCGACACAAGCAGTCTGTTTAGCCGTTGTGGCAAAGCTCAAATCTGAGAACTTCCTGGGTAGGTGCATTCTGATTCTGCACACAGCAGAATCACGCTTAATTGCAATGTACTCAAATGTTTGCCTTTTTGCATAGAATGAATCATAGACTATCTCAAGTTTGAAGGGACCCATAAGGATCGTGCCCAAAACTGCACACAGTATTTGAGGTGGGGCTGCAACAGTGCAGTGTAGAGTGGGACAATCACTCCCACGACCGGCTAGTGATGCTGTGCTTGATGCATCCCAGACATGGTTTGCCCTTTGGGCTGCCAGGGCACACAGTTGATTCCTATTCAACTTGCCATCAACGCAACCCTCCAGATCTCTTTCCGTGGGGCTGCTCTCCAGCCTCTCATCCCCCAGTTTGTACGTATAACCAGGATTACCCTGTCCCAGCTGGAGAATCCTGCACTTGCTTTTGTTAAATTTCATATGGTTGGTGATCGCCCAGCTCTCTAGTCTATCCACATCTCTCTGTAAGGCCTCCCTACCCTTGAGGGTGTCCAGAGCTCCTCCTAGTTTAGTAGGATGCAATTCCTGCCTCCAGATCACTTATAAAAACATTAAAAAGCACTGACCCTAAAATCAAGCCCTAGGGAGCCCCACTGGCGACTGATGTAACCCCATTTACTATAACCCTTTGAGCCTGACACATCAGCCAATTGCTCACCCAACATATTATGGATTTGTCTAGCTGTATGCTGGACACTTTGTCCTGAAGGATACTGCAAGAGAAGGTATCAAAAGATTTGCTAAAATCCAAAAAACCCACATATACTTGCTTCTCTTGGTCAACTAGAGGGGTGACCTTGTCATAAACAGAAATTAGGTTGGTTAAACCAGACTTGCCCCTCGTGAACCCGTGCTGGCTATGACCAATGACTGTGGTGTCTCTCAAGTGGTTTTCAGTAACTCTCACAATAACCTTCTCCATAATTTTACCAGGCACTGAAGTGAGACTGACAGGCGTGTAACTACCAGGGTCGTCCTTCTTCCCCTTCTTGAAAATTGGGACAACACTTTCCAGCTTCCAGTAGACTGGGACCTCTCCATGTGAACCATATGAATTAGTGCTGTGTTCTTGAGTCGGTTTCCTTTGTGGGAAAGAGGCCATCTCAGTGATTTTTCTCTGCCGTGTGTATTCCACTGCATGTAATTCCTTTGTTGCCATTTAAGGCAGTTTTACTTTGCCTTGAGATTCCTGAATAGGACACAAGGAGGTCCCTGATGATCTAAATATTGTCTTGAGAAGCCAGTTGCAAGGAAGGAGTAAAATGTTTTCCTTTGTATGAAGTTTCAGAATTTCTACTGTACTCCGGTAATATTTGGAGAGACAAAATGCAAGTGTGCCAGCATAGTGCCAAAAGGCACAACTGAAAGCTCAGAAAGAAGTTCTTTTTTGTACTTGATAGTGCAGGGAAAAAATAATCCAAAATTAAGAGCTGTGCAGTAGACAACAAGGGGAACAAGACAGCTTATCAGTAGCTGTCAAGAGTACTGATAAGAGAGATGTTCATTTCTTCAGTTGAATTCCTGATGAGGCTGTGGCTGCCGTTCCTGTTCAAGGGCAGGCAACCGAGTTGAGCAAGTTCTACTCTCTGATTATGACAGATGAGAGACATGCTAGCGTGGAAGACATCACTGTCGAGAATCAGCAGAGTGATGCA
This sequence comes from Anarhynchus alexandrinus, assembly GCA_008711295.1. NCBI lineage: Eukaryota > Metazoa > Chordata > Aves > Charadriiformes > Charadriidae > Anarhynchus > Anarhynchus alexandrinus. The sequence continues at coordinate 990,869 of VUYV01000149.1, read as the reverse complement.
GAAAACCAGACCGTGTTGCTAAAAAGAATAAAAAGCAGTTCCTATAGGATGCATTATTTGCAATATAGAACATGCAAAGCCTTTGGAATGCATCGCGTTCCATCTGTTGCATCCAAATTCTTTGCTGGCATTCTGTGATACCTGCCTGACATCTCCTTTCTTGTAACAAACACTGTAGTTCTGGGGAAAATGAAAAGATCACCTTGCTGGACCTGCAGAGAGAGGCTGTTTTAAGATTTTCTTTCTCTCTTAAAAAAGCAAGTAGTGGACTAGCTGAGTTACAAATTGTGGAGCTTCTGTATGTGAGGTAAGATTTTTTTCTCGGTAGGATTAGTTGATGGTGACTTAGTGTACTAGGGGCATAGGCTGCGAACAGATAATATTTGTTTTATTCATATGCATGATTATGCATTATTCCCTGCTAACTCAGATCCTTCTATAGCTTGTTAATATAGATGTGTCTTAGGACTCAGAAGAACTGTATGGGACAGCAGTCTATGTGTTCTGAGTCATAGGCAAGCACTTTGACCACTGCTTATCTTCCCTTAAAACTGCTGGAGCTGTTCAAGCAGAACTCAGAAATCTGTAATGTCGTGTTTTCAAAGCCCAGCACTTCCCACTGCAAAGTTGAGCCGTTGCACTATTGTAGAAAAAAAAGGCAGCTAGCAGAGAATGTAAGAATCCCTCTCCCTTACCCCATTTCCCAAAATCCCTGACTGCTACGGCAGAACAAGCCATGACTTTTGTAGTTTTAAGCATCTGAAGCACTCCGTTAGATAAATGAGAGATGGGTAGTGTTCCTTTGTTCTGGTATAAAATGTCACAAGAGCCACAATAGTGTAAAAAGCAAGAAGTCAAACATGCAACCTGGAAATAATTGGAACCCTCAATTATTTAAACTATAAATTGAAATCAAGCGGCTGCAAGCTGCAGTTGGTTATTTTTAGATTGCTTTGATGGTTTGATGATCTAAAGTCCCATCACTGCCTCCAGTATTTATCATGGCAATCTATTTTAAATTTGATCAGAGACTGTACAATCCTCCAGAGTTTGTTCTTATGTTATTTAGAAGTTGACTGGCAAGACAAGAGACTGTCCATATTTTCAGTCTTGCAGCAGCAGTGCGTGTAATGCCAGTAGTACTTGAGGATAAATTCCTCCCTGATACTGGCTCCTACCTATTTCAATATATAACGGATACATGTGAGAGCGGAAAACCTTCCAGTGATGTGATAAGTAAAAGCAGTAAGGCTGCTTTGACTACACGCAGAATCCAAGGCTGCAAGAAGATGTCAAGAATAGGGAAAGGAAAAACAATCGGAGCCCATGAAGTTGTAAGAAGGTATGCCAGACCTTCAGTGGTAAGATCAGGTCTCCCTGACAGTAAGAAGGGGTAACAGAGAAGGTAACAGAGATGAATTAATATGACAGAGCCGCAGAAGAGAGAGCAGTAAAGCAGCAATTAAGCAGGCGGCTCAGATAGGCAGTGGAGCCAGAAAGCGGGAGATGTCATCAGTAGGAAGCCAGGCCCAAGAATTATACTGTCAGCAGACTTCATTTTCCTGAGATTTATGACGAGCCAGAACTGTTAGTATGAGCTAACTGCCTGAAGGTACAGTAGTTAACCATAAAAGTATTAGTTCTTTGAAAGGTGCCTTTCAGGGCACATTCAGGTTTCCTTTCTGTAATGTTTTGAGCAAGACATACTTGAATATACATGAATAGTATATAAAAAATAGCCTAACAGTTTCCAGCTCCAAGTGTTCATAACATGACTTGAGAATCAACCCTGAGATTCCTATTATAATGATAATATTGTTTTACTTATTCCTGTGTTTAAACCATCAAGATATGCTTGGATTAAATTTTCAAGCTCACTCCACATCACTGGCTTGAAGCTAAACCTTCTTTCAAGTTATATTTGTTTTTATTGGAATCCTGACTTCAGAAGCCTGAACTTTCTGAAAACCACCAGATAACTGTGTTAGCCACTGTGGAACTGTTGATATTGGCAACACTTTTTTTCCTTTGTGAATAGGCTATGTACAGTCTAATTGCCTGTTGTGGGCTTTTTTCTTTGAAAACATAGTTCATTTTTTTTGGTGAATAACCCCCTTATATCAGATCAGAATTTTTTAAAAGCTTCAGAATAAATTGTTCAACAGGTACTTTTACAATAGGTTAAAGTGAAACGTGCAAATTAGAGACATTATGATAGTTATATGTCTTCTGTTTGCAGAGCACTTTTCGTACTAAAGGCACTTCTGTGACAGAAGTTAGTCAGATTGCTGAAGATGGTCATTTATCACAATGACTTAAAGTGGCATAAGAAACTTGAGGCCTCACTTTTGCAGATTAAACTAACACATTGTACTTGGATAGATTACGTCATTCGAGAATGACATTCAGTCACATCAGACAGGAAACACAGCAATAATGTAGTATTTTTTTCAGATGTGAAGCCAAAAGATGCAAGAAGTAGCCTTTAAATGACATGGACTGGGTTGGGATTTGCATTAACATCCTAATTCCTCCTAAGGAATAGGAAGATATCCTAAAGGCTCTATGCCCACAGGTGTTAAGCACATAAAGCACGTAAAGGACTTGGGTTCAAATCAGCATGAGGGGAACCAGTAAATACTTGAAACAATACCAGTCTGAGTGCAGAGACCAAAGCTTTTGATCTTGTTAGCAACTCCCAATTTTCTCAGATTCTCTTTGGAACACAATAGTGGCTTTTATTGCCTTTTTGAACAGTACCAAGCTAAAGCAGTGGACTTTCTGCTAGTCCTTACTTGGCTCTTCTGAAGGGTAAGAGGCATACGGGATTCTTTAGTCCTGAGTGGATACACTATTGCAAATCAAAGCATGCATGCATTGCAGCTTACTGGAAATAAAGTCAGAATTACTGGGTTTGTTTTTCTCATGTTCTGTATTTCTTATTTCATGCAGGATAATCTTCTAAAAACATTGCTGTGAGTGACAGTGTTCCAGGGAGTGACTTTGATCTAATAAACATAATTTAAAAGTGAAATAGCACACTATGAAAGGGAAGACAAGCAAGTCTTTCTGTTGTAGAGACCTTTGGGTTCCTGTTTGGTCCCTCCAAGGACTGGAGGGGCGGGCTGCTGTGAATGATGTTTTCTGCTGGTGGTGAATCAGTGAACAGAACTTGCTTTTATACAAGCCAATGTGAAATAGTTTCTCAACTAAAAATTTAGGATTCATTATTAAGTTCTTCTAGATATGTATGAAAACCAACTGGGCTGTAATAATTGTCCTGTTCATCAACAGGTTTTCTTTGTTTTGTTTTGTTTTGTTTTTTCAAGCCTTGTATTTTGCTTGTTGCTCGTGATTCCATTCTTCTCTGTTTGTCTTTTTATTTTTCATATTACTTGTTCTATTATTTTCTAGGGACACAACTTCTACAAAATATTTTATTGTTATAAATTAAACACATTGCTTTCAGCTTGTTCATAGCGCTTGCAGTAAACTGGTGTGTATCATCATTTTCGGTGCAACAGGACTTTAGCTGGTTAGCCTTTAGGATTCAAGAAATTAATGTTTCCCTGGTTTATCTAGAGAAGGTGTACCCTGGAGAAACAGATGAAGATTTTGCTCTCATTTCATGTGCAGAGGAAGAAGAAGAATGGGTGAACCATTGGTATGGATCGTCTTTCTGCATGTCTGGCTAGAGGACCTTGCATCATACCCTCAGATCACTAATGCCCTATGCATTGGAGGACAGGGAAAGAGGTGGTTTTACTTTATTTATTTGGTTGGTTTTTATTCTCAGATCAGTTTGGTAGACACTTAGGAATGGGCTTCCTCTCCAGTACAGGGTGTGATTTGCCTCTGAGCCCACTTGAATGTGTCTCATGAAATCAGTTTCTTACCATGGCAGGGCCTTGGGCACTGGTGGAGTTTTGGTCTCTGTCACTCTGTACTGTGGCACATAAGCGCTGATTTTCTTCAGGACTAACATACTTTGATCTAAACACAGTTATGGCATTTAACTTTAATTTGGTGTAACTTAGTGGCTTTTGATATTTTGAGGACTTACTGGCAAACCTTAATGTGTCTTTTTGGCAAGAGGCTCCATTAAAATCCCACAGAACCATTATGCTCAAATAATTTTTCTACTAGAAATAGCCATCAAGTTTATAATATTTTTCCTGTTGCAAGACTGACATGGATAGCTCCTTTTTTTCCGAAGCTGCCATCCTAAGGCTAGCCTTTTCAATTTGGCAGACTCAAGCTACCACTACTCAAAAATTGCCTTTTTGTCATTAATATCTGCTGAAGCCTGTGTTCCAGCTAGGGAGCAGCTGCTCCAAATTTTCATTTTTATATATTATGGCAACTAAATAGTTGACTTCTGCCATGTGCTTGATTGGAGACAGATTCTTATTTTTACTGCTTTTGCATAGCTGAAGTATGTATAAGGGAAGACTTGTGCTGGGTCAGTTTTAAAGTTCAGGAAATAAATATTTAAGGAAGCATTTATCAGATGACTTTTTGTTGGTTTCTATATAGGCTGGAAAACTAGGAAAAATTCCAAGACCAGAAGGGATCATTTAGGTTCCATGTATAAACTCTGCAGCCAGGTATGCTAATGTCTGTGTAAGCAGTAGGACTTGTAAAAAGAAAGATGGAAGACCATTTTTTTTGCTGTAAGCTTTTTGGCTGCAGATGGCTCGACTGAAGCTTAGGATTAGTGTGGGCCAATGGCTTTGGCTTAGTTTTTTAGTGTTTGGGAAACCAGGAACTTTTTTTAAATTTTATTATGAGTGGGAGCAGGGTGGTGGGAAGAGGACAGATTTTCAGGTTTTGGTATACATCTCTGAAGGATATGGGGCAGAAAGTTAGGGTTTTGATTTAGAAAACCCAGAGGTGGAGAGCATTTTATATTCATGAATCGTCCATAGCTTGTTGTGTTAAGGTTCAGTAGCGTCCTGGAAGTGCTTTAGCCTAATGACAAGAACACTCTCGTTGGGTTGGTGCCTTGAGCAGAATTTTTTTACAACTTTATCAAGTGCTTTCCACACCTGAAGGTTTGCAATAAAGGATGAAATTTGGCCTTCTATTCTCTTTTTCACACCAAATAAGAAGTTGACATTGAATGAACAAAGTTCTTTTCAGTTAAAAGGAAAAAAGACAAAATTTAATGTGATCTAATGTTTTTTAAAAAAATTAGAACATATACATATGTAGAACATTTGATACGAAATATTTAAGCTTTTTTCATCTTACTAAGAAATTTAGCTTGGATTTTATATCTCAAAGGTTTTTGAGTTTTGCTGTTTAATGAAGGAAACGGACTATGAAATTCTCTTGAAAGAAAAGAAAAAAATGTTTACACTCTAACTTAGTATGTTCATAAATATAATTAAAGAGTAAAAGTATAGAATATGAGAAATAAATGTTACGTGAGAAATAGAAAAAGTAGGCTTGATGTATAAGAAGGTAAACAGTTTATTGTCTACCTTGTCCAAGTTTCCTTCTCAATAGAATTCTAATATCTGCCATGCAAATCTGATTGAGTCATGGCCTAATTATTTCACTCCAACCGCTGTTTGTCTCTTCGAGGTCAGAATTTATTAATTTAAGAAGATTATTCCTTTAATTACCATATGCATTTTTGGAGCTTATCAGGAGGCTCTTTGCCCGTAAGTGGCATTAGAGCATCTACAGTGCATGTTCAAGCCGGCATAAAATGGTTATGGTTTTTTTTTTGTTTTCTGCCATATCAGATGATCTGTTTGCAGATATCTGCGTGAATGGTGTTGACTCTGATGCTAAGGTCATGATTTGTGTGACATCAGTGTAGTGTTGCTAAGCAACAGTTAGCAACTTACATCCCACATTTAGTTCCTTTGATTTTGTATTTCGTATCTATCCTGACATGTCCGTGTTCAAAACCTGGGAACGCTGGTTAGTCGTCGTGCATGTCTCTCACAGGAGGTCACCAGAAACAGCCAAAGCCATTTGGCCCAGCCCTCTGGGACGTGCTGGGCTTGAGCAAAGCTTTCTGAGCTGGTCAAGCAGATACACCGATAGAGACTGTGGGAAAAAGAAATAGAAAAAAAGTGGTATGGAAACAGAAGATGGAGAAATAAAGTGATACAAAACAGTAGAGAGGGCCACTGTATTCTTTCTTGGATCCTGTGCCAGCTGGTCTCACAGACACCTATTTTAAAAACTCATATTTATTTAAAGCTGCTTGGTATTTGTCCTCCTCTACACAAATGGCAGGCTAAAAATGTACTTTAAATTGTACCATGCATAAGCGGAAAATGAGATTCATGTCTATATGCCCTACATTTTACATTCAGCTTTGTTTTGGATTCTATGTTCTCTTCAATATTAGTTCTTTCTCCGTTTCATTCCACATGAATATTAGGCAGTAGTTTATAAATGTTAATTAAACTTTACTATTCACCGGTGGGTAGGAATTATTCTTGTTTGATAGACAGGGAACACAAAGTGGAAATGGATTAGTGTGACTTGTGTAGGTGGGAGATCATTAAATAGAATACAGTTGTCCTCATTTTTTTTGGTTTTGAATTGCCACTGGCAAGTCCAGGAGCATGTTGGAGATCTGCTTCCCATAGTGTCTGAGGTCTCCCTGAACAGACTCATATAATGTTAATCTCCTGCAGAACAGCAAGTTCTGACTGGCTCCAGTGAGGTCAACCGCCCTTTCCCAGCTGAAGCCCAAAATTACTAATTAATCTGCCCTGCGTTGATATGTTAATTTCAAGCAGATACAGTGGTGGTTGTCTATCCTAAACATGACAGGCAACAATTTCTTCTCCACAGATATCCAATCTAATAAAGGAATAGAGTACTATTAGCTCTGTAGGTTTGCAGTGCGACAAGATGCATCAGCGTTATCGCATGTCAGTCAGACTATTTGTTATGTCTCCACAATACCTCAGGATCAGCACGAAGTCATCACTAACCAGATCTCATCTAGCTACTTCAGCTAAGCCATTCAAGCCTCAAGCCTCCTCTTGACACACCCCACAGGAGCAATAGCAGTTGATTTTTTCATCTATAAATACTGTTAAATGCTGTTGTTTGTGAGAACTATCCATCTTGAAATACTACTGGTTTGGATTTTTTCTTACGCTGTAGACCTGCCATGCAGTAAGTGGTTCACCAGTAAGGTAGGGGAACCTTCTTGTTTTGCAAGGGAGCACTCTGCATGCATTTTTGGTAGCGATATAGTGCACAACAAACATTCCTTTTAGATATGAATTTGCTTTTTGTTCCTATTTGGAGCCAAGCAGTATGCGTTTATGCGCAGTACTAGTATACTCAAAGTGGTCTCCTTCCCTGTTACCCAAAAGTGGGCACTGAATCGGGACTACTGCATCACTCCCTAGCTCATTTAGCTAGCGAAAAATAATACTGTGTCTTTTGGTAACTTTATTAATTTAGCATTTTTTTTTCAAGAACTGGATGCTGCAGTGACACATTTTCCTTATCAAAGCAAACCAGGATTTATCAGTCAGCTAGAATATAGTATTTGGTTCTTAGGTTACAATGAATTCTTCTGAGGTTATGTTAAAATCTAGTGGGGCAATATAATCCTCTTTATTTGCCTTCTGATTATCCTTCTCTCGAAGAACGTTTCTCATTATTATGTTCCATCTTTGCTTCAAGCAGATGTCTTGCTCTTTTCACATATTCTGCATTCTTAAAGTCTAATTATTGGTCTGTCTCCAAATGCCTCCATACTTTGTCTGTTGACAACCATATATTCATGTTATCCCAGGAGTGATTATTGCACACAGCTTTAATTCTGTTGCTTCGCAGATAGTGTTAAGTTCAGTCTTTATAGTTGATGGTATAAAAGAGGATGTACGTAGAATAAAACTGTGTCTACATTTCATGAAGTTAATGCATGCATTTGCACAAATACCTGAAAGATCACAGTAGATCTGTTGTCCAATGATATCGGTATTTTGCTACTAAAATAAGGGCTAGATTAAAAAAAAAATTAAAATCCTAAGGATTTAGGATTTAGCTGCTAACGTGAAGCTGATGGGTAGGTTTTCAGAAGCTCAGGACTCAAGTGTGCATGGCTTTTTTTGACATTCTGGCTGCTTACATTGTATGCCTAATTAGGAGCTTGGAGGCTTTTTGAAAATGAAGGCCATAAAGTTCAGTTTGCCTCCAAAGCAGAAAAAAGAGCTGAATTAGGACACTGAGAACAGACCTACAGACTTCAATTAAATAAATCTTAAAAGCTACATATAACTTAAAGGGCTGCCATGAAGGGAGCGAGGTCAAGGTGGAACACCAAAGAAGAAAAAAAGTCTACATCTCACTGGAAGAGAGACTGGGGCCAGGCTACAGGAAATGTTCTCTAAAGAGAATTTGAAAAAAATGCAGGACTAAAAGGCGGTGACCAGAGAAAATGAGATAATCTCAGAGCTCAAGGATGATTTACAGAAATCCTAGACGAGGAACAGACTAACCCCATGCTGTTCACTGGACAGTTGTTCACAATGCTTATCCTGAAAGGTATATCTACCTGTATTTCTTGACACAGAAGGCAGTAAAGGGGCTTAAAGGAAACACCAATTTACAGAGATTTAATCAAATCTAAGTTTTCTTTTTCTCCCCCGTTTTCCAAGAAAGAGGTGAAACAGTGAAGAAAAAAGGTTCTTTTCTTCACATGCTGGAGTGCTGAACATGTGATCTTCAGTGGAACTGAGGACCAGAGAAAAGAAAAATTCAAGGAACCCAATAGATCTGGAAGCCTAAAATTGTGTGTGGTGGTTATTTGCCCATGCAAAGCATTTGACCAGCATCTTACTGGAGATCTGAAAACCGTTGTAACATAGGCACATAGATTTCTGGGGGAAGAATATATATAAATGTAATTATACAATGTTGCCAGTCATCACTCTCTCTTACTCTTTGAAACATTCTGGTTAACGTCTAACAGGGCGGATTTACCTCAAGACCTGGTGCTTGTTGGTATTGATCCTCAAGCTGACTCTTGTGTCTTAGTAGAAGAGGTGTATCCCAACTCCTGATACTCCCCTGGAGTGCGAGAACCTGAAGGGTTTGTCTATATATTCTGCTTTTAATCATGGAATGTGCTTGGCAGGGTTCCCTGGGATTCTCTGCTTTAGAACTTTTTGAGGATGAAGAGATTTATTCTAGCACCACAGAAATGTAATTAAGAGTCCTTGTTACAAATAGGAAACTGAAAAATAATAAAATTGAATGTAACCTAGACATAATGCAAAACTCAGCGGGCAAAGAAGACGAGAGAAGGAGCAGTCTTGCTTCTCTTACCCTAGAAAAGGTAACAGGAAAGGTAAGAATGTATATCACAAGCTCTCATATACCATTTCAATTTACAAGCAGTTTCAGTTTTTCACTTAAAACCTCCTCCTTCTAGGTAGTTACTGGAAGCTACCTGAGGTGATTGTTGGGTAGGTTGTAATGCAATTGCAAATCCAGCAAATATTAGGAGTGTATATTTAAAAATAATAGTCAAACTTTGTCCAGAGTATTTTGCCCATTTGAAATTGAATCTATCTTACCCTTTGCATAGTTGTCAAATTCATTCTTCTCTGGCACTGTCTTTTAGTTTGATTAGGGTTTTATTAAAATGCTTGTTTCAATAATGGCTGGTTTTTACATAAATTGTACTATGCTTTTGTTTTATTGTAAGGGTAAATTGGATTTCTCATTGCTATAGGTATGTATAGGTGTACCTTTGCTATTGTAACTGTGATAAGTGCGTATACAGCCATGAGTACCTGGAAGTTTGTGGAGCAGAGAGAGCTAGCTGTAGATCCTATAGGAGAAAGTCTGTGGCAGGAGTAAGAGGAGACATTAGGTTTCCTGAACTTTGCTTTTGTACCTTAATCAAGAAATCATATGTCTCACTTACTTTCTTAGTCTTTTTTCAGCAATTTGTTGGTCAGAGATGATGACCACCAAACGCCTGCATCATCTCTGGAGGGAAAGCTTTTGTTTGTTTGTTACCTGCAATTCAAAAGTTATTCCTGAATCAAGTTTCTGTTACTTTGGAAATAGTATAGATAAAATGTGCTATAAGCAAGCGTACCTCTGGAAGAAGTATCCGTATAAGAAGTGTGATACATTTCCAGGTGAAAACAAATGATAAATGAATGGGGTTTGGGGAGGGGGGATTCAATGCAGTGAGGTATATGCTGTAAAGTAGTCATTGTATGGTAATCATTTAGTCTCACAAATCATTAAGTACCATTTAATTCTTTGGGCGATTGAAAGTAATGCAACAAATTATTGCTTTTGTGTTTAATTGGGTAATTATGACTAGGCGGTGTTTTGTGGTCTCTTGTCATTTTCATTTGCCAAAAAAAGGAATTTTGTATGCCATGAAAAATGGCAAAATATGGTAGTTGGAGATGATATGGAAGCCGTTGCCTGGGGGAGCAGGGGAAGGGGGCGGGGAAAAGAGTCAGTCGGGTGAAGCTAAGGGAACCAGACAGGCTGGGGTTCAGTCCAGGATGTTTGTAGAGCATTTTTTTTTCATTGAGTAGCATAATCAAAACCTTTTTGAGTGGCAAAAGGAGTCTTGTCATGAACTTTGTAGACATTAAGAAGTTTTGACAATATCTGCTGCCATTAATTCTGGGATATTTTGATAAGTTAGGGAATGACAACAAAAATGGTTTTCATCAGGGTTGTATATAAAGGGGCAGCGTTCACAGTGAACGCACATGTTCAGTCTGTATTTATGTTAGCATAGACACTGGCATGAAACACCGGATGCCTTCTCTCACCTCTCCCGCTTTGGCATTGACATTGACTTCATATGAGGAAAGTGTGGGTATATCCAGTCCATACTTTGCGTGACTCAGCGGAGGTTTGCGAGGAGACTGACTTTTAGAACAAGATAGCTCTTAGTGTCACGGCTTAAACAGCACACAGTGAGCAGCAATATTAGTTAGCACTTGAAAAATGATAATTATAATCACTTCTGAGGAAAAAAATCTATTCTGGGCTCTAAAGCCTCGACTGTAGCACTACTTTACAGGGTAAAGCAACACAGGAGGACAATCTATTAACAGAGTTCTGCGTGGCAGAAGCAGAAACTCAGAAGTAATGTATGCAATTAGCAAAAGAATTCAGCAGCTAAAGAGAGTCTGGTTATTGAAAATCTGCAATTTAAGGGCAGGCTTAACTTTGCTGTTCCCTGACAGCATGTATTTCTACCTTAATAAGCTAAGAATTCACCAAAGATACAGGCAGACATCTGAATGCCGTTGGAAGTAACTGCTTCAGGAAAATTTCCAATATTACAGGAAATAAATTTATTATATATGCCAGGACTTGTCACAGTCCAAAGCTATCCAGAAAAAAGATGGAAATAGTCTGAGGCATGTTTCGAATGATGTGGTAGTTGGAAGAGCACGTAGAAGTAGTTGATTGAAAGAATCTATCCATTAAATAGCACTAAGAGAAGAAAAAGTCATACATCACGCCTACGACTGGACAGCAGAAAGAGTGACATGTTGCAGAACACTTCAGCCCTTTAGCCTTCCTGCAGTGGTCCCAAAAGAATTAACATAAATAAGATTTATTTTTTTTTTCTGGCTTTATAAGCATGGTAGAGGATAAACTTTCTTTGGTGATTCCTGTGGAAGTTGATTATCTTTTGTCTGAAGACCTAGCAGAGACCAAGGAATAACCCCAACCCTCATTTAGTAGCTGCATCACATGCATCTTACCTTCTTCTTTTTAGTAGGAAAATAAGGGGTTTATTTTATAAGAAGAGAGTTAATTGTTTTGGCTGTTATGAGGTTCAGCAAGCATTCTCAATCTGCATTTAACTTTGAAGACTTCTTCTTCTATTCCAGTCTTTGATAAGGCTTTACATGTACAAAATAAGACTTTTTCTTTATCCCACCTCAATTGGTCTAAAAACAAGCAAAAATTATAACTAGTACCTCTCGCTAAACCCCTTGCTTTCGTTTGATCCTTAAATCATCATGGATTAAACAACTTTATTATTTCAGCATTATGGGCTTTCTACAGAAGGAGATCACATGTTCTCAATCTGATATTGAGTAGTTGCTGTGTATAAACCAAACCAAATTGTTATTTATTTAACTACTGGTGAGCTTCGCACTTTGGTTTTGCAGCATCAAGGAAAACTTCTTGACTGAGCATCATCTGAGAATGAATTTGAGTTTTTAAAGTTTTTTTACCTAAACTACCAATTCTGGCATCAGCTAATAATTCAAAGTTTCTATAAATTAGTTATTTTACACTTTATTGATTTGTACCTATAAGCAAGCAGTTAGCTAGTTATTTCCCAAAACAGATTCCCAGACCATTTTCTGTCTTTTGCTTGTTTGCTGTGTCAGTTCAATCCCTTAAAACTTTAGAATGAATATTCTAATTATGCCTACCTGTGAGCATACCTTAGTGTTATGCATATGCCTCTTCGTATGTAGAGAGGGAGATACACTAATTGAACAGTAATTAGGTAACTTTGTTTGACTGGTAACCCAGAAAAAAATGTGTCCAATTTTTGTCTTATTCTCACTCTCCAACTTACTAGGGGTTTTGACCACTTAATTAGAACTTCTTTTCCCTATGGTTCAACAGTGGTTTCCTTTCTTCTCTTCTCAGTATCCAGCATAAGAGCTGATAACATGGTGGCAAGCATGAAGCTGTCTGCGTGTGATAGAAAGAGGGGCCAACTGAGTAAGTAAAGCAAGCGTGGTCTGCCAAAAACATAATATAGGCATTAAGGAAAGATTAGGTTAATGAGACCATTAGTGACTTCATTGTTCAGAGTAAATTTAGAGGAAGAACAATTATGATGCTGCAATTACCTTCCACAGTTCATAAACCATTCCACTGCTCCTGAGTGTAAAGGATGATTGTCACGGCTATCGGGCTGTATAAGCCTGTTGTATAATAAGGCCGAGAACTGATGGCTGAAGTGGCCCCTCTGACCAGCCGACAGCACAATGGCTGCATGGTGGGTTGGCACTCTGTACAAATTGCCACTAACTCCAGTGGCTCTAAAAGGGTAGTGAATGTCTTCCCATAGTCATGCTGCCAGGAAAAGCTCTATTGTGAGGAGCTGCTTGCACCAGCTCCCATGCATTTTTATGTCACGGGGGCAAGATAAATCAACCACAGTTGTTAAGAACAACAGTATGGTCTGTGAGAGCAAAAGTCCATGTGGCATTAGAGGAAAACTGCTGTTTCACATTCAGATAGCAAAAGTCTTCGAGGCAGGATACTGATCAGTGTGCGTAGCCCTGAGTAATTGGTGGTATAATGATTAAATTCTTTTGCACACATGGAATGGATTTAATTATTAAAGTGCCTCTCCTGAGATCAAGAAGATCCACTCTTGCAACGCTGGATCTATCACAGAGCTGCTTCTTGAACTCAAAGGTTCCCAGCTGAGAAATTTGGCTGGCTACAAAGGGAACTGTTGTTTCTGTTAAATCCTGCAAAGGGAATTGAGCAGAGTCTCCTCTGGAGAACTAAACTTTCTGGAGATTCCTGTTCATAGAACTCCTTTGATGTTCTTTTTTTAGCATGATTAAAATTGCTTCTTCAGGATCTGACCTGGGGGATGCTCCCCTTGCAACCTTCTTAAAGTTTGCCGAATTGCCTGCAGGGAATTACTTAGTACGCTCTGCATAACAGTGACATACTTGCTACCCTCCCTTCCCACAATTTAGCAAAGTATCAAAGATGGTGCCTTACTTATTGCTTCCACATAATTAGTGAAGACTGTGTTCCTGCTGTGTTCAGCACATACTTGTGGACTTGCTGAAGTGGAGAACGAGTTGGCTGATATAATATGCATGAGCAGGACTTGCCCCAGCTCCCCATAGCGTTAGGATCAAGGTATCAAAGAATTACATGTCCTATTTGGGTACTGTAATGCAGTCTCCTCTATGTGCCCTGCTGCCAAATTGAACCTATCCCCTAGCTTTGGGAAATGACATCTCAGAAGAATGAAGTAATGCCTAAACCGTCTGATCAATGTTGTCTGGCAAAATAGATCTGTAATTCGTGGGAGGTAGTGTTGATAAAAATTTATGACCAGGACAGCTTTGTTCACTGGTTCAGAAACAAATCTNCGAGGAATGCTGCTGCATTCAGCAGTACCCACTTTGAAGTGGCTGCTTCGTAGCTCAACCACATGCACGCACATCAGTGACATGTAGCTCTAGGTTGTTTTTCTAGGGTCATGGAGGAGGACACTGCATCTATTTGAAGAAAAGAATTTAACACTTTTACAGTTTCTCTGGAAGAATTAAAACATCCCTTAGAAAAGTCAGAATTGTATTTTAGAATGTGTAAATTGTTAGTGAATATAATGCTATGACATGTAAATGCTACTTTTACACGGAGGAAGTTTAGGGAAGTAAAGTGATTTATGAGGAGTAACGTTTGCATTAGCAGTTTGATGTTATAACTCGAGCGATCCATCAGATTTTACTTTGGTCCATTTATTTTGTACTTCCCTTGCCCAAGGCCTTGTTTCTCATTGCAACAAAAGGTCAACTTCCAGCACTGAGCTAAGCAAGAGCAGTGCAGAAGAGAGTTCAAAGAAAAGGTAACACGCAAACCAGAAGAATCCAGATGAGGGTTGATATTTAAAACATATTTATTTTAAATATAAATACATACAAAATCAATACTTATGAGTAAATCTGTCCTACATGCCTACTACAGCTTGCATCTGGCATGTCATTTTGGGGATATCAGTCAGTCTGAATGTCATGTATACATCTCGGCGTCAGACTTCGTCAGGTGTCAAAGATTTTGCTGAAACCTGAGAAGCTGCAAGAATCCTTTGTGAGCCCTCACTTCAAAAATCATTTCTTAAACATGAGTTGAGGACAGTGGTAGTGGCAGCCTTTCACAATGTGCTGCACTCATGGGTCGTGCAAATTCCAGTCTTTGCAGATGAGCACTGCTTAAAAGGAAATAGTTGCGATTGTAAAGACCGTAGAGTTTGTGTTGTATGGGAAGATCATACAGCAATTTCAGATTTTGTAGTGAAGACGCTAATCAGGATTATTGTTATTACCAGGGAAGACTGAGCCTGAATGGCAGAAAAATACAAATAAGCTTAAGGGGAAGCTAGTGTTCTGTAGCAACGGAAAATATGTTGTGTTTTTCACTGCTACTGCATTAGAGTAGTGCGTGGCAAACAAAACAGCTGTGGCTGTAGTTTCTGGACACAGCCAAACACAAGGGAAAATGCTTGTGTCACATTTGCTGGATTTGCAAGCGATTTTCTGCCAAATTAAATTAGAGCTTTAATGTATCAAATAGAGCTCATTTTCACCTGTTGGTGCAGCTGCCATCTTACCAATGTAATGTCTTTTTAGAGTAGACTAGGCAGTTTGTTTGCTTGTGGTTTTTTCCCTTTCAGTGCCTGGGTAAGTGTCATTGACAGAGGAGGGCAGAACAAACAGGTCGGAAGAAATGAGGTGCTGTTGAGTCTCCCTTTCTGAAGCTGCCACGCTGCTTCTTGCTGTTTGCTGGATTCCCAGCCCTTCTCCCAGAGTCTGCCTTCAAAGTGGCACATGCCACTTTCTTTATGTCTAGTTGAGCTGGTGTGGAACTGCAAAGCCCTTCTTTTGCTGTCTTGAAGGGTTCAAACCAGGGCATATTTGGACAAAAAAAAAAATAAATCTGCCTATGACTTTGAGTTTCCTAGAGAATGCCTAGACTCAGCACACTGCTTCAGCTCTGTAATGCCACTGTGTCATAAGAAACAATCCTTTATATTGGGTTGCTTTTTCAACTCCACGTGTTAGCTGCGTGATGAACTTACCAATGTATGCAGCAGTCTTGTTAGCCAATCTTTCTGAGTAATTAGTAGGCTTAATGCTTGTTTGTTATGAGTTTGTTTTAGTTTCCTGAAAGGTAGTGGTCCTCAACTACTTCTGCAAGGGGTTCAGCGATGATAAAAATGAAGCTGCTCAGGCAGGGCTGAATGAGGACTGCCCTTTTTCTCATGCAGGATGGAGGGGTTAATATTCCTGGGTGTCGCTCTTGAGCACAGTGGGAACAGTGATATCTGGATCCTGGGTTTTGCACTGAAATGTCAGAGATGGTGTGAGCCTGCCCCAACTCATTACTGCCCCTGAAGAGGGAAAGCCACCGCTACTACGCTCCCTGCTGCTTCCTATGTGCCATTTTTGGATTCCTACTCTGAGGGCTGGGTTAAAGGGGGAAAGCAAGCTTTGTGGTTAATGCCTTTGGGAAATAGATATGGGTGACTGTGCTAACTGAAGAACTTTGCCATAAATGATGATGACTGTCAGCAGTCCTGTGGTACCAATGCATTTACCAACAGAAATGTATGAAGTAAATTGCAAATCAGTGCATATCAACATTTGAGTGCTTTATTTTGCTTTAGCGAGTTCTTGGTTTTCCAGTTGCTCTCTAAATATAAAAAAAAAAACAAACCCAAACTTCTTGGCTTTATTATTTAATCCATTGTATCTACAAAATCATCTTTTCTCAGCAGGATCTCATCAGAGAGAATCAAAGTGAGAAACTGGAATTAGTTCATCAATGAATTGGGGATAAGTTGAGAAAAAACTACTGTGGAGCTCACAAAAGAGTACAGAAAGTGTCAAAAAAGATATTCATGGTACTTATTGATAAATGAAATAATTAAAAATAAAATACTTGGTAGATATGTACATGCATGAAAGGGTTGAGTTGAATTTCTGTTCTACAGTTCTCTGATTTGCATATTAAGACGTAATTGGTACTCATGATTGGCTATGTTTTGTTAAATTTAGTATGAATAATAGTCCTAGAAAACTACTGATTTCCACCAGTTTTGAGTATTTCAAGTTGCCATATGAAAAGTGGCATTTGACCAAGGGAACAAGACTAATACTGTGGGATTTTAAATGACCAGCTGAACGATTCAGAGTAAACGAGGAGATAAAAAAACCACAGAGCACACAACCTTTAGGCTGGGAATTAGTCTTCTGAACAATTTTCAGATCAATATAACAAACAAAATCAGGAGCCATTCAACAATACATAAGAAGAGACTATTACAACTAGCAGTCCTAAGGAACAGCGTGCCTGATACATAGATCATCTGAACTGACTCTGGAAATAGGAGATGTACTGTAGTTGCAAATGTTTATTTACAGAAAAAGCAATTAAGGAAAGAATAATCACATCTGTGACTGACTCCCGGTGGTTGGGTGCTCCTGACGCCTCCATCTTGCTGTTGATTTCAGACCTGTGAGGTTGGGTACATCAATCTGCCCGTACGCAGTACTTGGCAGAATGAAGCTGTACTTGGAGTAAGCAGGCTGGGAGTAGTACGATTTTCGTGTTGCTTAAGGGTTGAGCCTGTCCTCTTATGTACAAGTTGCAGTAATGGAATCTGACCTTTTTATGACACCCTTGATAGAAAATGCCATCATGTATTAATAGCTGGTATTAAATGAAGTGTCATCAGTGAATGAAAGGGCAACCCTTGCCCATTAGATAGTGCACCACCATCACCCAGCCTTGACTGGGCTGTGACATCTCTCACCGGGACAATGAAAGCTCCAATTTAAAATGCTGTCCTGAGAGGAAAACATATTAATGCTTGGAGCTTGTGTTGAGTGTTATGAGATTTTGTTCCAAAAGTTTTTCTTCTTTGTTATCATTGTGCCTCAATCAGTACTGCCTGGTTGTAGACCAAGGGAGACGTGCACGTGCTGAAAAGCTGCTTAGTAGCCTCCCATACTTTTTCCTTTTCCTTACACTGAAATGTGAATACAGGGAAGGTAAGAAGGTGAGAACTAAAAGAGGATCTTATAAACTGCAGGCCAGTATGTCAAAGGCCAGTGAGTATTTTGGCTGCTAATTGTCTTGGCCAGTCTTCCAAGCCTTAGTTATTTTGAGAGAATTTTCACCTTCCCTGTTACATGTGTGGGTTCATCTGTTAGCAACGTTTCTTGTGAGATTTTTGCTTTGTCTACCTTGACAGTCCTTAGGAGACCATATATGTCTTTTTTATATACACGCACACACTCTCACTCCCTCTCTGTCCCTGTGTGATGCAGTAAATCCATTAATGGATACAACAGTGTAATAGAATACGACAAAGATGAAAGGCTTGAAGGAAACTGAGGAGAATCCTCTCTAAATGTAATGTCCATATGGTTTTCTTCAAGTCAATGGAATAATTGTATGGAATTATGGAATGCAGAGACTGGTACATGATTTTCTTGATTACGTGAAATGAATAAGGTTATAGACATATATTTAGAGAGAGTTAGCATCTAGTTTCTTGGTAATATAAAGAGAATTCAAGTATATCGCTGCTACAGCTGCACTAAAATTGCCTGAGAATGATGATTATCGTAACTCATAAAAGGCTTAAACTTGCAGGTCCTGACAATTCTGGTCTTAACCTCCAGTATACTTAAGTAATGAGCATTGCCTGACCCTGCATATTGCATATCATCTTCAGAGACATGCTGTTTCACAGTCATGGTGTTTGGTGTATCAGACGACTAAAGGGAGACTGAATTTGGAAGCAGAATTGGTTACAGCTAGAATGGGCTGGGTGGGTGACATCCAAATAGCATGGTTAGAGCATTACGCAGCACCCAAATCTGTGTGTACTGCGCAGTAGGCTTTGCCCCGCTGCTGCTGGTTTGCCCTGCTAAGAAAACTTTGGGGTTTTTTTAGATACCTTTCCCACTCTTGTGTCCAGCCTTCTGGTGCCGCCTGTAAGTGCTGGGGCAACAGAAACCCTTGCTGCTGCTGCAAGCACACCTCCTCACAGCCCTGCGTTTGGGACTTTCCTGCTGCACCCCTGAAGACTTTCTACTGTGTTCTCTGCTGCTGTTTGCAGAAGTGAAAATGCAGGCGTGGGGTTTGGAAGGCTTGATTGGTACTAGTTTTCATCTGCTTCTTTCTGGCTTACTGGCTTGTAGCCAATGACTATTGATTGTTGGGTACATGGACTCTTGGCTTCAATCAAATATTGCAGGTTTTGAACACATCAGATGCTTTGCTAAGCAAGGTGTGGTTAAAATGGACTGTGCCATAGACTTAAGCAGAGAGAAGGCAATTTCATAATAAAGTAAAGGTGCCTTCCTTCAATGTTTTTTGGTATGGAATACAAGATAGCAGACACCTTCTGGCTTGACTTCTTTGGTCTGTAAAATGACTGTCTTGTGATCCAGATGATGTCAGCAGACCTGCTTATCTCTTTTGGGATAATTTATTTCTGATATGGTTCTTGCAGGAGCTATACCCTCATAGAAAAGTCTTGTAGAGGTCAGATGCTATAGGAGTGGCTTTACCTAAGGAATTCAGCAGTGAGCAGTGGTTTTGCCCTCTCAGCTTTTTTCATTGCTAGTGAGAAGTCTGTGTGAGAAACAGGTCTCTTGAAGAATTTATAAAATAGTTCAGAAAGATTTTCATTTTTTGTTACGCTCATATTAGTGATAGTTTTAAGATATACTTTTGCTTCCTCAAAATCTGCTTTTTGTATTTCACAGTTCTATCAACCTAAATGCACTAATCCTCTAATTGCCTTAAATTAGTGCTAAAGGTCTTGTTTCTCCACCGAGCTCTTATGATGCTTTTGAAAAGCATTCTAACAAAAGTGAACAACGGATTGCACTCCTATTTTGAAGGACTGACTGTGAAAACACATTTTTCCTGCAAACATCAATTTTAACCACTAGACTGTCAGAACTGAATGCCTATTTCTGTCCTCTTAGGTGAGATTTATATTACTCTCTCACTGAATGAGCAGGTGAAACAGAATAGTGTTGTACTGAAGAACAATGACTACTAGATAGCTGAATGTTTCTCTGGGCCTGCAGGCTGAAACCACTATCTAGAACTGAAAACAAAATATATTATTTTTACAGCCGTGGGCAAAACACCCTAAATCTTTTTCTATTCTTGTTTTCCCTATTGCTCATGTTAGACAGAAAATCAAGTGTCTGCTATAATTCAGTCACAGTTGTGCATTTTCTACACACCATTATTTCCTGTTACTTAAATATTTTTTTTAAATACTGTGACTCAATACAAGGTTATATTTACTCTGTTTTGATGTGATGATGCCACCATGTTACAAGATATAAACCTGTCTTGTCATAGAGGAATGATTATGAACAGCCTTCCTGAAGTCTCTTGGAGCGCAGTGATAGCTAAAAGTCTTGTGAACTGTAAACCCATTTAAGCTTTGTATGGCAGATAGTGCATGCACAGAGTGGGATTAGATACCTGGACTTGGGGCTTGTTTTTAAGGAACCTCAGACTGAAGTAGACCCTGTGAGGCAAAGTGAAGTTGGGAGAGGTGAACTGCTGAGATCTTCAGCCCACAGGGACTGTAGGATCCCTACTCAGGTGCAGGGACTCACAGGCCCCTGCTGATGTTTTGCATTTTATAGAGTGGAAGGTATGTGCTGATGACCACTGGAGAGACATCCTGTCCTGTCATAATTTTCTGAGGGTCTTTCCTTACTTCAGGAATGGAGAGAGCTTACTATTAGTTGTAGGAAGAGGCAGAGGTGATAGAAAGTGTACCATGGTCATGCTAGGCTGTAGGGAAGGGCTCAGAGTGTGGGACATGTCTTTTGTTTTGAATTCTGCATTAGTAATTGTGTCTAATTGTAGTCTTACTCACATCCAGGTTGTGAAAGCACTGGGGGATTGGTGGATCGACTGCCATTGGTGTGCTGTGCTCTCTTCTACTCTTTCTTCAGAAAGTAATTTAGAGCCAAAAAAATGCTTCATTCAACTGTGAATGACTTTGCCTTGAATTTTCAGAAGATTTGAAAATCTTTTGGTTGAATTAAAAATTACAGTTTGAATGAGATAAATTTGTCTTTGATGCTTTGTTTCAGACGTATGCTCAGTTGGCTTCATTCGGCAATGAAGTGTTTCGGTCTTTTGAATCTTGTTTTTGATTTGGCAGAAACTTGTCACCACGGTTGACTGTTTTATAGTTAGTTTGGATGGCAAATATATGTTATCTGTCAGAAATGTAGCTGCTGAAATAGCAAAAGTCATCCTCTGTGCTGAACACTGTATATTTAAATAGATAAAGTAGGGAAGCAAAGGACTCCATCTATTTTACTGATGGGAAACTGAGGCTCAGAATCAGACCCACGTCCCAGTTTATTTACAAACTGGGATCAGTGTACCACTGTTGGTCTGTGAGGCAGGGAACGCGGACCAGTACTGAAAACTTAAACTACAGTACTACCTTGCAATTTATGGTATGTCTAATGAAAGCTTGATGCTATAGTGGTTCACGGGAACTGTTGAGGGTTGAGAGTAAGCTGTAGACCAAAAAGGGTGGGAATCGGTGTAGATAAAGGAAAGCAGAATGTTGCAGTTGCTCTATTAAAGGTATGGGGTTTGCTCTAACCAAACATCTCGGCGTATAAAGCAATAAAGTTATGTTTTTTTTTCAAAATTAAGTCCTGTGAGATTCCCCTCAAATAACTGGCTTGCCTAGGAATAGTGTAGCATATAAAAATGTTAACTTTTCAAATATGCTGAATAGCTTAAGTGAATTTTATTTTTATTATTTCTTTAAAATGTTCATAGTCTGCGTGGGTGGATAACAGCAGAAAAAAGGAGCTCAGGCGGCACTGAGACCTTGCATTAGAAATAAATTGCAGCCCGGAGGAGTTATGCTTTATGGTCATATTTTAAAGCCTTTGATAATAAGAAAAGTAAAGAAAATGGATTTTACATTGCTGCAGAATACATAATGTTCTGTGTCTATAACCTGTCCTAGATTACTGTGGCATGTGCAGGATTTAAACATTTGTAACGGCAACAGTCCTTTGGGAGTCTTGCTATTTGTTCAGAGGAAATCGCAATACTTTTCAACAGAAAAGAATATGGTTCACGAACTGATCTCCTTTCTTCTGCTTTTTTTTAATAGTCATCCTGGGAGTATGCTCCGGTTAAGCAAGGATTGTGCTGCTTGCTTTAGTGGAGAACGGTGAGATGAGATTTAGTGTGGTGTGAAAGACATTGAGCACGGTAGAAAAGGGAGGGAGGAAGGAAAAAGTTTATGCTCCCTCCTTGTCAGCATCATTTTACCCCTGCAGTATCTTTTTTTTTTTCCTTTTTTTTTTCTGTGCACTGGGATGTAGAGCATGTGAGACAAGCATGTTGCTTAGCAACTGGAGGTGAACAACCTGTGCAGAGAAATAACAGCAGGGAAGAGGAGGGAGCATGAATATAGATGGCCCTTATTTCAGTTGCTCATTTTAGAAATGAGACAGGAAATCATTTGCTGAGGCTCTTCTCTTCTGCATTTCTTTCCCCAAACCAAGTGCCTTCTCTGCCTTTCTCACCAAGCAGGATGCACCCAGCTGGTGTATTATTGTGGTAAAGGAGTTTGGACATCTGGAAATCATAAAAATCGAGGATCCCCAGAGTGAATAAAATGCAAAAATGCATTGGAGGAAATTTTGGTTGCTGGAATGCAAAAGGTTAAGTTGCTTGAGCTGAACTCTGCAAAGTCTGGAATCAATTGGGGTAATGAGAGAAGGAGATCCCTCCCATCAAGAAGTGGGATGATGTACTTTGGAACAAGTCCTCTTAATGGCTGCAGATATTAGAGGAGACAGAGCTTGTTAACAAAGTCCCATATTAAAAGTCTGGTCTCAGGATCTGGCTTTCATGAAATCGTCTTCATCAATGTATTCTGTTTTGCGTTAAGAACCAAGAAGAGGGATGGTCTGTCTCTCTGCCAGATTCTTTGGGCAGAGGAAAAAATTTGGCTCACCCCTTATGAATTTTGGGAGAAAAGCCAGGGAAGATATCTGTTCCAGGCTATTTATCATCAGGTACCTTTAGCTGTAGAATCATATCTAAGACCGTCCAAAACTGACTCGAAGAAACAAATTCCACCTACTTACAACATTTTTCTGCAGGTGCAAGCAGAAACACCAGATGAAAGTTGGACTCCGATTTTACAGAATGCCACTGACTGTATGAAAAACTCTGAAGAAATAGCTGTAAAATGGATTCCTATCAATGCGTGCATGAAGCACAGCCCATACAATGCTGTTTGGAATTTATGTCCATTTTTATATGTATATGCTGAAATACAGGTCCTCTACCTCAATACACAGGAATGGGAGACACTTAAGTGTCAGCAGAGCTTGTGATAGACCTTTTGTACAACAGCCTTGGCTCCCCAAAGTCCTTGTTGAACTCCACTCTTCAGGTGGGAATTGGCGAGGGGATGGTTCCTGAAGTAGATTCTAATGGTGGCTTTGTAAATCAAATCTGAAGTGAACTGACATCAAAACATTATATTGAATACAGAGCAAAGTTGTAACTTACTAGTGTCAGGTATTTTATACAGGGATCACTGCCAAGTAAACAGCCAGATGAGTTTTTCTCCCATTGGATTCCTAAGATTTAGATCCACAAAAATAGGTAGATTCCTAATTCTCCTTGATTCCCCTAGAGATTGGACACCTATGTAATTCAGGTGACCTAAGCCAAAGAACCTTCTGCTGGCAGCTCTGCAAAGGGCACGTGGAAACCTTAGCTTTGTTATTGGTCACTGAGGGAATTTTGTGATTTTGGCTATTTTAAATGCCCAGTAGATATCCTTACAGTTCCTTCTAAACCATTTATTCATTATGTCAGTTGTGTGGCTGCCAATGATTGTGGTTAACTAGACTCTGCCATTCAGGAAGAGTTGAGAGAGCCTTTCACCCTGCATCATTCAAATATATAGTGTAATCAGCATCTTGCTGACTTGTATGGAAATGGCAAGAACCTACAATTCCTGAGCCACTGCAGAAGCCAGTGAGTTTCCAATTCTCTTTAGCTCTTAGGAAGTGTTGGTCATTAGCGGGGCAGTGTAGCAGCAGCTGAGTGGAGGGGAGCTAATGAAGATTGATGGCAAATCATGTGCATGAAATGTTTGTATTGCTGTATGATGTTAGGCGTAATGAAGCAGTGTCCATTGCAATGCAAGAATACTGAATTCCATTTGATTATTTTAAAGGAATAATCCTGCAATTATGAAGACGGGCTGCACGGTATTTTAAAGTCATCTTCATGTGTGGCAAGCTCTGTGCTAGCTTTTATGAGAAGCTTAGAAAGGCTTCTAAACAGAGAGGCTAGTGCCTATGTTTGGGTGAATGACCCCAAAATGAGGCAAAATCCACACCAAGATATTTCAAAGAATACAATTTTGTACAAAGCTTCCAGTCCCGAGAAGACAACTTCTGGAGTTGCTTGCATTGTACTTTTTTGGGAGGGAGAGAGGGGAGTGGAATTCCAACATTGTAAATAATGTCTAACAACTCCAGGGAAAGGAAGATTAGGACGATATTGTGTTAAACACTAGATCTAGACTTTACTGAGGCAGCTCTACCTCTACTATGGAGCTGGAAGTCTGGACAGGAAAATGGTGGGCTAAAAGAAACTCCTTCCACTGGATTTTCTGGGAGAGCTGTGGCAGAGCACGGGAGCAGCGTGCCAGCCAGGCGTCAATCCCAAGCTGTTTTCCCTTCTCTCTCACTCATCGTTTTCTCCTACAGACTGCTTTTTGAAACCCAGATGACACCATGAAATTCTCACTGATGGGAGCCATCTGATTTGGGAATTGCTACAAAGACAATGGCATTTCGTTCTTCACTAGCATTTTTGTATGGTTTAAGGACTTTAAAGAAGACTACTGTGCTTGTATGGTTGTGTGAGGAACGGCAGAGGTGCAAGAGGTGGAAAAGGACATGGGATTCGATTTGCACGTTTGAGTCATTGTCTGCTTTGGAGCTCTGAGCTGAGGCAATGTTAGAGCTTTGAAAAGCTGTGCAGAGTTAGTTTAACTATTGAGTAGAAGAAAGGCTGTTCGTGCCTTACTATCTCCTTTAGAACTTTACCTGCATAATTTGCTATGTCAGTTGTGAGAACCTTTTTTTAAATCCCGTTATCTCAACATAAGATCACAAAGCAGCAACTCATAAGGGCATGGAAAAGCTGTGACGTGATATCAAATTTCATTAGCATCTAATGGTGCAGATGTTTGTTGTTAAGATCTTTTTTCCAGATTAACATATAAACAATTTAGATTTAAGTTCAAGCAGTGTATTTTCAGAAATATTTTCAGTATATCAGCTTAATTCACAGTATGTTCTGTTTGAAAAGATAGGCTTTTTAAAGTTGAAGCTGATGTTATTAAAAGATTTAGATGAGTGATGTCATGCTCTGCTTTATCTAAACTGCCTTTTTTATGATAAATAACTAAGCATGGAAAATTTTTCTTGAAAGGCATTCTGCATCTGATAATATCCACATATATTTTGGTTTTGTCCAGCTTTCAGAATTGTTTATCTACAGCTAAATCTTTTAACAGAGCGCGCCTCACTGGTATGATTCTGTTTGGGTTTTTTTCTTTCTTTTGACCTTGGTGTGTCCTTAAGCTTTGCCAGCAAAGTCGTTGAGTTGCTTGGAGGCTAGTCTCAGCAGAGAACCCCATCTATGTACGATGTCAGCTCCATGCCGGAAGGCTTGTAAGGTGAAGAACACTTACTGTATTTTGCTCTGAAAGACTTTCTGAAAAATGTTCATTTCTGATTGATAAGAAGAAAAATTTCTGTTGCTGGGTTTTGGATTTTGATGAGGGTTTTTTTTTAAAGAGGAAGGAGGAAATCAGTGGCAAAATGGGAACAGTGAGGGAAAAGATTGGTAAGGAAGGTTTTGAAATTACTCTCCAATGTGTTTATGATTTCCTCAGTAGAACAAGGTATAAAACATAAAAGGCATGTGATTAAAAATAAAATAAGATGAAAATAGATGCAGTAAGAAGCTGCCGGTATTATTATTTCAGATTAAATTGGCTGATCAAATAACAAGAGCTAAAAAGTGTGATCTGCTCTGTTCATAAACCTATCTTGGATTAATTAAATCTGTCATTTATTTAAATACATGTCATGTTGTCATATTAAGGTTTCTCCCTAAAACAAAAGGGTTGTCAGGAAAAATAGAATACTTTGGTTTAAAATCAAAGGCATGAACATAAGCCATAAATCAGTAGATTTTATAAATTCCACATGAAGGTTGCCTGTGGTCTGTGATCACATGGAATTTATCATCCCTTAGAGATCAGTTACATGGGCAGTATCCTTCTTCTCCTTAAGCTTTCTAGGGAATTTGTAGGAAATTTCATTTTCTTTTAGATGAAGGTTGTGCTTATTAATGGTTGACTGCGTGGTATCAGTTCTGCTGAGCTTCTACTAAATAACCAAATTACTTTCCTTTCAGCATCTAGACAAATTTTGATCATGTGAAAACCTTAATTTGTGATGAACTGTGTGGAGTTACCTCTCTTCATGAGCAAGAGCGCAAACAACAGTGAGAAAGAGCTCTTGTGTCTGAATTTTGCAGAGCTGGCAAGAACAGCAAACTGAACAGAAAACGAGTTTTTCTTACAACATGCACTTTTGCTGCCTTGGATACCAGCGTAAGCAAACACAGCCTGTTTAATTGGTGTAGTTCCAGGGCTATTGCCAGAAGAAGGGATACTCAGGTCACAGTGTGCATATTTGCAGAGAAACTCGGGGCACGTATCCTTTATAGTCATCTTTATTGCATATTACTTGGACATGCTGCTCACGTGCAGAGCAATGATGTGATGCAGATACAGACAGTTCAGTGTGGTTGGCGGAAGATTTGCAGCCGAAGCAGAAACCTATGCACGGGGGGAAGGAAGGGAAGGTTCCTTTCAAACTGAGACTCTAGGACCTGAGCTGCGGGTGCCAGGTGATGCTTTGTAATGTTATTATCCGTGAAATTCCTTCTACAGTCTAGTTTCCACTGGCTGCAATGGTAATGCAATTTGTAATGGGAAAACTGGTTTTAAACCTGACATATAAATGGACCTCATTCTGGTAGAATAGTGCCTCAGTCTGTGTAGCTGGGTAGCTGGACCCACCCACTTGCTCCAAAATAGCTTTGGTGAGTACTGTATAATGAGGAACACCAGCTCAAAGTCTGAAAGCTTTAAATAAATTGTGAAATGTGAAATTATGAACCTGTCCTGGTACATGCTTGAGAACCCATCAGTCTTCAAAATGAGAGTGGGTAACACTAGCTGGTTATCCAGTGTTGTGGCATCTCCATCCTTGGAGATTTTTGAAACTGGATAAAACCCCACGCAACGATCTAACTTTGCAGTCAGCCCTGCCTTGAGGAGGTTGGACTAACTGTCCTTTGGAGGTCCTGTCCAGCCTAATTTTTCTGTGATGCTATGATAGATTTCTGAGTATGCAGAGTTGTGCCATTATCCACAGTGGATCTTGGAAAGGAGATGGGTCTTCTGTACTCTGAATTACGTGTCCATTCACTTTAGTCCTGTATTGGTGCACTGCAAGAATTTCTGTACAGAATAACACAATGGGTAATTATCATGATCTTAGTCTTATGTTCTCAAAATATTGAGTCGATATTTTTGGAAACATAGGGAAATATTGTTGAAATATTAATTAATGTTAAAAATTAATTAATTAATGTTAACAAGTATAAAAACATCAGTAGAATTTGGACAATGTCTGAAGAGTCATGTAGCTGCAGGGGCTTCCTTTATGTACCCTTGCATCAGGTCACTATAAGCTGAGTGTTTTACATAAAAAATTACTACCTGCTGTGTGAAATAATATGAGTGAACCAGGGAAGTTAGACTTGCTTGTTTCGTGTTTTGTTAGGAGTTCAACATTTTCAGATTTTAATAGGGTTCATGAACTTTTCAAAGTAATCTGTGCTTTCCCATATATGAATGTTAACTTCAAAACTGAGTTTTATTTCAAAAGGAGTGAAATTAATGGAGTTTTATCGATTCAGCATAAAACATAATGTCAAGTAGTTGTTGCTACTTTCTCAGTGTTAAGCCCAGCAAGTAAAAATCTCTGAAGACAAGAAAAAAGAAGAGAATCTTCTCTGGTGAGAAGTGAGATTCCAAGTCCTCGTGATGATGCTTTAATGAGAAAAGGCAAGTGCTTTAAAGAAGCAGTAAAGAAAATATTTATGTAAGCAAAATTAATTGCCACTGCTTAGCTTTAGTGATGGCCTCATTTCATATTTGCTGTCAGACACTCATACAAAACACCCATTCATAGAGATAGAAATCTTGCTTATATATCTAGATTTAAATGTTGATCCTTTAGCACCTCAGTAGTTTTGACCATTCTCAGAAAAATTGTTTGTTTCATATTTATATTGCACATTGCTCAGCTTTATAAATATGAAATGAAATGCAACACAGCAAAGCCCTCTTATCTATCTGAATAACTGCAGCTCCGCTAGGAAAAAAATACTATCTAATTTAGATGAAAAACATGCAGCAGCTTTTGACAGAGGGGAAGATAGAGCCAAGATAATCAATGAGCTGGCTACTCATTGATGTATTAGAGCTACTGCAGCATCTTGTTTGAACACTGGGCAAGCGTCCATTGTAGAAATCTGTAAAGCGATACCATTGGTTTACGTGAATCAGTTGCTACTACAAAAATACTGTTGAATAGACATGTAGAAAAAAATGCTTAGTGTTGTCTACAACAGCACTCCCACTCTGCTCTCTAAATAGATTATGAGTTTCAACTTGTGCATCTGAGATTGCGGCAAAACGTTATTGTGGAAAATACCTTCCTCTCTCTCACATTCTGAAGTCCAGATGTACTGCTGGAACTGATTATAGTACCTGACTCAGCAGGTATCTTAACCCCTGCCTCTCGTCTTTGAGCCAAGGCAGAAAGGCCTGGGGGGAAATATTACACAACTGACTGGGATTCCAGAAAATAGCTGATGGTCGAAGCACAATTCTCTGTTCCCCTCAAGACCATGGGATGAATGCAACCACGTACAGTAACCACCTGTAGCAAGCTGGGAGAAATTTGGAGGAAATGGAAATTCTTCCCCCGTTGGACTTTTTTTAAGCTCCAGGATAAAATTGATGGAGGCATATACTCTAAGGAAACTTTTGTAATGTTTGGTTTTCAACTCCAGCTGGTTCCCAAGACCTCAAATTTGTCCCAGCTGCAAAGCTCATATGACATGGTTATTAGCTTGATTGGTAGGCAAAACAAGATGACTCTAAGACAGATTAATGAAGTAAATTACGATGTTGCAGGGGCTAGATTAACATACTATGTGGGAAACGGATTCACTCAGCATCTGGAGAGGACTGTGATATGAAAAGATCTATACTTCCCTTAAATTCCCACCCCTCAACCCCCCAAATTCCTTCTGAACTTTAATCCTATAGGGACCTGTAACACATTTTGAAATAATAAAATCCAGGCACTCCTCATTTTTCATTAGGAAGGGTAAGCATAAAAAAGAGTATCTTGGTCCTTGGTCTGCTCAGAGCAGTTTGAGGAAAGGAATGTTTTATCTGTGTCCTTCAGGCGGTGACATGTTGTGGTGACCATGCTTTAGTGTGACCTGAGAAGGGAGTCCCAAAGCATAACGTGATCCTCAGGGAAGTTGATGCCTGTGAAGTCCTGGCCTTGGTTTGCAATTTTACAGTGGTGACAGGCAGTTGGTGGAACTGTTGCACTGTAAATCTTGTTTATGGGCAAATAGGAAACATACCTTGTATATAAAGCCAGGAATGTACTGTTAGCATAATTGAAATCGTAATGATCTAATTCAAGATTCATTAGTAGTCTAGATGGAGTTGATCTTGCTGATTTCTTCTTCATTCTAGGATTCATTTGTGGCCTTTTTTTTATATGTTTGCTGACATGTTTTTACATTTCTGTCTTTCCTTCTTTCTTCACTGATCTGCAGCTCCACATTACGTCTAAATTTACTATATATGGTGCCTTTCACGTATTTTAAATAGTATTTCTTTGTTCTCTGTTTCCCTTAAAATCAGTTTTGTCCGTCTCTGAGTCTGCATCTCTTTAACTTACCATTGACTTGTTTATAGCCTAGGAGGTCTCTGTGTCCCACATCTTCCTATCCCATGTCTGTATTCCTGCATGCCTCGTCCTGTGTCTCCACTTCTCGAGGCCTCTGCTGTTGCACCAGGACTATATTTCTCTGCATTACGTCATTGCGTTACAGTCATTAAAAATCCCATTTTACATAGAATTGCTGCTTGTTACTGCTGTCTCTATAAAACTGTGGTTATAGCATACAAAGAGAACAAAAATAAAACAGATTATCTCTAGATAACCGGTCATTTAGAGAAATTGCTGTCACAGATAAACCAAGTAAAACAAAGCTGCGGGCAGGTCAAGAGGAGTTCAGATAGAATAGCTCTGCCAGACCGCAGCTCTGAGGCCTTGCAAACCCTGTACAAAACTTATGGCCTGTTACTAGCACAGCTAACTAGCCAAAAAACCCCAGTTCCTAAGCACCCTTCTTGCTGTTGGAGATGACCACAATTTACACAGGCAAAACTGCCAGTGTATTTTCACAAGTTCCTTTTAAATCAGGTCTAGAAGAGAATTTTTGTACATATGCAGTTTGCAGGTACACATTCCTTATATTCCTCATATGTGCATTGCATTTGTACATATAGATTAGGGTTAGTCACACTTCAACAAGATGCATCAAACACTATAGTTTTTCTAGGAAGAAATTCCTAACTCCTAAAGATGCCTGGACCTGAAATCGTAGGAAACATGTTAGTCAAGCTCCAGAGAAACGCTGTACTCCCTTGCCCTGAGACAACAGGCAGTAGGTACTGGTACCTTGCAGCATTATGTTCCATTTTGTTCAAATAGCAGAAGAGTCTTGACCCAGTGAATCCTTGCCAGCTGTCCTTTGAGGACTCAGTTCAACCAGAACTCTGCCACCGGGCTGAATGCTATCGCGTGTGGGGTCTCGCCATTAGTGAGCAAAATTGGAACGTGACGATTCCAACAACAGCCCAGAGATCTCAAGCAAACTCTTGCCTCCTGCCCGTATATTTGAGCAAGCACTGTCCTGTCAAATGCCCAGAGGAGGAAGGGACTTCAAGGATGCAGCCAGTCAACACTACTCTTGGTGTGAACCGAGACCAAAAGGAAACAAAACTGTTTCTTTCAAAATTTAGAGGAAAGGTGGTTCAAGGGAAAAAAATCAAAGCAATCTCCTTTAATTAGACATGATTCAACCTAAGGAAACCCATACCACAGTATTGCTTGTATATGGTCTCTAGGTACAAGATTGTTTATATGAATGAGTAATATTTCCTCAGCATTATTGCAAAACAGGAGAATCCTTGAACAGATTTCCCTCCTACTCCATTGCTTGCTTGTTTTTTCAAGTGGCTTTTTAAGAGATATTGCTCTCCTGTGTTTGTATTGAACTGCCATCACCTGCCCACACAATGGATCTTTTTCATTTAGCAGAGAAAAACCTCTTAACCTGAACGAGGTAATTTTTGGATGAAGGCCCATTTGAATGTCTGCTCCTCGCTCTACCCTCAGAAGCTCTGTTTAGCACAAGTGAAAATTTTCAGGTTTCAGCTTCATCAAGGGAAAAGTTGCTGCAAACTTCTAAACTAAGCCCTGCCTCTTTGTCTCCGCTCTGTTACAGCATTTTTCCTTTAGCCTTTGCTCTTCGAACACCACCAGGATGTTTTGTATCCTCAGAGAGACACCGTGCTCTATTAGATAGTGCTTGAAATCGAGAATACATGTTTTAATTAACAATTTCATAACGCTCCTCATTTCTAAGTGGAGAGGAAAAATCCCACTGCTCCGTCACATCTGAAGACTACTGGACCATTTTTGTCCCCAACACACATCCACAGTCTAATAGAGATAAAAAATACTCTCCCAATTAGCGTTGTCAAGCTCACTGCATGTGTACTCGGTGCACTCCAAATGCCGCTGACTTCAGCTGGCTGACATGGAAGAGCCAAGCACTTCGGCATGGCTCATGACTGGAGCACTGGAAGACTACGCTCCATCAAATCCTTAGAGGTGAGTGTGGAGGGCTGCTCTTCTGGGCTGCTGGCCCCAGTGGTCGCGTCTGTGCTCACCTGACAGGGAACGGCCGTGCCGATGAGGGCCACAGAGGTTGTGACAAGAACAGACTGTGGTTTGGTGATGATGGGGTTTAATTTTTTTAAAAGCTGTAAATAAAACCAATCATCACTAGATGTGATGTCTGAGTGGTCCATACTGTGCATAGCAGAGATGATTGTTGCAAAGCATAACAGGGTCTCAAAAAAAAAATAAAAAATACCCTAACAATTTGATTTTACTAAAGGAAAAGTGGCTTAATGTTAGCACCTGCAGTTGACTCAGAGCACAGTCTCTTCTCCCCACATACACACCTCTCAAAGAAGGGAAACGGATAGCAAAGCTCTGTCACAGGCCATGTCACACTGGTGGGTTCAGCAATCAGAGAGTTCCTTTGGACCTGAAGTCGCGTTTAACTTTGCAATGAGTTCATGCGGATCAAAAGTATGTTTTACTCTGGATCTTCAAGAAAAAAGAAAATATGCTTTTTAACCATGAATACGTCTAAAAAAATGTATATAATCTGCAGTAATTTATTCACAATATTTTTGTTCTAATTAATTTCTAAACTGTTAGGAAATATTTGCATAAGAAAATCTTTGTAGTTTTGGCTTCTTTAAAAATAAAATCATCCATTCACAATGTACTAATTAGGAAGAAGTACAAAGTGATCTGATACCCATTCTTCTGTATCAAACTGGCTTTCATTTTTAATCATCCACGCTGCCATTCTTAGCTCTTGAATAAGTACAATTTACATCAAGCTGCCTAGGGGTTGTACTCAGCCTTCTGAGAAGGGACACGGATCACTTCTTTGTTCCCTTTTCAAAGGCCAGGCCAAAACTCTTGCACTAATGGTGGGAAAGGTCTTGAGAACCTCGCACATAAATGCAGCAGCGCTTCTCCCTATGTCTTTGGCATTGCTACTTTGCATCCTTCTGTGGCAAATGAATGCCATTGACAACTATTATGGGGCACTTGTTGATAGAAGGGAACAGGATTTTTCAACCTCTTTGCCAGAGCTTTGCCGTGGAGGCAAATAAAGGAGTCAAACAAGATGGACCGCACCATTTGGTGCAAGAGCCAGAAATGCCTGTAAGGACTTTGTCTGTATTCACATTGTAAGATTTTGAAGGCATGTGATGTAGTAGTATAGTTAAATGCTGCTCTTCAGCTCAGTATAGTGAGGAAGCAGTGACAGGGTTTGCTTGGAAGTTGATCTTGATCATCAAGTTGTTATCAGTTTTAGTCACACTAGGTTTTAGAAATAAGAGAAATATGGCTAACAATATGAAAAAAAAAAAAGACAATTTTTCCCCCTCTTGCACTGTATATGAAAGGCCACATAGTTTAAATTACAAAACCCAACCTTGGTGGGGTTTTCCACCTTTCCCTGGAGGTGTTCAAGGCCAGGCTGGACGTGGCCTTGGGCAACCTGGTCTAGTGGGAGGTGTCCCTGCCTATGGCAGGGGGGTTGGAACTCGATGATCTTCAAGGTCCTTTCCAACCTAAACCATTCTATGATTCTATGATTCTATGGTGTGTTCAGTTCTTGAGGTGGACATTAGTCCTTAGGAAATAGGAACATGTGCTGTAAGTCCGTATCATTAGCTAAACAAAGTAAATGCTTCTGTAAGATTGTTACTCTTAAACACTCATGAGCTCATTTAGAGGGACATGACATTATCATAGGTTCGGTAGGTGCCTACAGGTTAAAAATCACTGCAGTCGATCCACAGATATTGCTGGTGATGCCCATCTGCTGATGACAACACACTAAACAATACGTGTCCATCAGGATAAATTTATCTGCTCGTGATGTTTGATCGTTGAGTTTCTTATCCGTGACACCCAAAACTTTTCCGCCCTGTGTTGCTTGTGAGCAGTTACTGAAAGCACTGAGGCAAAAAGGAAGCTGTGAAGGAAACAAGCGTTCAAAGTTTAGCTTAATTATTTTTAGCTACAAACAAACCCCATCCTGTTAACATTGCATACACTTTTTCTGGAAAGGGCGGCTGAGCTTTTAATACAGTTTCTTCTTTCTTTGACTTTTAACATGCTGTTATGTCCTGCGAGAGGTGATAGTTCTGCACATCAGAAATAACAGAGCTGTAGTTGGCAGGGCGAATGAGTCCTTGTGAGAAGTTTCATGTTTTCCAGCTTTACTGTTTTCAGGACCAAATTACTTATTTGAAGCTAGCTTGGTGTCTCTAAGTTGCAGATAAATAAGGAACCTTTACCTGAAAATGTTCAACCTTTTCAGGTTCTGAACTGCACAGAGAGTATTTCCATAAAAAAACTCCCTTGCATACCTGCCTCCACTTTATCTATAGACAGCTGCTTTTTAGAAGTTACGTCCTTTTATCGGTCCTATGTTCTTTTTAAAGGCTGTTAAGTGCTTTGCTTCAGTGTTTGCAAGAGTTCTGTGTCCTTTTGAAATGGTTCATCCAGGTGTGACCAGGTGTGGTGATACAGAGAGATACTGAGATAGCGGTGATAAGAAACAGAAGTAGAAACCTCAGCCAGCAAAACGAAAAATATGTATTTTATTGTGACTTAATAACCTTTCTGAGTTGAATCATTGTCTCTTCATGTAGGCATTTTTACATTTGAATCTTACACCGCTCTAGAGGTTCACAAACGATGTTTGGAGATATGTGATGTCTACCTTTCTTCACGCCTGGTCTTTCAAGAATTTCCTGTACGTATGTGTATTAATTAATACAAATCCAAAGTCCCATGTTTCACATGGCTTTACTGTTAGCTTCATATGGAAGTTTATATCAGCTGAATTTTGTCGCCCACACTTGTTGATCTAAAGCATGGCCAAGCATTTCTATTAAGAAAAAAAAAAAAAAAAAGGAGTAATAGGAGTAATAGCCATAACAGCAAATCTGGCACTGACAGACAGGGAAAAGGAGGAGTCCTAATTCCCAAACTACTTATTATGCTACAGAAATGAAGAGCAGCTTTCCAGAGAAGACCCAACCAGTGAGAAAGAATGTACTATTCACTCATGGTCACCTCCCTTCAGTGCCAGGGCATTAAAGGGAAAACACCTCCGCTGTTACATAGACATGCGTTTACTGATCTTGACAGAGCTGAGCTTTGGCTTTATGCCGGTTGGTTCTGGGCTGTCTCATGGCCCTGAAGCAGCTTTGTCTTGAAACAGAGTCCTGTCAAGTGGGCGACTGCTTGTGCATGGTGGCGTTAGTTGTGGCTACATCCACTTTAGTTCCCATTGCACGTATTGCAAATCAGCAGTGCCAGGCTGTCTGCTGGGAAGCACCTGGGCAACTTACTGCCAAGAGGTTCTCACACACAAGAAAAAAATCCTCAGGTGCCTTCTAAATTTCAGTTATGATGCTTTCAGCGTAAAGCAGGAGGTGGTTGTCTCATCAGCCTGTGGGCTACGGACAGAAATAGTTTAAAATGCATGTCTGCCTCGGGTATGCATGGAGCACAGCCCAGTGATGTGCAGGTTAATGACTGGGGCTCCCAGCTGCTGGCTGAGTTCATACAGAAAGTCCGGGCTGAATTTCTTCTTATTTTCTTTGTATTTTTACATACTTCGTATCAACTTTGCTTCTGAAAAATACCAAATGTCATCTGAATGAATTATTCTTAACATACTCTTACTATTGAGCAGAACTCTGTGTCAAAAAAAAAAAATAATCTTGGACTCTAAAAAGGGAGCCTGAATTGATGTCTTTCAACGCTAGAAAGACTTTCTTTAGCCTGTTAACTTTTTTAATGACCACATAATGTTTCCTTGAACATAACCTTGCTCGTGTCCCAAGGCAATCGTGCTTAATGTTCAGCAGCAAAGTAAATTTAGGGTGATAAAATCATGGCCTGATCAGGTATACCTGGCGTGTAACAGATGGACACAGCGTAAAACATGCTAAAAGTTGTAGTAATATTTTTCACATGTGTTAATATTAATTTTAGTTGCTTGTTTGATGGGAGAACAACATGGTCCTGATTTATTTATCATAGCTTTCTTGACAGTTTCTGGTATGGATTCTTTCTTTGCTTCTGTTTCTCAGCTTCCCCATAAACAACACATTATCTGTCTTAAAAATTAAGATACCTTCTGGTGCTACCAAACCTCTTCATGTTTGTTTTTTTTTTTTTTTCAAAGAGGGAATGGATAGAGTGGCTGCACTAGGCTTTGGTGTTGACAGAAGTATTTTAGTTATTATCTAATCTATAAGACCACCTATTAATCATCTTTGCTGGAGGCGACTACCATTATTCAAACAGACATGCCATACCTGCCATTTCCTCTAGCAGAATTCCTATTGCTGTTCCTAAAGCCATTTTTATTTTGCATGTTGTGTGTAAAATAATCAGGTTGTAGAGTCATCGTTAATTGCTGAATTTAGGGACCAGATGTTGGTAGCTTTTTTGCTAGGCAGCCTTAGTGGGAAAATAGCTGCTACTGCAGAAAAAGCTGATACTCCCTTCAGAGGGATGGCAGGCAGGAAAAGGGAGCTAATTCGAGTTGAGTCGTCACAGGTGTACTTCAGAGATGTCCCTAGGAAGGACGTGTTACCCTGACTGTGGGAGGTGTGCAGTAATACCGAGTATTTACTGCTTACAGTTGGCATAAATCCTGTGGATTTTACAAGATTTGGGGTGGGGGGTGTGAAGATGATCTCTCTGCGAATTGCAAGATTGTCCAGAAGTGACTGTTTGAAGGGAGATGAAAAACTATGGGGAAGCTTCCTATGAAGAACAGAACTGGAAGCTGGACCTGGCAGGGCCCGTTTTTAATAGATGCTGAGCACCTCCTGTTAAGTTATATTGTTAAGTATATTGTTTTCCCTTTCGTTAGGATGCAGCCTTCCAGGGGTATAGTCAGTGGGTTGTGTCCCACCTCCGCTTTCCTCGCAGTGTCTGCAGTTAGGGGAACATTGCGCTGGAGTCAACTCTAAAGACGCAGGTGATAGTGGCTTTAATTACTGGCCTACACCGAATGTTTATTTCAAGTGAGGGTTTTGGTTTTAAGATGAGTTTTCTTGGGGAAGATGGTGCATCCCTCATGCTCAGTGACTGACTTCACTCTCTGATGGGCCTGAAATGGAACCCAAGGCAGCATCTGAGCTTGCAGACTGACGAGCATTCCTCAAATAACTGAGCTGGGGGAAGAGTTACTACCCAGGATCTTGTCTGCAGCTGCGTCTCGCACAATTGGAGCTTTTCAGTCCCTCTTATTTGCCAGCTGAGCTGCTCGTCCGAGTGTTCCCTTACATGCCTTAGTCAAAACAAGACAGGGCGCTTTAAAAAGTTTAGATGAGATTTATTAACAAACGGCATCATTTGGGTGATCTTGGACAGTCCACCAGCACAGCCCAAGCTGGGAAAGGCTGGCTGCGCCCAGTCAGAGGTGGTCGTCTGGGCTGTTACGGACACATTGGTGAATTCTGCAGGGCGCCATGAAAGAGCTGTGGATGGAGAGGCGGATTCTCGTCTGGTTTGTGTTATAGCTTTGGGCCAGGTCCACTGAGTTACACCAATGTACCAGGGGGCTTTCCAGCACTGAGCCTGGTTTCAGGAGCTGTGGGTTAACATACCTCCTAGAGGCATGGGAGGAATTACTGGAAGCTTGTAAGGAGCAACTTGCAGCACAGGCTCCTGAGATGAAAATGTCACCTTAACCTCTCCTCCCACGCTGACATCCCACTGGATGTCACACTGCCCTGGGAATCTGCTGGTCGCTGCTGTGCCTTGGACTTGGATTTGTTATTCATAGCAACAATAAATACAGAAATAGAGATCGGTGAATTAACCTTTTGACTGATCTTCAAAGCTAAAGTAATACAAAAAGTAGTGCTCTTGGCTTTGTGTTTGTACAGTGTTCAAAATAATGAGATTTTAGCCTCACCGAGACCCTTGGGGCTGCTCCAGTAACCGTGAGAAATAACAATAAACTGCATTGAGCAGATACAGACAACTGCCTTAGTAACAAGAAATGATTGCAAAGGTAAAATAGGTACGGCTAATACAATCACATAAGTTACTTTTTTTTCGCTTTAAAATTGATGAGAATGTTGCCAGGGCCCGTGAGGGCAGCATCTGCCAAAATGGCCTGAGCGAGGTCAGGTTGAATGGTGAGCATGGTCCCTACATCTGAGCTGGGACTGTTCACCTCACGGTGCTGAAGAGACACGCTACAGGCCACCCAGCTTTCCAGCATATGTATTTAGTAGTGATTTTAAGGAAAATGAATTTTCCTCCTCTTTTGTCTCCCCTTCCTTACATCAGTCACTAAAAAAATGTACATGGCTTGTTTGAAGCCTTCGCCAGTTTTGGCATTTGTACTTACCCTGACAAAATGCTGGTCTGTGCAGAGCATTGGAGGAACATTGTTCTGACAGCCCATTGAGTTTTACATTTCCAAACTTTCCTGGTTAATGTACCATGGGCTGCGTCTGCTCCCTCCTCCTCTCGCCTCCCTCTGCTGACGCCACGGCCCCGGGAGCCGCTGG
This sequence comes from Anarhynchus alexandrinus, assembly GCA_008711295.1. Taxonomy (NCBI): domain Eukaryota; kingdom Metazoa; phylum Chordata; class Aves; order Charadriiformes; family Charadriidae; genus Anarhynchus; species Anarhynchus alexandrinus. Next base: position 952,372 of record VUYV01000149.1, on the reverse strand, counting down.
CTGCCGGCACACGTGCCCGAGAGGACGGCTCCTTGTGGCTGGGAGCACCCCAGCGGCAACGCCTCCAGCGGCAACGGCGTGGGGAAGAGCTTCGCCGAAGGAGGTCTGCATGTGGCAGCACGCAGGGTTATAAAAGAAAAAGTGGCTTTTACAGAAATTATGCTAGCAACCGTGCTAAAAGAGACAATAAAAAGCGGGATGGGGCTGGCCACGTGAATGCATAGTTGGTGCAAAAAGGGTCTTTTCAAAGGGATGGCATTTTGACAGCGATGTGATGGTGCCATACCATTCTTTCAATTTGCATTTTTCTGTTAATGTAAGCGGCTAATGAGGCTATTCCTATAGCAATAATTGATCTCGGAAAAATTTAAGTTAAATGCTTCCTGAAAAGCCAGCAATAAATAAAAATTATGCCCGTCCACTAGGCCTAGTTTCATAATCTCAGAGAATTTAGTTTCATAAGATAAAGAAAATCAAAGCAGAATGTGGAAAAACAAAATAGGCATGCCAGAAACCCCTGGAGAAGCCTGTGACTTGCAAAGGAAAAGGATGAGCCGAAAACAGATCATAAAATATTGAATGTTAAGTAATACGTCGTCTGTAAAGAACTAAGAAAAAACTTTTCTGAGCATATTTGTGGAAGCTTTTTGTGAAAGTGAGAAGCTTAAAAGCAACACACACACACACACACACACACACACACACACACACACACACACTCACACACTCAGTTTCATGCTGACAGTTGAATAACTTTGAGTGATGGAGCTGATTAGGATTACCATGCTCCAACAGGAAAAGCCGATACATTGGTACCTTGATGTTCTCTAGACTTGTTTTATTATACCATTCACTGATAAGCTTGCATTTTGTTATTTAATTGCAGACATTGAAATCTATGTCTTTTTTCCCCTCGAAACCCCAACTAACAGTCCCATAAAATAGTGCTTTTTGGGCCAAAATCCCTGTCACGGTCACTCTAGTTTTCTTTGCCTTACCTTGACCTGTCCAAAAAAAGTAAAATGAGAAGAAAAAAAGGCTGATATAATAGATTAATGTAGATACAGCAGATTTGTAATAAATCTTTGTTAACTCATTTGTTAGCTGATTGAGACCTTCCCCCCTTTATTTTCTCATTTTACAAGGAGTGTTTGCTGCCCTTTCACTTACTGCTTGACATTACCAGTACCTCCTTCACTCACACATTTATTTGATCAGAGTTGGAAACATTGAACTATATCTTTTCTAATACATCATTCTTGAAATGAAAAATTGTACAGGGCTGAATAGAGGCCATTTGATCAGATCAAGCATCAAGTTAACACGGTGGGGTGTTAGAGAAGAGTATCGATGTGTTCCGGGGTGGGTTTGGTGTGTCGGTGTATGTACGTTTGCTGCAGAAGCTGCTGGGTTTGTTGGTGCCCTGAGAGCCACCTGGCAAGCGCGGGCTTGGCTGACTTGAGGCACTGGATGAAACAAAATCTGGTGCATGTCGGTGGCATGTCTTAATTACTGGCAATCTTACCTTAGTGTGCACATCGTGGAATGTCATATTTACTGCTAAAGCCGTACCTCGGGTGCTTATTCTGTAAGCTAGTAATGGAAATTAAACAATTCAACATAGGTGGTGGAGTAACTCCCTGATGAGCACAAATTCAGCTGTCTCTCTCTGTGTATACGGGTGAATCGCCAGCGCTCTCCCTGCAGGCCTTGCCCACAAGTAAGCTGTAACAATGAAGATTCAGCTGTGCAAGAACAAAGCTTTCTTCTCTGGCTTGTTCCCAGCTTGCACTTTCTTATGGCAGGTGGGACATTGGACAGGCTCAATGATCGGGGACAGTTATTGGAAGCTCAGTATCTTCACTGCCAAGTGGAATAGAAGGGATTCTTTTACTCAAAGTAGTGCTGGAGGACTGCGGTAAAGTGGTTTTTAACCAAAATCCGGGTCTAATTTTGTAATTTTGAAGCAGAGGCTGACAGGCAAGTTCTGTCACGATATGGCTTGCTAAGAGCAGGAGCAACCAGGCTGGGAAAGGTCATCCTTATCCCCCCAGACCAAGAACAAGTCTGGAGAAAGATCAGCAGTAAAGGTCATGTGTTGCTGCTGTATGACAGCTGGAAAAGAGCAGGTTAAAAAATGCTGAGCTCTGTCACTTTTAGGGCAAAGTTAGTTGCCTACAGTGTGAGTTGGTGTTTCTCTCTGCTGTTTTGATTAATTATTTTGGTCATCCATTCAGTGAAATATTTGCAGTGCAGTGCAGTGAACTGAAATGACCTAGAAATAATTCCCTAACACAACCTGACGCACTGGCTTATATTCAGAGAGAGATTTATTGTTTTACTCACAGAAGATCTTCATCAAAATGCTCCTCAGTCATTCCAGGGTAGCTGTTCCCATTCCCACAGCACCAAATAGCGTTATATACACAAGCTACTAGTTAGTGGCTTCCTGCTTCAGAAGTTGAGTGTGTTGGGACAGACATTTTGCCCGTGGAGCTCCAGAGGAGACCTGCGGGACGTGGCGGCAGGAATTGTGGCTGTTTTTCCGGAATCAACACCGGAACCTCAGGCACAAGCAGGTTCTGCTGCAGTGGCTGATGCCGAGCACCCCTTGTGCTGCTCCACGGGGGTGCTGGTTGGGAATGGCCGGCTGGTTAGAGGCTACTGCCTTTAACTGGCATTACTGCTCCTGCCACGGTGCCAGAGCAGGCGGCTGAGCGGAGGGTCGCAGTCCTGGCTGTGGTGGCTGTAGTGAATTTTAACTGATTGCTGTGGGGGTAGCTGTTCAGCTGCCGGGGGGACTGGGATGAGAAAGCCGCTGTAGGTTTGCGTGCGGTATTGCTAGTAAATGATAGTGCCACTGATGTCTGGAAAACCCTTTTTTTTTTTCAGACTAAAACTAGCCTCTTTGGCTTTTTTATGTTAAACTTGTTTAGATGTTCGCAGGTTGCTTTAGAATAATTATAATGAACAGAAATTGCATTGATGTGATGTAATAAGGCAGTGATTTGTTCCATTCAGTTTTATTCCCCTTCCAGCACTAAGTGGGTATCCAGTTTAGGAAAGTGTAGAGGAGACTCCAGACATAAATTTACCATGCACATTTTGGCTATCTTATACTCACTGTTACTTTAACATGTTTATAAAAGCCTCTCAGCTACTTATTTCCAAAGATCTGTAAGGCAGCTATTTCAATATGCCTAAAGCACCATTGCTGGCAAAACACATTAATTTTTGTCCTTGTGACAACGCCTGAGCCATCCCGTCCTTCTCTTAGGGAGTGTTGGACACATTTAGCACCATCATGTACTTATGACTCACAAATAACTCACCAGATTACTTCAGCCTGTTTGATATTCAGAAATAATCACTGAATAATTTGCCACTGATTTTAATGTGAGACCATTTAGAAAGCTGGGGGAAAAAATAATCAGATGTTAAGTTGCAAAATAGCGTGAGTACGTTGTTCCCCACCAATTCATAAATTTTAAAATAGGGGGCAGTTATTGAATGAATGCACTTGTAAAGTAAGAGAGAGAAAGAGAGCGAGAGAGAGAGAGAGAGAATGAGAGAGAGTGTGTTGGCACCTGGGGATTATTGGGTCCCTCAGCTGTAACCTACCTGTGGAAGGACACTTGTACAGTGAGCTGCAGAGCTGCTTGAGTTAATGACTTATGTGTTTGGGCAGAAGAATAGAACAAAACACAACAATACAGCTCTGTAGCCCTAAAAAATAATTGGACTTCTGTGAAAAATAAAGGGAAATTGCTCATTGTCTGGAACATGTCCGCAGGACACTTGACGGGCCTCAACTTGTGGAGGCAGGAACGCAAAGTGGCAATATTTACATCAGCTTCATAAGAAGACTGACTCTGTGGAGGGCCTAATCTTGTGGTTCACTTTACCCTGTTTATTCCCCTTTGTGCTCTGATCTTTTTTTTTTTTTTTCTTTTCTACTTCTTAGGAAGAAGAGAGGAGGAGTAAAGTGCACCTGCCCCTATGACAGCCATTCCACAGCCACTGTGGCCACCAGGAGAGGACAGGAAGAAGTAGTGAAGATGCAGGCAATGATCAGAAGGCAGTACAGAAACTATCACTGTCCCTTCAGGAGCATCTCTAGACACCAGTCTCTAGACACTAGAACTGACTGAACTAACTGGCCATATATATATATATATAT